>JAHLSL010000009.1:24446759-24497690 GCA_025920805.1 Petroica traversi
CCCTAAAATACCCATATGTTCCGAAAGGTTAGGGAAATAGCAGGAGGGTATGAGAGAAACAACGACCGTCCCGTCGCTCCCAGCCATTGCCACCTTGTGGCGAGCGCGGCGACACCGCGGCTCCGCGCCCCGACACGCCGCGATCGGCAGGCTCCTGACCTTAACACAAGCGACAGCACTGGCTTTTCTCTCCTCCCACGCTGCAGTGTGCAACTACCCCTTTCGGAACATATGGGTATTTTAGGGAAATAGCAGGAGGTGATGACTGCAATCACAGACATAGCAAGAGAAAATATTTCTTACACAGACTGCTAAAACACAGGGGTAGGGAGGAGCCAACCGAAGATCCAGCTCCTGAATCTTCAATGCTGCAATGTATAGCACCAAACCAAAGTCCCTTAACACTTCCAAAAGATAGGAAGCATTTTTATTTCAAAAATATGCCATTTTTGTATAATGTCTTTGTCAGCAGCAGTTGGTTTTGAAAAACTTCAGTCAAAGCTATAATTTTTGAGAGCAGAGTGGAAAAAGAGCATGATGAGGGTTCCCTGAAACAGCTGTCCCTCTCCTCCAAATCAGTCAGGAGATAAATTTTCATCTCCCCAATTAAGTGAACTGAAGGTACAAATAAATCTTTTTCCAGTCAACTTCTCACACATATTTTTGAACATAACTTCGTTTCTTGTCCTGACAAGCTCTTTGTCAAGAAAAAAACCAAAAAACTAAAAAATGAGTCGAAATTCTGTCAAGGACTAACTCATTGCATGGCCAGAGTAGCATGCTTAGGGTTGTTGAGCTCAGTGACTCCCTCCCTGTGTCTCCCATGCAGGGTCTCCCAGTTCAGCTGGGAGGCAATACTGGTCAGCCCTTTACAGCAGCTTTCTTATACCCCAGTCAGCCTTAGGAATTGCAGGACTACATCTAACAACACTTGAAAAAACTCTCACTCTGTGGCTGAGTGAGACTCAAGAGCCACCCAAGCTTTCACCACTCTGCTGCAATTCCAGCTTCCCACCACCCTCCTTGGTGGTGAGGAGGGCTTTATCCACGGGGTCAGACTAGACAGCCACACACAGCTTCTCTGGGAGAGCCAAGAGAAAGGCATGGAGCCTCAGGCTGAACCCATCATTATCCTCTCCTTTCAGAAAAACATAACACTTGTGCCACATCATTGCCTCTTAGCGCGCTTCATCTCGCATTGGTGATGAGAATAAGCCTGCAAAGCAAATAGCCAGTCATAAACAGTGATTCTCGCTCTGTTTCCTCTCCCTCTCTCCCATCTTGCCTCTTCTTCCAGCATCTGCCTACAAAAGAATAATACTTGTATTTCACAGCAGAGATAAAGAGTATTCATTTATAATGGATTACTTGACAGATTTTCTTCTGAGAAAGAAGAAAAAATAAATAGTTTTAGAAAATATCAGTACTAAGACAGAGGTGATAGCTGTGGTTACTGTGCTGAATTATGCAAGTCTTAATTATGTGCAATAATGGTCCTATACAGCACATGGGTGGCACACAATATATGCTGTCCCCTACTATTCATTGCAAAAACCAGTTTGAATTTCTAAAAAAAGGATAAATATTTTGTTGTCACTTAGCAACCTCGGCTGTTCTTTGATTTTCTTAAAGTTGAAGTTATTCCAAGTAAAACAGTGTCTGTAAGGATTCTATTTGCTGCCATTCCATGCACACTACACTGTGTACATAATCCTGGTGTAACAATTCAGTGTCTTGTAGCATCAAATACTAGATTACCAAAATCAGCCAATTCATTTACCAAACACATTTATCAGTGTTTATAATTTTTGCGTTTACCTTTCACTGCCTTGTTTAAAAACATTATCAGTACCATAATGGTCATTAAATTCCACTGACAGGGTGTTTAAACACATATTTTATGCATCATTAAGTCTGAAATTTTAAATATTTTCATTGCCCAGAGCAGCATATCAAGACTCTTAGAGAGAAACATAAAATATCTCATAAGGACCAGAGGGTTTGGGGGCTGGTTTTCTTCAGGGAGTAAAGGTGATAGCACAAAAATCCCAGGCACTGAGCAAAGCAAAGCCTGATTTACATGCAGGCATTCATGTGTACCTCTCTGAGCAACAAAATATAGAACTGGAGAAAGATTCTTGCAAGGTCAGATTGGCACCTGAGAGGAAAAGAAAAATAGGTACTTTGAGAATGAAGAGGAACAAGTATTTTGTGGGGGAGAAGAAGAAGCAAAAATCAGACTTTCCTAATTTTTTGGCAGAAGAGTGAAAATTCATAAATAAATACAGGGTAATTTAACTGCTTAGAACGTACTCATAGCAATGATAGGTTTCTTTCTTGTTAAAAAAGACATTCAAACTTCTACAGACTATGCCATTCTAGCAAAGAAACAATCTGCTGTGTGTTTTTCCTAAAGGCTGTAAATATCACATCCCAATAAAAGCTATCTCCGCAGAGATGAGGTTGTCAGTACAGTTGCAATCATTTTCTTTGTACCTACTCCTACTACCTGAGATTTTCTGTAGAATTTAGCTGACAATCATTAGCTTGATTTATAATATTTTATTTGCTTCCTCTGTGCTGTGTTTCACTGGTCTCCTCTTAGTCTGGAGTGGCTGCCAAAACTCCAGAGCAGGGGGAGCAATGTTCTGCTGTCCCCTGTGACAGCACTCGTCGAGGCCATGCAGAGTGCATAGGGGCACTGCAGCCTTATCTCCTTGGGATTGCCAGAGTTACCAGGAGAACAGGCATGCCTGAAAGCTATGCCAACAACTTTGCAAACAAAGCTTCCAGACAAGAAAACTGATGATGACTCACACGGTGACCACGAAAACCATGCCTAGCAGGAATGCACAGCGATATGTGGGAAACTCAGCTACCAGTGCCTTTCACAGAAGTAGGGCCTGGAAGACACCTTCAGGATCACTCAGTTCCAAACCCTGCCCCGTGTGAAGTGAACCTTCCACCAGACCACTGGTTTTCTAGATGGACTGGTTTTCTGATCCATTAACAAACAGAAGAAATTAAAGTGACAGAGGTAAAGCCTGGCCTGAAAGGTCAGTTGGAGACCACTTAAAAAAAGTAAATACTGTGTTAACCCAAGTGACTTTCAGTTTTGTCAGGCATGGACACCCCTGCTTGTGAAAAAGGTCTTCAGCTTTGAATGAGCTATCCAGATACCATCTCATCTTGTACACGTCTATTTGGAATACACTATTCTACCTTGGAAACCAGCAATGGGAAAAATTTCTACTTTAAAATCCTTTCCCGGCCTCACAAGATGAGCCTTCAAACATTCTCATCTCCTGCTTTTCAAGGAGCCTCAGGAATATGTTTACAGCAAACAAAATCTAGACACTATCTGAACAATAAATAAAAACATCTGCATAGCCATCACAATAAACATTCTCCATGAGAGACACATCCAAGTCCCTGAATACATTTATTTTTCAGCATGTAATATGAATTTGAACCAGCGCAGCAGATAATCTCATGAAAACTACAGGGATGAAACTAAGCAACTGCACACAGCAACCAACCTGCACTTAACATTTCCTTAACTGCAAAGAGAGCACTTCTTATGAAAATACTCCTCCCTTTCTGACTTCTCAGCCTCACCTCCCAGAACTCTCTCTGGGAACTAATTTTCCTTAACCTAGAGCATTGCAATACTCATGGACCCATGGAAGTTTAGTTTTGTGTTGCATTATAAGATTCTACCAGAGAAATGCCCGGTAAGTAAGTTAAAGTTTTATCATGTCCACTGCCAATACCATGTACAGCTTCCACAAATAATTACCTCTTCTCTAACATAAGTAACTCTGAAACTTTTTGCTTTTGTCACAGACTAAAATATCTCACGTACCTAAAACTCTCTCATTTCCCCACCTCCCCCATTCATAGAGACCAGTCTAATAGAAGGCATTTATTTTTCCCTACAAATCTTATTCTTCTTAAATCAAAGAGCCATAATTGATACAGGATTATTCAACTCTGGAAGTCAATCTAATACACTCAAATGGAAATTCTTAATACTCCACTAGGCTTGCTCATCAAGATATGTAGGAGACTCCCCACCATTTGAAGACAAGTAAAAAGGAACATCTCCCTGAACCAAATATTCTAACAGAGACAAAGGATTTGAAAAAAGGAACAACAGGATTTATTTTTACATGCTTACAATTAGGAAGTCAGACTAGATCATCACAGTCCTTCTGGTCAGTTTGCAGAAAGTTCTCAAGGCTTAATTTACACAGCTGAAACTACTGGGGAGAGCAATACAGATCTTCTAATGACATCTGATTGCAGCTTTAAGCACCACTCCACTTATTTTTGAGTTGTCAAGCTGAAATTAGTTTTGAATTATCAAGCTGAAAAAAACCAAAGCTTTCCAAAAGGGATGCAGAGGGATCCTTGAACATTACAATCAAATGTATTTTCTCAGATGTCTAGGTACACTGGACTCAATCAATCCTTTCTATACCAAAATACATAGACATACTATCCAAATTTACATATTTAGTCATATTGAGCCATGTGTTTGAAACACAAGATGAAGCACTCCACAGTCCATCTCATTTTGGTTGTATGCACATACTTGACTACATTGTCCTCTTTTGTCAAAAGTATTATTTTAGTTTGTGAAAAATTCAAAACAGCACTCAAACACCTGTAGATATATTTTTTTCCACAGCAAGTTTAATAACGGGTAAATTCATTAATTCTTGCAAAATCACTCACCTCTCTAAAAAAAAATGAGCTTGTCTCAAAACTGTGTGCTATAAGATTTAAGTGTAGAAGGAAAACACAGTACATAAATCTAAATGTACAGTTTTCACACTCAAATCTGTCAGACTTCACACAAGAGATAGGTACAATAATGCTATCCAAAGCTGTATTTTGCCTGGTAATCTTTACATAATTAAAAGCCTCAAGAAGACACTTGATTCAAATTCCCTTAAAAGGAGAAATACTCAAACACACTCCCACCCTGAATATCACAAAAACCTTCCGTTTCAGAGATTTCAAGCAAAGGAATCCTCATAATGATTAATTAGGACCTTATAACAGTAGCAAACAGATTTTATTGTCAGGCTTTTCCTGATACTGATTCAGAACTTTCTCCTTTTTTTATGCCTTTTAACCCTATTTCTAGTGCTGCCTTTTGTTATGATAAGTGATTTCCTCTGCACGGAATGTATTCATATCACCCAAACATTTTAGAATTTGTTTCTGTTTATCAGCACATTTTTCTCATCTCATCTTGTTCCTGAGGGGTTTTTTCTGGTGGGAGGAAGCAGTTTCATACTTTAAACAGAAACCATTTGTTGCCTTTTTTCTTTCATAATCAATATTCTGGATTCATTTTCCTTTTCTACCTTATTAAATAGTTCCCTCTTCTTAACCATTTGAAATGAAATAACAGTATTTGCTATCACACCACCTACTAATTATAACCTACAAATTTCATTCCTAGTGTTATTTCTGTCTTCCCTTCTGAAAATGCTTCTTGGTTCTCACCAAGTCGTTCTGCAACCTGATCTGCACAATTCAGGCCACCACAATTTTCAAAACTGATGAGCTTTAATTTGGTCTGCAGCACAAATGTGCTTGCACAAGAGAGAACTTGAATAACAGACAATATCAGTATTTTAACATTTCTGAGTAAAATAACTGTTTTTGTCCTCTCTGCTGTATAAGTGCTGGCTGAGTTAGAGATCAGCCCCTTCACTGCAGAGTTGTGGTGGAGGGCAGCAGAGAGATCCTAAGCCTCTTGCCTTGGGAGCTGCTTTTCTCTGGCCCCTGTGGTGGCTACATGGCCTGCATCAGCACTCCATTTCCTGCCTTCCTGATCCTCAGCCCAAACATCACCCACGTTTCCCAGGTTTGGTCTTCAACCTGCCTCGTTACCAGGGCCTTCCCAGAGGACCCCTGGGTGGAGGCTGACCTTGAACACCGTCTTCAGACACGATCATGACTCTGGCCCCTATCAGCATCCCAGCTTGGTCCCCTTAGGGGTTAATCTGCCCCCACTGCTCCCTGATGTCCCCTTCATTTCTCTTTATCACTCTCAAAACCATCCATTTCCTAGCAATAGCCCAGGGTCTTCACATATTCCCTTCTTTCCTTACTTCCACCTCCAGCTTCAGTGATCACAGAGCTCCCATCATGCTGCTGCCTGTGTTCCCTCTCCTCCTGCTCCTGTCAGGTATGCACCCTTAAAAACAACCAACCCTCACCCCCATGAATAAAAATGTACTTTCAACATTTGAATCTATATTACTCAAATAGAAGCAAAAATAATATAATTCATGACATCTCTATGTATATCTCCACATCCACACTGCATAAATTGTATAAGCTATTCCCTGATGTTATCAGAATAGTTTTTATCAAGATTTCCAATGATTTCTTTTCAAATATAAACTATGTTAAATCTTTGTTTTTCCCATTTCTGTACTGTTTTCAAAATTTTGCAGTCTTTCAGGCTTCATAAACCTTCTCTTTATGTATCTTTTTTCCTCACAGATGCTTCAGAGACAATCCTAAAGATTTCATTTTTGTATTCATTGCAGCTCACATGCACAAGTGGATCTCATTCAACAGGGCTTACCTAAGCAGATCCCACAGGTCTCTTTGCTTCTTCCCTTATCTCATGCTTAACTTGGAAAAAGGTACTGGTGTCATTCTGATATCTCTGCCATAGTTCCCAGGGGTCAGCTTGGGTCCAGTGTCCCTCCTCACAGTGTTGTCCATGTATGACTCCTTTCCTTCCTTCTCCCACTGCTAATGGAGAGAGACTGCAATTCTCAACCAGGACTAGAAATGGAAATCATCTTCAGCTTAGTCCTCCTTCCAGGCAGAATTTTTGCTTCTTCCTACAAAATCTCTGTGATCCAAATTTTCCTACATTCAACACAAGCTGCTTATGCTTGAGCTATTTTCTCAATTTCTACCTAAGCCCAGTACCACGATCTTGCAAAGACACAATTATTCACCACTGCAAATACCTGCTCCTTTCTTTGCCAAGAAAAGAAGGTAGACAGTTAAGCTATGATTGAGTAATATCACCAGTTTTACACAGATGTATTTTTCTAATGTAATGGAGATGTTTTGGGGTTTAGGTTCCTAATATTCTTATCTTAGAATATTTTGTTTTATTAAGTGTCCAATATAGTGTTTAACTAAAGACTTTATGTCCTTTAGAGCTGTATCCCAGTACTTCATTTCTCATCAGCCCTTCAGTGCAAGCATCAGGAACCATCAGACACATTGCAATGCACAATACAGCACTGAGATAAATTTAATTCTGTGAAAATAGAGTATAAAAGTCTGGAGAAGTCTGGCCTTAACCTCATCACTTATCCTACTTAAAAATAAGGAGGAATAAAATAATAGAAAATTTTGCTTTCCCAAGAAATAGTACTGGAAGAAACCACCTTCCTATTGAAATTTCAATTAAAAGAAAAAAAAAATCTCATCTCCAACTATAAATCAAAAGTTAGATTAACATAAGATATCAGTATCAGTAATACAGTCTTACAGAAAAAAAAAAAGACAAATTTAATTAAGGAGTTTTCCAATCTGCAATAATGTTAGTACTAATTAAAAAAGTTATTAAGCTGCACTTATTTCCATAGAAAGTTATTGGCAAAATGTATTTCTTTTATTGTAGTCTTTGATGCCTTGAGGGAGCAGAGTTAAATGGCTGAGTCAGTCAGTAGAACAGCAAACCAATTCCCTTACATCACATTCTCCTCCATGCTCTGAATACTAATCAGAACAGAATATTGAAAACAAAAGCTGAGTGTCTGCCAGCTGAAACGTGACTCTGCACCATGCTTGATGTATTGATAACTTACTCCCTCTTCAATGAATAAACCAAATGAATCACAACAAACAACGAGGTTTTACAATAAAATACTACATATTTGTTTACTCTATACATGCATATTCAACTCAACAGTAAATAAAGGCTGTTACTAAAACTCATTCTACAGGAATTTTTATTTGCAAAATAACAAAGAAGATCCAACAGCAATGTTACCTCTAAGAGCTTCACTCTTACTCTGTACAGCATATGTATTATTTCTCTCCTCTTTCTGTACAGCCTCCATTTGTCAAATAATGGAGAACAAAGGGTTTAAGACACTCTCAAATAAAAAAAACTGAAGAATCATGTTAGGCAAGAAGTTACTTCAAACAAAAGTCCTTCCATTACAAAAACATGTGAATCTGAACATATTCTTATGATCAATTTTTTAATAAAGATGTTCCTTCTTATACTCATGTGAAGGTTCACAGGTTTTTGCCAAAACAGCCCATATCAGTGAAACCTCAGTATTCCTTTTCTTATATCAAGAGTCCATGCTTCCCTGCTAGGAAATAAAAGTGCAGTACACTGTGGGACTGCAGCTGGGAAGGGAAGAGTGGCAGAAAACTTGACAGTTTTATATTACTGATTTAGATTGCAATAATTTCTAGGGCACACTGCGGAATCAGGTTTGATAAAATGTAGCAGTGGTTCAAGCCCAGAGAGTTTCATACCCCCTGAGGAATTTGTGGAAACCTAGAGAATGAGGCCCCTCTGAGGTAGAGTTGGGTTTGGCCTTGGAAGGGGGGGTCGAGCTCCCCCCTTGTCCTTCAGTTAACAATGGTATTTTGTGTCTCCCTCTCTCCTCCCTTGCTCCTTCCCGATTAGGCCCTGGCCCTCTGTCCCTTCCCTGTTCCTCTCCCGTGCCATTCCGAGATTGGTAGTAACCCTCAGAATAAAGTCTGATGCCTCTGCTTATTCAGGGTCTTTTGCCCCTGAACACGAGCAGAGTAGACCATGGTGTTATCATGTCTGACTTGGGTTCCGGGCAAGGGAACGCTCTCTCTCTCTGCAGCTCTCCGGCTTTTGGGACAGTGACCACCATCCTAGGGAGGCGCGGCTCGCGGTAAGGGGAAAAACGACGCCAGCTGAAGTTCACTTAACAAAAAGTAAACTTTCAGAACAAGCTGTCGAGTCGCCAGCTGTCCCTGGTGGTCAACTGTCCAGCCCCCCAACCAGCAACAATAAAACACAAGAGATCAGAAAGAAAAGTCAGCAGCATCAGTTGCAACCTGGGTGGAGCAGGGACGGATGGCCAGAGACCTAAGTGAGGTAGCCCAGTTCAGTAGTTTGTCACTAGCATTCCAATAGAAGAAAAAATGGTCTTTGGCTTAATAAAGTATCCCATATGTGGAAATCATTGTAGAGTAATAATATTTTGCTGATCTCCAGCTCAACCCAGGAAATCAGGCAACAAGTGATCATGTTCCTTTCCTCTTTTCAAATGTTTGCTAGAGATTAAATCACTTAAACCACTGCCAGAGTTTCTTCTGGACAAGTTCTAGACAATAGACAAATTCCATTTTCACATCTCGAAATTTTAACCTAAACAAGATTATTTCTATATTCAGAGGACAATACAGCCTCTATTAACTTTTTCAGAAAAGTATATTACTAAGTCTGGAATTGTTATAAATATCCCTAATTAGCTTTTCACAGCGTGTTCATTAAGGTTTGAAAGGAAACTGGATTGACATAGTATTTTGGGATACATGCATTTATTAAACTCAGTGCGGTATAAAAAAATAGTCAGATCACGACTAAAAAATATTGTAGAAGTCTTACAATTTTAGTTAGGAGCTAGCTAAAGAAAATTGACAAGAAAACCTTCTACACAGTTCCAGGGAATCCAATTGTGAGAAATATTATTAGAATTCAACAAACATTTATTTAGAAAAAAGTATTCAAGGGAACAGAGTCCATAAAAAGAATAAATAGAGTTTGGTAACTGCTTTGATACTAAACTGTTTGGATTTTATGTGCACAGTAAACAACTCTGAAGGATCAACTGGTTTTAAAACTTGGTCTGAGGATATGAAGAGGGCATGGAGTCTGTCAAACAGTTTTTAGACTTCCTAAAATCCCTGTATTTCTGACATCCTAACACAAGATAATATAACTTTTAATCACGTATTGTGCTTAGTTTCTACTTACACTAGAACAATTTATTTTGCAGTGTTAGGAAATAGAGGGGAAAAAAGACATACACAAATAAAATTGGTTAGCCTCGAGTGAACAGCCCAAATCTGAAGTATCAGATTCACCAGGGTTTCTGGGATTGAAACTGGCCAGCTGCAGTTCAAGGACAAAGCTCAGTGTCACAGAAGCACCAAGTGGTAACGTCCTCTGCCAGACTTTAATAAAGGTGTGCAATAAATAAAAAAAGAGGGAGCAAAGAGCTTTAAGAAAAACCCTAACTGAGTACAACAGAATCAGGAGTGGACCTTAGAGTAAGATGGGCTGCAGATAAGTGAGCAGAGATGTTGCTTCCCATTTACTTCCCTTTTTACTGAACGTTCATTAAAAATCTACTGGGAACACTTTCATTTTGTCCTCTTGAAATGATTTCCCAAACTTATGAAGCGTAGAAAAAAACAGCGAACTCTTCTCAATTTAACTTTTTTTCTACACTGACAAGTATTTGAAGCATGATGAGTTTGATTAACATTTCACAAGTTAAGGTTCCAAGAGTTCTTTCACTCTCTTAAGTGAAAGAACTAACACATCTAATATATAAAAATTAGGTGTCCAAGTAATATAGGAAGATAAGTAAGAAAATACACATCATACAGCTATCATTCCTCTTTATCCCTAAAGTCCAAACATTCGATCACAAATTTTGCAATATGCACACAATAGAGTGAAAAGGGGATTCCATACATATTTTATTGCACTAATCTTCTACAAATCTTCCCATTTTGCCACCCTCACAAGGAATAATTTTCCCTCTAACAAAGTGAGGGAGTGGGGTAAAGAATGAAATAATGTTAACTGCTTTCTCTCTCGTTAAAAGAGCAGAGAAAGATGATGAAAACAAGCATACACAGAAAAACCAAAATTGCTGGTAAAACTAAACACTGTTTTTGCCTCCAAAATGCTAGCTATTAAGTAAAAATTTCAGCCATCAAGGGCTTATTAAAGATCACAAATAAACCATCTCATGTTCTATCTCAGCTCTTCCAGAGGCATAGCTTTTGCTCTTTATTCTTTCAGAATATTTTCTAAAAGAATGCCTAAAACCCATGAAGTTTCCCATATAGTACAATTATTTCACATGAAGCAAATAGGATATATTTCAATTAAAATATACAGTAATTAAGTTAAATTGCATCCAGCGCATTTAATGGATTAATACACAAGGAAAGAGGCAGGAATTAACTAGGGAGGGTAGTCTGACATTACCAAAAATCAGCTCTGCCACTATGAGTAGCTCCAACATCATTTACAGTTCTAGCAGCACATTTGTAACTCCAGCTGTGGTAAGAGCCTGCATGTTCCAGCACACAGTGTGTGACATTGCTACAGTCAGCACACAGTTCTAAATCCTGCATGATTTAGAACTTCCCCAACCCTCCCAGAGCATAGTTTTTTCTAAGATTTTCCTAACAGTTTTTTATTTTTGGGCAATGTCACCAAAGCTCAGTGTGTCCCATGCTTTGGAGACACATCTTTTTTCCTGTCCATGTCTGAACACACCATACAGTTGGTGCACATATGGCCAAATAAATCAATCCAAAATTTCTTGGAAGCATCGAGCAAGCAAGTACACATCATTTGTGCACTTGTCATGCACAAAAATCAAAGAAAAATTTAGGATGACTAGGATACGTGGAGAGCATACAGTCCAAACTCTTATTTAAAGCAAAGTCAGCAATCAAAGTTTTGCTGTATGGCAACTACTACAGTGCTAAGGGCCTTGGCCAGTCCAGGCCTGCACACCTGCAGTAATACAGATTCTGCAAAATTTCTGAGCAACTTCTTCCAGTGCTTAACCACATTCACCATCAGAACTGAATTTCCTGATATCTAGCTGAGTGTCGTTTGTTGCAATTCACAACTTCTGCATCTTAGCCTTTTGCTGTCCAACTCTCAGAAGAATCTCCATTTCTTCTATTCCACTGGCCCTACCTCTTCAAAAGCCACCAGAAAACTGCTTTTGAGACCATTTTTCATTATTTCTCTACATATCAATAGTAAAGTTACTTAAAAAAAAGGATTGACACAGGAAGATATCTGTCAGAAAAGAGGAAGACACATAAGGCAATAGCTAGATGTGTCTTCTGCCCATATGATTGGTAAAACAAGGAACATTTGCCTAATTAGAAAAAAAAAACTAACAGCAGCTGTAAGTACTTAGTTGTCTGGGAGAGATACTGCACACATTCACATTTCTCTGGGTAGCTTACCTTGCAAACAGCTCTGCAATCTTTAAATGTTCCCTCATCTCTAGACCATGCTGCTAACAGCAGAAAATGTGGAAGTCACATTCAAGGCACCACAGACAGAGGATCTGTGCTAAGGTCCTTAAAAGTGCATAAATTTATACTGAAATCTCGTCTTTCTTGCCTGTACCAGAAAATGAATTCTGATACAGTGCTTCTCTATGCAAAGTAGTTTAACGAGATTTTTGAAAGAGTCACAGTACATTGAAATTATATGTGCCAGAACGAAGTTTTTAGCTTACAGACTGCAGTCATCCTCCTGAATTATGCTTTAGGAATAGCTGAAATTCAGAGTTAATTATGCTGAAATCCAAACTTAAGACTAAAAGCAAAAAGTATATGCAAGGTATTTAAACACAGCTAGTTATTCCTCCAGCATCACCCAGAGAAGAAAAAAATTCACAAAATATGATGCATCTCCTAGATCTGCTAGAGTCAGATCAAAGCCACCAGGGAGCAAATGTCAACGGATGTCTGAAAACACCAGTTATTGCCTGATCTGCAGCACAACAAGACAATGGCTTTATAGATGACCTAACTGTGTTTCTAAGAGTTACTAATCCAATTTGACTTTACAGCATTTGTTTGGGTTTTTTTTCTAAAGGGAAAAAATCAGGAATGTTTTATGAATATTTTAGAAATAATGTCCTGACTGACAAATTGTAGTCTTTACCAAATGTATGGGAAGGTAGCTGTGGAGGACTTATTATTTCTTGCAGGAGCTGTTCTGCTCAGGGGACAAGGTGGGGAGATGCTGTTTCAGAAGAGTGGCATGCTTAGCCCAGTTATTCTGAAGTGTGAGTTACCTGGATTTGTCAGGTTTCAATGACTCTAAAATATTCTTATTTATTAATTTTATTAATTTCTTATCTTTATTCAAAATTAATTACATGCAAAACGCAAAGGAACTGAAGGAAATACTCCCTAATGATTTAGACAGGTCTAAAGACACAATCTTACTTCTTTATCACTAGATGTGATGGCATTAAGTGTTAAAGTTTTACTTATTTTTGAAAACCTTAAGTTTCATATTCTGCTTCTGTGGGCCAGATAAAGAGGTAAATATATTTTCTTCCAGTATTTTTGAGCATCAGTTTCCTTAAAAATCTTCATATGTACTCTTTCGTTGACAACAGAGAATGGCTTAGTTGATACTGTGTATACACAACTGAAATTTATCATCCTGACCAGAGAAACAGAGTATGTTCAAAACCACAAATTACTTTTAGTCATACATCTGCTGCACAGTTACTTGCCTCTGAAAGGCCCTTTGAGCTCAGCAATGCAAGTGAGCATAAAATTCATAACAATTCATAATAAACTTGCAGAAACGAGGAAAGGCAAAAAGCAGAAGCTCCAGCAAGGTACAACAGCCACTTACCAGTTGAAAGCTGTTTATCAGTTACTACCAGTTTCACACCAACATCAACCCCAAAAGGAATAATCCGAATACCAATGAGGAAAATAAATCTCGAAGTTCAGGGGATCGCTTAACTTTGGCTTGGAGAGAGAAACTGGACAAAGAGGCATGATTATTTGGAAGCACATACACAGGGTTTCAGTTTGGTGTGTTCGTTTTGTTAAGAGCTTTTGTGTTGTTTTCCCCCCCCTTTTCCTGTTTTTCTCCTCAGCATCTGATATTTTTCACTGGAAAGGAAAGAAAGAAAAAAACACATTGCACTAGATCAAGTGATTGAGTATTTTATGTTTTCTGGCCAAAACTCTCTTCAATAAAGCTGAATTACACCTATTTTAAACACTCTCACTTTGGATGAAAAACCTGATGCCCACTAGTTAGATTGTAAACTGTCAGGATTCCAAGATTTAGCTCTTTCCATAAAATAACATACCCAATTTAGCTTTGTCTCATTTCAGTAAATATTTGCTACTCCTACAAATAAATAAAGAAGAAGCTGGTAATGATCTGTAATTTTTACTGCCTAACATTTAGTCCTTTTAGATAAGGTGTATGCAGTACCCCGTAGAAGCTCTAAATCTTGACCTCATTTGCAGTAAATCCTTGAGGTTAAATCAACACCCTAGACTTATTTTGTGCTGTCCCTGAAGCTTTGTTTAGATTTTCAGATCTATCTATCTATCTGAAAGTCTCCTGGTTTCCCATGTTGAAACTAAAAAACAGTGTCTGTGTCAAGAGGTTTGACTGTACAGAGGACCACGTACAGTGAATGTATTAATGGCACTGCTAGCCCATCTCTCCTTCTGTAGTAACAGACATTTGCATGAAATTCATAAAATGTTCTCAGGAACAGGAACTCTTGTTCTGCAGCTTAAAATGGAGTGACAATGGAATGTGCATTCATTAGTTAAAAGATAATGAACTATCTACTCAAGTTGTGTTTAAGTTACCCATTCAATTAGCAAAAAACATGAATTCAAAAGAAAACCAGAGTTAGTTACCACCTAAACGTGCCTCCAATATATTTATACACATTAGTGTCAGACTGTCTGATGTCATAAAAATAATCACAAAATATTTTTCTCGTATGACATTCATCTTTATAAACACCATACACACAGATGCATGCATGTTTGTCCTCCCTGCATGTCAGGTAACTCTATAAGACAGTTCCCATCCTGAGGTACCCCACTGCCACCGTGACAAATTCAGCTGATGACTGCAGCTTTTTGATTAAAACTCAGTAAATTTGTATGAAAGTAGCAGATAGTTTAATTAGTCAGGGAAAATGCAATCAACAGATCCCACTCTCTACAGCCAGAGCACTTGCTGAGACAGAGGCAATGGGTTGACAGTCCCAAAATCCTATTACCTCAGTGAGGACGAGGTTAAGAATGCTCGTTGTATACCACTTGTTGCTGTAAATAACTGATGGAAAGCCAAACATCATTCTTTGCTGCTATAGGGTGATTGCATTTACACAGAAGAAACTGAATCTCAAGAGAAATTATTTCTAAAAAAAGCAGTCGTGGAAAAGAACTGAATCAAAAAGTTGAACCAAGTATGTTCAAATCTGTCTTATTAACCAAAACACTTCAATTAAATCTATTATGCAAGACTGCTTCACAGATTTCTTGGCAGGAAATTCAGGGGGGAAATAGGATAATTAGTATTCTAATTAATGAAAGGAAAGGATGATGGTTAATAAATTTGGTCAAGCACATTGACTCTAAAGGATACATATTAGTGTTGAAAAAAGCAGAACAACAAGTTAACAAACTCCCTAACAAAATCCTGGCAGTCCAGAGGGGACAAGAAATCAACCCAAGTGACAAATGCTAAATCTTAGAAACTTGGTTTAGAGTTCAGACTTCAAACAGCAACAGATGTTATTAGCAACTAGAAAAAAATTGCCTTTTTTACAAAGTAGTCAAATTGTCTTTTTTAAACCACTATGAAGCATGAATTCCAAACAGATTTTAACAAACTAATTACCCAATCTGCAATCACACGTGCAATCAGTCATGTTTGCAGTCCTGGAACTCTAGATTTGAAATATCAGTTGCATCTAATCATGTAACCACCCGTTGTTCCAATATAATAATAGAGAATTTAAGGTTGGCAGGAATGCCTGGAAGTCATTTAGTGTAAACCCAGAATCAGAACAGAGCTAACTTCAAATAAATCAAAGCTGCATAGAGTACTAAGAGCGATATGGTTATCAAGGATAATTTAGAAATCCTTCATTTTTAAGTACCAAGTTGATGCATTGGTGTAAGAAAAGCTTAAAGAAAAAAAACACAATAAATGACTTTGAAATTAACAAAAGAAACTAAACTTTTTCTGTCTTCTGAGTAATCTCAGACTGCATTTCTCAGAGAGACTGTGGACACTATTCTGAGTGATGTGCTTTAGGGGACCCTGCTTGAGCAGGGACGCTGGATTAGGCTGTCTCCAGTGCTCCCTTTCCAACTCTATCTGTTCTGTGATATTTAAAAGTCTCCTGAGATAATCAAACTGAGCCAGTATATACCATCAAAGATGGGTCTCAAAACACTATTCTTCCACAATCCTAATTCATCAAATGCACTGGAATAATGGTATTTGGCAGCTTGGTGCTTTCATAGCCTTTACTGTACAACATGGTAAACAAACACAAAATTGCCTGTTTTTATAAACTAACATAATCTGGTCCCCTTCCCCATCCTCTTGGTCCTTAGACACTGAAAAATTGTGACAAAACAGCTGATGATATCTTATTAATTAGAACTGGGAAATGCTTAAGGAAACACTTCTTCCTACACCATTTCTTCTACTCCTGCCTCCTCAAAAGGAAAAAAAAAACCAAATAAAAAATGTTTTAAAGAAAGTTTAATCTTACAGTTAAAATACATTAAACTGTTGGATTTGGGACTTCAGCTATTGAATCAATATACACTTTCAAAAAGCCCCCAAAACCCAACATATACCATCAACTGTAAACAAATTGTAATTTCCCTAGTATTTTCCCCAGGTTTTTTTGGAAAACCTCAGTTTATACCTTCCTTCTAAGATTTCATAGAAGCATTTAGGGCACAGATGTGGGAATGGAAAAGGCGGGAAGAAAGTACAGAAACCCCACATGTAGGTGAAAGAGGTGAAACAATCAGCTGTGCTTTGAGGGAAGACGAAACTGAGAGCTAAAATCAGAAGACACACATACACAACACACAGGGCATCCTACAAGTAACAAATATGAATTATATAAATATGGATCACTTCTCCCTGTTCCACATGGGGACACAGACCAGGATTCAATTAATTATTTTTCTTTATTGACAGAGTTGGGGCAGAGTCTGCTGTTTCAATTTGCCTAGACAGGAAAAGCTTTGAAACACAGTGAGGGGAAACAAAAAAATAGCTTCATAATTTTTAAGCCTCAGGGTCATCTTCTCAGATTTATTCACCTTTGCACATGAAAGCCTCAGTGAACCCAAAATTTAAGATTTGCCTTCTTCTCCTATCCTATTAACACTGTGCTTAGAAGGACTAGTCTCTGTTCCAAGCTTCTCACCCTCCTACAGCAGGGTAGTATTTGTATGTAAAATTCTAGAAAGTGCTCAGTGAAGAGAGACTTTCTCTAGCAATTTAGGATGCTGACCAAAACACCACAGTTCCTGGGAAAAATCCAGACCCCTTAATCACTGAAGAGACATTGCCTGAGATGGGGAGGTAAGTTTTAATAGATCTGTTGTACTGGACAGAGCTTCTTTCCAAAAGCATCCTTCCTCTAGAAGGCAACTTACAGATGAGAAGCTGTATAAGCAACATACAGAGAACAAAAAGTGATAGGCTCTTCCTTCACTGCAATAGAGTGAACTGAATAAGTGATCACCCAGCTCCAAGATGCAGCAGGAACAGCCCACAGTTAGGAACTGGTGCAAATCCAGACTCCACCAAGCAAGTATCAAAAATCTCAGGTTTATTTCTTTGTTAACAGTACAAAGGCTGGCAACTTACAGTGCAACCACAGCCAGCATAAAAGGCTTGTGTAATAACTAATTGGATTTGAGATTAACCATAAATTCCTATCAGTATGACAGAAACAGTGAAACTGAAAAAAGCAAGACAATGAAGCAGAGGTAATACACACAGGGCATAATCGTCCTACTGCTTCAGAGGGAGTTGGGAAGAACCTTACACAATTTGCATCAGTTCAGTCAGAGTGGCCCAACATATAAAAGTTATGATTTACCTGATCAGCATCATACTTTTGAATTTACAAGTGTTTTTCTCACAAAGATATGCAGAGTGGACTCTCAAAAATGGGCTTTTTTCCCTTACATTGCTTACATAGATTAAAAGTTAGCACATCACTGAACATTATGATAATAGCAGACCCTAGTGCCAAGTCTTTTCTCAAGAATTCTTTACGCTGATGATTTCTACCTTTTGGAAAAAGTATTTAATACTCTCAATACTCTCACTTAACAATATTCCATACAATCACAAATATGTGTGATTTTTAAAGATTTGCAGGACTCCATTTTATATGTGTGCACACGTGCTAATGGTAATGTGAAAGGTTTTAATATAGTGTCTTGTGTTAGCAGATGGCCCTTCGGTGCTGTGTTTTACTAGTTTGTTTTGCCCAAGAAATACTTGGCTGCAGAACTCCAGCATGTCACTGATTTTATTATGTTAGTGAATTATCTCAGAGTCTTGCAGTACAAACTGCTTAGGCAGTTATTAATTTATGTTTTGTTATTACTGAAGAAACCTCTTCATTTTTCCCCACTGTTGTCACTGCCTTTGCATCAGTCCTGACCGATAGTTTTCAACACGCATCATTCTTGCCATCAGTTCATTTTCCTCATTTCCTATCCTTTTGGTGCTCTGGGGGGATTCAGCATCCAGCTCAGCTCCCATTTCAGCCCGTGCCCTGGCTCTCCCCTGCTCTGGCTAGCACTGGTGACAGTCCCTGCCAGCCACCAGCTCTGGGGCAGGTGCCAGCCTGGCTGCTCTGCTCTCCTGCTCCAGTGCCCTCCGCTCGCTGTGCAGCGTGGGGCTCATGCACACACTGAGGGCAGGAGGGGACTG
Organism: Petroica traversi; assembly: GCA_025920805.1. Taxonomy (NCBI): domain Eukaryota; kingdom Metazoa; phylum Chordata; class Aves; order Passeriformes; family Petroicidae; genus Petroica; species Petroica traversi. The sequence continues at coordinate 24,465,571 of JAHLSL010000009.1, forward strand.
CTGGTGTGACACCTCCCTTTGCTCCTCGCAGAGGCTCCTGGCACACCAGCAGCCCTTCCAGCCCTTCTGTCAGCTGCCAAGGCCACAGAGCAAACCCCCGTGGTCTGGGAAAACACACACCACCAACCCAATGCTCACCAGGCAAATGTTTCGCACAAAGCCGAGCGTGATGTACTTACTTCTAAATACATCTTGTTCTAAACACTTTCAACAGTTGAACCAAAATAATTATAGTGGCTAAAAAAATAAAAGGCTACTTTTCAGCCATATGTAGGTCATCCAGTGCTGGAACTTAAAACTCTCAGATCCACAGCACAGTTGATAGGAGTGACTTGAGGGGAAGCATCATGTAGAGCATCCCATATGGGCAACATATGCTCCACCAGGAAACCACTGACTTTGTGACAGCAGCAGAATATTCAGGGTAAGAGATGTTTATACATGGCTCCAAGAACAAGAGTGCAGTCTAAAGATGGCAGGCAACATATCCAACTATAAAATATCCCATTAGAGTAGTCTGTGGGAAGAGTACAGGCATGATCTCCTGCTTCAATATTAAACAGCAAAACGGGCAGACACCTAGAACAGCCAAGGGTTTCTTGCATTAATTCAGTCTAGAGGCAATGCACTACGGCAATTTCTGTCTAAAAGACCACCCATATTAAAATAATAATGATTTTTAAAAGGCATGGAGCATTTAAAAAATATTAGCCAATTAGCCAGAATTGTGTATTACTATATACAACATTAAGGTTTATACACATCTTTTCCAAGAAGGCTAAAAAGCAGTAAACTTCTAGTCATTAGCACAGAAAGTACTCAAAACCACCAGCCAATAAAAGATCCAGTGAGCTTGGGAAAACTGGCTGTTTAGGACAGAGGAGTTATAATAACCTTCTGTTCTTCCCTTGAAAGGTGATAAATTCTACTTGCTTCACATTTAAATATGCACAACTTTAAAATAGAAAAAAAATTAGAATTCAGTTTTCACAAACTCCTCAGGACCTTAAAACAAAAAAATGGAATGCAGGGTAACACTGTTAGTGCCTGTCCGAGTTCAGATAGGAACTAATTAATAAAAAAAATGCAAAAAAAAATGCTAGCAGGCAGAAAAATGTTTATGTGAACTACTGCAACAGCCAAAGCTGTTTGTCATCTCTAGGTAAAGACTCACTAGTGACTATTAAATCCAAATGTAAATCATAAATTTTAAATCTGACAGCAGTTTCCATTTGATGTGCAGAAAGGTGTGCAGAAGTTGCCTCACTTCCTTCGTGGGATAATCACTGTAAGTAACAGAGATAAATTCTATTCAGAACTCAGCTTGAAGCCACATGTAAACCTACAACTTTCAACTGTAAAATGGTTGACTAACAGCTGCATCCCACAAGATAATAACACAAAAAATCTTTAACAGTTCTGAAAGGGTCTAAAACCCAAAAAATACAGCTACAGTGTTTGAATGAGCCGTGTTGTTTTGATAAAATAATACTTCTTTTTTTTTCCTATATTCTGCTTTGACTAGACATTCAAAGTTTTTCAAGGAAGCCTATGAGCAAAAATTAAAACTGAAGTTAGAATCTTTGGGGCAGGGAGAATCAGAAGATATTCTAAGGTAGCAGTGTCTTATTTCTTTCATATTTCTCAATTTTCTGAATTGAAAGACTATCAACAACATGAGAAGCTCATGATATCCCAGTTTGCAGATGATTCTCCAGAGACAGAGGACAGTGTGTGGTTATCCTCTCTTCTTACACTTCTGTTTTGTTTGTCTCCTCTTCTTCCCCCTTGTATCTCTTGTAAAACCACAGGCTTCATAGCAAAGTTCCTGTAGTGAATATTAATAACACATTTTATAGAATGTACACTATTTAAACTATTCAGAGCTACACTCTTTGCCATTTCATTCATTCAAACACACACAGGCACTCTTTTACTGTATGTGTCAAACGTTGCTGAGGTGACTCCACAAGTGCATGCAAGTGAATTCAGCAGTCATTTCTCCCCTCCTTTGCTTATTCTTACAAAATGCACTTGCGGGGGTGACCATGGAGCTTGAGTTCTAATCTAAGTATTAACACAATGGAAAAGCAAAGGAACTAGGGGAAGGGGAAACCCAGCAATTTGCTAAATGCTATCTTGTTTGAACAATACATTCTCTAAGCATTCTGTATGTATATATTCACAATCTCACAGACCTCAGCTCTCGCTTTTATAGACTACAGAGAATGAAAGTTAATTACCCCATAAAACTCCTCCATGACAGTAGAAAAGATCCCTGGTTTGAACTTTAGGGTATGCAAAGGATGCATTATGGAAGAAAAGTGTATCAGAGAATCAGCACAACACTATCATTTCTTTTCCTTTCCCCTCACATATATTAGTAGCAAGCAGTTATAAACCCTTAAAGGAAAGTGCTACCTAATTATGTCTTTATCAGCATTTCTTTATATTCTAGCTGCACAAAAGACCAAAGCCATAATTTAAATGCAAATTAATGAAGATAAGCCAAATACTCAGAATTTTTAAGAAAAACCATTTTCTAAAGAAAGAGAACCACAAAAGAAGTTTAAGATGCATAGGACAATTAACTTTGTTTTCAAACAAACAGATCTCAATTCTGATTGATGTAGTATGACATGAACACAAATCTTCAGTTAATTACACAGCAATCTGTCTAGCAATAAAATCCCTGTGACAGAAATCTTAAAGCACAAAGGCACTTTCCAGTGACAATTTCCCTCCACATATTCAAGAGCATATGTTATGTCAAGACACAGATTTCTGAGTTTATAAAGTTCTGGAAGAGCTTTCAGGAATTCAAACATATCCTACACTGTACTAAATTTCTAGCCTCAGCCTTTTAATTTGAACTAGAAACGTAGGACAAAAAATACAATATATTGATGTTGACTGGACAAATGAAGGAACTCAAATTCACATGCAGAAAGCCTCTGACCCACTCAAGTAAAGCAAAATAAGACAAATCATTAATAGGAAAATGAGACAGTAAGAAGTGTTTAAATTGGTGACTTTAAATGTGTTTTTAGTCTGTTTTAGATTGCAGAAAGATTTTCTATACTTACTGCATAAACAAACATTGTAGAAAAAAAATTGTAGCAGAGCAAATGCATTGACAAACACCTTGTATGACAAACTAGGAGCACAAGTGTCATTATTAACAACTTACTACTTTTTTCAGTAAACATGGCCTAAGCTTCTGCAACAAAAACATCCAAAAGACTCTGGTCTTGTCAGCACTGAATAGTGGCAGGCTCCTTCTTCTTTGTACCCTCACATGAGATGTCTTTGAATACATACCATATATAATATACATGTATGCTGACAGCTGAACCAGCAGCTTAGACCTCTTCCAGACAGTGGGGACAAACAGGCACAGCACAATCTGCTCATCCAAATGCAAACACCTAGAGATGAGACCCTGCAGCCCTGGAATGCCTGCCTTGCCTCTGCCGACGATGGAAAGTGCCCTGCAAGACATAGCCAGACATTTCCACCAGGCATGTGGAATGTCCACTGATAGACATTTCCATCAGTGCTGCAAACAACAGGAAAGGAGACAAATGGCAGAACCTGATGCTTGGAACTTCCACCTTAATACAAGGAAGAACTTCTTTATTGTGCAGTGACCAAGCACTGGAACAGGCTGCCTGCCCAGAGAGGCTGTGGAGTCTCCCTCACGGGAGATATTCCAGAACTGTATGGACACAATCCTATGCCATGTGCTCTGGGATGACCCTGCTTGACTAGGGAGGGTGGACCTGATGATCCACTGTGGTCCCTTCCAACCTGACCCATTCTGTGATTCTGTGGCTCTGTGATGAATTCCTCTTGTTCTGACATATAGGATCCAATTCCCTCACCCTCATCATAACTACTAAAACTTAAAAATTAAAATAAAGTGAAATAAATCTATTCTTTTAGAAGAAAACATCATTTGTACATTGAAAAAATCCTCCTGCTCACAAGCTATCAGAAACGTATTAAAAATTTTGTTTAAAGAGGCCATTAAAATGGCCATACTGTAGGTATCAAAAAAAGTCTTATCCAAACTATGAAGAGCACTTTTACCCATACACTTAAAAAAGGTACATCTGAAATTAGTGCATTCAAAAAGGAATCTGGTACCATTTGCATCAGTAAGCACTAATGGAAATATGATTCAACTCCTGATTTAGAAAGACAAACCTAATTTAAAAGGTTTTTTTTGGTTAAAATTCATCAACAATTTCAGGGTGCATAAACTGAGTTTACATTGTTCCTCTTGCTGGAGAAGCCACAATGACTTTTCTGGTGCAAGTGATCACTTGAAATACAAAAAATACTGGAAAAATAATCTGTGAGAAGCCTCTGTAAGACAAGGTGAAACTTCTTCAGGAAGAATCAGGAAGCCAAAGAAATGCAGTTTGAAACTCCCAGAGGTTTCCTCCTAAATATTTGCCCTAAACCAGGACAAGTGTGTTTCAAACTGCATTTCTTTGGCTTCCTGATTCTTCCTGAAGAAGTTTCACCTTGTCTTACAGAGGCTTCTCACAGATTATTTTTCCAGTATTTTTTGTATTTCAAGTCATCACTTGCACCAGAAAAGTCATTGTGGCTTCTCCAGCAAGAGGAACAATGTAAACTCAGTTTATGCACCCATGCATTGCACTACCACAGTTAAAGCCCAGGAGCTTCTCAGTAGTAGTAAGGGGTTACTAGAAGGGGTTACTGCTGGAAAGTATTAAGCCCAGTGCTTCCACATCACATGAATTCTTAAGTCCCCTCTACTAGACACCTACATATAGTAAGTAGAGTTTAACTTGCCAAAAGATTTTGGCATTTGTAGGATTTGTGGTTTGATTTTGCAAACCTAAACCATTAGGACTCAATAACATGAAGTAAGTTACAATAACTCTTAAGATTAGTATTGTTTCAGAACAAGATCTCTCAGTGCTAAAAAGTGAGGTGTTAAGAGACAATGAAACTGACTTTTGAGCAAAATTACATGTACTCCAGTATAGCTTTTCCTTCAAGCATAGAAACAGTCTCAAAGTCAACTGGACTATTCAGATAACAGTGTAAAACACTTATTCCATTCCTTGTCAGCATTTCAGCATGATTTTCATCAAAGGAATTTAATTCCTCTTTTGTGCAGGAAAGGGTATGAATATGTGTGAACAAAATTAGGCCCACATGCAAATATTTCTGCATGCTTGAATAACAAACTATTGGATACATCTAGATGTTCTCCTCTGCTATTCTGAACAATAAACAAGAGTCTTGAAACCCAGAACTACAGCCTAGTTGCCAATATTTTCCACGACATGGGATGTAGGACTTGATGCTGCCTGCAACCCTGTAAAAGTAACACTGAGGTTAGCTCTTCGTCTTTCCCTGATTCTCACACATCTCAAGTGTTGAGCTCTCCTCCACCTGCTGCAGTCCAAACTGCCAGCCTTCTGCACACCATCTTACCTATTAGTTCTCAATGCCAGCTCAAAACTAAACATTCTTTCAAGTGCATCAGGTGGGAGAGGAAAGAATGGGAAAAGCAAGTATTTCTGCAATAAAATGCAAAAGCTTTTGCAAAGAGGTCTGGTCCCCTGTTCTTCCTTCCCTGGCACATTAAAAGCTAGGAGGGATGAAAGTCAATCTCTGATCTTCAAGAGTGGTACAGGGTCACCTTTAGAGACAGGGTGCATCAACACAGATCCTATTTCCTTCCTGGAACAGATCAAAGCCACAATGGACAGAAACCTCTATATTAATGGGTTTTTTTGTTTCCTTCAAGGAATAGATAAAACCTGAGAGAGAAAATAAATAAGCCTCGCAAGACACTTTCAACTAAAACAGCTCTTTCATGTTCCAGCCTTAAAGTAACATCCAGTTTGGGCATGAATGCATATGGCAAAAATACTGCAACATTAAAAAACCCACCATTGCCACTGGTATGCAAATGGAGCAGAGGCTGCTCTGCACCTCTGAGGATCCACCCTCACACACAGGGAGGCCAAGTTTGACTCGCCTTCCTTCTCACTTTTTAAAGACGAATTGCAGAGAACAGCAATAATCACCATCAAGCAGTAACATTTAATATAAGGGGGTTTAAGTGACTCCCACACGTCCTTTTTGGAGAGAATAGAAATGAAATATTTGTAAAGTCAGATGTTTTTTCCTCCTGCATTATTTAAACCAACTGTTTTGTTTTAAATAAAAAGGAGCACTATGACAATGGACTGTGCACCTCTTGATTCAAGACCATCCCTTCTCTGTCTGCTATGGCAGATAAATAAAAAGAGCATAATATCCAGTCCACCTAGATGTAAAAAAAAGAATCAAGTCAATATCTTTTTCAAAAAGGAAGGGGATAAAAGATGGATTTAAATGTCACCAGAATAAAGTAATAGAGATTATTATTCTACTAGAAAATATCCCAGATGCATAGAGAAGAACAAACCCGACAAATAAATAAGCAATCACTGTGTTGAGCAAACACACAGTTCACTTCTAAATGAATCTCGCTCTTCTTATGCATGATTTAACATACTTAGATAGGATGTTTTGCTTGGGTAAGCAAGATTGACAGCACTCAACTGGAAACCCCTTAATTGGATCACACACAAAAATTTCAGTTTCAGGATGTAACTCTGAGTTTATGTGCCTGCAATGATCCCCCCTTTCACTACACTCCATCCCACTGTCCCAGGCAATGACCATGTAGCCAGTGTAACTTGAAAAAGCTCCTGCAAATAGCTCTGTAGGCCAAGGATTCAAAAGCATTACAAAGAATGTTCCCTGTGTCCAGAAAAAGTATTTTGCCATGTACATAAAAAACCCTCTTGTTTTAGACAAGTTACTGATAGAGAGTCATTGCCCAGGCATTGCCCATGAGGGTGCAGGGATGGCCTCTGTGAGGGGAGGCCAGGGCTGCCCTGGGATGGACATGGCCAGTTCCACACAGCTCCATCCCACCCTCCACAGGGCGCAGCTGAACGCCTCGGGCACTGTGACAGCACTTCTGGGAAATGAGACTTGAGAAAGGGCAAAATATTGCACAGCAGTGAGGAGGGAGGGAAAAAGAGAAACCACCCCTGTGATACTCAGGTGAGAGAAGTGGAGGAGGTGCTTTAAGCACTCAGCAGAGAGACCACAGTGCAGCAGGTTGTGTCCCAACAGCCCATGGAGACCACTCTGGAGCATGTGATATTCTTCTGAAGGACTGCAGAGCCTGGGGAAGACTCATGCTGGAACAGGGAGAAGTGTGAGGAGGAAAGAGCAGCAGGGAAAAGCTGTCCTGCACTGACCACAGCCCCCATTACCCTTCCCACTGCGCCACTCAGGGTGGGGGGAGAGGTAGATGTAATAAAGGAGTGATAATGAGCCTGGGGAAAAGATAAAGTGTGATGGGAGTGGAAAGTATTTTAGTTTTGACCACTGTTTCTTACCATTCAACTCTTGGGACTGACGACAAATTAAATTAGTTCTCCACATGTCATGTCTGTTTTGCCTGTGATAGCAACTGTTAATCGATGTTCCTATCTACCTCAACATATGAACTTTTTCATCTTATTTTCTTCTCCTATCCTATTAAGAAAGGGAATGAGAGAGCAGCTGGTTGTATGTTTGGCAGCTGCCCAAGGTCAACCCAGCAGAGCTATAAAACTTTAATTTCTGTCTAGTCAATCAAGTGTTCTGCAGCTGTGTACCCAGAAAAACCTCCAGAAGCTAAAACCTCCCTCGGCAGCCAAAATCCACAAGGTGCTGGCCTGCCCTCTGACACAGCTAACAAGCAAACAGAGGTTAAAAAAGAAAACTACAAACAACCATGCTGCCTTTGTCAGTGTCGTCACACTGTGTGTTTCCCTCAAATCAATGAGTCCAGCCTACTCAGCTTAGGGTATCATATCAATGGTTTGGGTTGGAAGTGACTTAAAAGATCATGTAGTTCCAACCCCTCAGCCATGGGCAGTGAACTTTCCACTAAACCAGGCTACTCAAAGCCCCTGCTGACCTGGCCTTGAACACCTCCAGGGATGGGAAGTCCAAAACTTCTCTGGGCAATCTGTTCAAGTGCCTCATCAATCTCACAGTGAAGAATTTCTTTGTAATGTCTAATGTAAATTTACCCTCCTTCAGCCTAAGATCACTCCCCCTTGTACTATCACTACATGCCCTCATGAAAAGTTCCTCTCCAGCCTTCCTGGAAGCAGCCTTTAGATACTGGAAACTAGATATGCAAAGATGGTAAAACAGAAGGTGATCCGATGAATGAGGAAAGAGTGTGAGAGTGCCATGAACAGTTGGAAGATGAAAACTGGGAAGAACAGGAAACTAGAGCTGTATCAGCTTGCACAAGGCTACCTCCAGGTAGCACAGGGAAGTAGAAAAAGGCCAGCAAAAGGAGTCAGGACTGACAGGAGAGCTCCATTACAGGATGACTTTTGGCAGAAAAAAAAATTAGTTGGGAAAATGAGCAAGAACTGGTTGAAAAAGCCCTCACAAGTCAATTTGGTGAAATAAGTAGGGCTCCTGTCTGTGTGATGCCTGCCCAATGGCAGATTGTTCAACATGTTCAGGAAAAGCAGCAAGGCTGTCCACCACGGCTAAACCAAAATCAAATCCCAGCCTGTGCTCAGTGGCAGCAAATTCCTCCCTGCCAGGCACATGGGCAGTTAGGATGATTTGCACAGTTAAACACCCTCTGACAGGCAGTGACCAGGCAATGGGCAGAAGAAGAGGCCCAGCAGGTGGTGGAGCAGCCTCAAAGCGGAGCAGCCTGGCTGATGCTTCCCCCATGGCACACAGTGCTCCTGCATGGCACTGCACACAGGGCACCAGCCACCTCTGCCAGCACTGTCCTCTTCTTAACTGCAACCCTTCCTGAAGTTTCCTATCTGCTTTTTCACTGGCATTCGGGTCTGATGCAAGCCTGGACTTCAACAAATATTTAGTTATTCCTCTGCCAAGCTTTCTGCATCATCTGAAGTGCCTTAGATCACTGTAGTACAAGAAGTAATTATTTGAAAGACCACATCTCAGGAACACTTTCATTTATCCCTCCGAAACAGTTAATTCTTTTCATCCCCTATCAAAATGAACTCTGATAGCAAAGAGTTTGCAGAGCAGACCAGTAGGCAGCTCACTGAAAGCATCTCTACCCATGAGAAACAAGCAGCTACATGGAAGGGAGAGAGTGCTCTTATGAATTCTCAAGTGCCAGGTTGTTACACTTGAACGCAGATTTGCAGAAAACAAAAAGAGAAATCAATACAAATGCTACATTATGCCCATGGCATTCTTGTTCACACTTTGTAAGAATCTTCTCTAAGTAACTGCATCTCTGGGCTGAAGTTCCTATTCCAGCTAAACAAAAGCCAATAAAGGCCCCAAAGAAACTAAGCAGGAAGAGTTTTTTAACACAGAACAAAAATTGCTTTTCCTCATAGTTAAAAAAAATTAGAATAAAATACTAAACAAAACTAGTTTTTGCCCAAAAAGACCTATGGATAACATAAGGGTTTTATTTTGTTTTGTTATTTAAAAAAGCCATAAGATGACCAATGAATATGGTTTATGACTACACAAATGCAGGCTTGAAGTTATGACTTTTCTGTTTGTTTTTTTTTTAAGAAAAGCCTGTTTACTTTGGCTCCAAAATAAGCTCATCAAGCTACCTTGCAACAACAGTGGTAGAGAAAGAAACACACAGGGATGAAAAGAAAAAACAAGAAGAAAAAGAAAAAATCTGTATAATATAAGTGACAAAAGCGCCATGATCTCAGGCACACTTAAGATTCTACAATGGAAGACAGTCTTCTATCAACACAGGAAGAAGTTAATCAAGAACTCAATACTGAAACTTTCCAGAGCCTTTTGGACCAGAAATTTCAGCACCAGAATGGTGCCTATTACAGTGTCCCAAGGGTGATGCAAGCGAGCGGCTCCCAGGGAAATGAGAGATTGTGAACTCCATGGCAACACAAAGGTAATAGAAATGGCCATTGAAGGAGTTATCAGTAGCATGAAGAATCTGAACGTACATTCCATTATTTTTTCGTCTTGCAGATAAGCTTCTGATCTCTAAAAGCAGCATATTACTTAACTTTGTACTTTAATTTTCACGTTGCTTAGATATTTGTTATGTACCATAAGCTTCATTAATTAAATAATTCATATTTAACAGATGTGCTGCTCTCAACAATTTGAAATTCCTTGGTAATCCAATCTGGTTTTACAAGCTAGCCAGCTGAAAACAAAAGGAACAAAAACCACCTCAAATGAGTAAGTGTTTAATGAAAATTCTGCTGTATTGTTACTAATGTACACAAATCCCATATCATGATCTTTCCTGATAATAGAATTCCCTGTAATCTGCATGTCTGTTACTTTGGATGGAACACTGATTCCCCAAGGCATTGTCTCTGATCTGTAAGAAGTCAAAGCTTGCAAGGCAGCAAAGAAGTCTCATAAAGGTGATATGTCTTCCTTTGAAAAAAACTTGAAACTTCAAGGTTTAAATTTTAAAAGCCCATATGCCAAGAAAGTTTGCTTTTAAAAACTGGAAAAAGGAGATATAACTTCTTATTTTAAAGACAAACATACTATAGCTTTTTGTGAAGCACGAAGTTACTATGAAAGGTTTCAGAGGCAGCAAGCTACCTTGAAAGACTGAAAATAAGATTGATACTCTTGAGAAAGTAGAAAGCAAACAAATTGTAAAAAGCATAAGATTCTATTTTTCAAATTACCATGGGTAGAACAAGTGTTATCATCTCCTAAGCTCTAACTTCACAAAGCTAAGAACTAGATAGATCAATTCCTAATGCCAAAACTGAAACTGCAGTGCTGCAGTAGCCACTTCTTTTTATTCAGAACATTAGAGGGGAAAGCATCTTTTCTAGGACCACTCAATCCAGCAGAGGAGAAGAAAGGAAGGGAAATTCATAATGAGAGATTGCTTCTTCCTTCAAGCAATGTTTCTGAACCTAAAATATGAACAGGCAGGTAAGCAACACTGAACAACCAAACAAAAAAAAAAACTACACACCAAAAACCAGCCCAAACTAATAAGCCTGTTGCTTTGAATGAAATAAGGCCCTTCTTCAGGGAAAAATAACTTTCAAACAATTGTTTAGAAAAAAATAAAATGTAAATGTATTTTGCTAAATAAGGTTTAATAAAATTTCTTATTGTATTAAACACACAACTGCTCTTTTCTTCAAATATGACAGAGCAAGTTGCAAGAAGCATATAAGAGGTACAGGGAAAAAATAACTGGAACAGGTATTTAGCAACATTAAAGACAAGGAAAGATACAAAAAGAAATAATCATATTTCTTAAATAAGTATACTTTCTAATTCTAACAATTTTATTATATCTATGATAGAAAATCATACGTGTCCAGTTAATATTCACCTTTATTATTCAAGTGCATTGGGGTCAAAATTGTCTTGACATCTGATAGCACCGTACGCATTCAAATTTAAGGCCTAACTGTATTTCAGGATGTCGGAGCATCCCAGCCCACCAGGTGAAAAGTGTTTGTCCACAGCTGCACTGAAGCATGCACAGAAACAAAGATTCACAGAATCACAGAATATTCTGAGGTGGAAGGGACTAATAAGCATCATCAGAGTCCAACTCTGGGCCTGGCACAGAACACCCACACCATGTATGTGACAGCATTATCCAAACGCTTCCTGAACTCTGTAAGGCTGGTGCTGTGACCACTTCCCTGGGAAGCCCATTCCAGTGTACAGACACCTTCTGGGTGGAGAACCTTTTCTTAATATCCAACCTGCTTCACATTGATAGAGAGAGATTCATTTGCACAGAAAAGTCCTTGAACTCCCGTTAGATCAGAAACTTTCGATTCCCATCATCTGACCCCATGTCCCACCTACACTGCCTGCAGCTGGAGAACTCAACTCATGAGCAATTCTTCTCTAGACCTATGGAAAATTTTCTCCCTTCATAACAGTGGTCAAGCCCCATAGCAGATATTAAGAAAGGTCAGAGTCTTCACTGCTGGAGATGTTCAAATTCCTCAGTGGAGGAATCTTACCCATGTAGTCAATGTACCCAAGTGAGAGTTGCTTGTCACTCTACAGAACACACCTTATAGATGTCCCAAATGAGAGGATACCCTAATGAATGAACTGCTGCACACTACTCTAAGCTGACCAAATTACCCCTAACTAAATGGGAATCCAGACAAGAGTGCCCAAATTTACATGTCACCTTCCCAAACTTTTCTTCTTGCATGTGCAAACTCATCTCTTCACTTAAATATAAAACTGAAAATTTGCTAACTCATTTCTGAGTCGCTGATTACATCCATGACAATACTGCCACTCTGACATTACCACACCTGAGAATAAAGCTCTTTGTGTATGAAGTGAGGAAAATAATCTACTACATGGAAGACTTTTTAAATTTACAATAATTAGTATATTCCCTGAAAATTTTTCCATTATTTTATTTGTAAAATATATAAAGAGTGGTTGCAGTGCATAATAATGTAAAGCATACAGCTTCATTTATTGCATGTAGGACACAAAAACTGTACAGTCTCTGAAAAGGTTGACATAAGACTTTACATCTCAATTTCCATCCTGATACAGCATCACAGGTTACAAAATACTCCGAAAGTGAAACATTTTATTACCCAAAAAGACCAGATGTTTCTGGTATCATGACAAGACAGCAGCATGCTCACAACATCCTCAATAACCCAGAATTTGCGGAAAATCCACAATTAGAGGGGGCTAAAAATAAAGGACCAATGCTCCTCTTACTTTACAAAATAACATTCTCTGTAAGCAAAAACAAAAAACCTTTTTCATAACAATATGTAATTAATTATTTAATCATAAACAGAACGATTAAACAACAAACAACAGAAAAATAAGGAAACAGAAATCAGTATTCAGTCAGTCTTTTGTAAACACTCCCTCTTTTGACAAGGATTTTTTCCCCAGGATTTTATCTCCACTTCTGCTGAATTTTAGAGCAATGTAAATAATGCAAATTCAGTCTAAACTTCTAACAACAAGGACTTTCAGGTATATTTACCCACATCATATTGCTCCAACAAACAACTGCCACAAAGTAATCTAAAATAAATTAAAAAAAAGATTGATGACTATGTTGCTTATACACAGTGAAATTCCAGAGTCACATGTTAAAAGAATAAATTTACACTCTCCACGAGCCATCTGGTTTAAAGCCAAGTATTTTTCTCCTCCACCCAGAAATCTTGTATAAACATAAGATTATTACATTATTGTTCTTCCAAGATGAACACACCTTGCAAAAATCCACAATTCCCTCTAAGGTGGATTCACAAACACATGCCTTTCTGAACAGGAGGCTGAAAGAAATATCAAAAAAAGAAGATATTTTACAATTTGGCTATGGGCTGCTATTGCTACATACCTAATTGTCACTGCAGTAGTACCCTTTCATATTGGTCTGACTTCACTCAAGTAACACTGAAATCCTTTCATCATCCTCAGGCGCTCCTAAGTTACACGCCAATTAGTAATTACTAGGCTGAGCTGTTTATTAGCTCAACAGGCATTTTAAAGTCAAATAACAACAGATTTGCCTCCGACAAGTAATGCTTGATACCACTATATAAATCAGCCAAGTATTTTAGATGCTTGTCTCTTCTCTAACAATGAATTTTATTTTTACAGTCATAAACAGTAGGCTCTCAACCACCAACAGCTTTTTAATTCCTATTCATTTTACTAAATTAGTATCTTGAAAGCAGAAGAGCTAAAAGAGTGAACAGTTTGAGAGGTTGCTTTTATTCATGTCTGACCTTCAGAGGCATCATTGTCAAAACAGGTAAAACCACTTAAATTAATATTGGAAAATGTATAGATTACTAGGAAACAGTATCCTACCCAAACTAAAAGTATGCTTACTTCTGGAAAATAAGTTTTCCTTTGCTAACACTTCTAAAGTTTTGTTCAAAGTCAAAATATTCAACTGAGGGTGTCCATCACCATTGCCTCCCATAGAACAAATTATTCCCCCTCTCATTTGCCTATCCTTATGCCATATCTTGACTCCTCTGCCTATACTTAGACTCCTTAAAAACAGTTATAAAAATTACAGTATTCAGATTATATGTCATCAAGTATTTCCCTAAAAAACGGAAGTGAGGATGGGAGTTGTAGTTCAGCAAAGCATATTATGAAACTTCTTCAGTTGTAGCTACATCCCATGGTCTCACTTTCAAGAGAGCTGTAAAGAGAGTTGTAAAGGTAAGAAAAGACAAGGGACACAAACTTCTGTCAGAAGTGCTTCTAACATTCATCAGTAGCTCTTTAAGAAGTACTTCTTCCAGGGAGAAGCAAATAATTTTAATAAAATATTTGGTTCCATGGCAATACCATGTTACATCTCTCTGGACAACTTGGGGGAGCTAGCATTTAACATTTACACTCTCTTAAAGACAGAAACCCATAGTGAAAGGAGACACAAAACTATTTAGCCACTATTCAGATCTGTGTAGATTAGGAAAAAACATATAATTATATATTTCTAATTCTGCACCAATTATGATTTAATTTCTTGATTTCTGCTTAAAGGAAATGGCAAGAAAATTTTCTCACTCTGCCGGATGCTGGCAAACCTATTCAAAAATGAGGTATTTAAATTAAAATGTTAAAGTTTACCAGCCTGTTATTTTTTTTCTTTTTTTCTAATTTCTGCTGCGTGATCATTGCAGAGTGGTATGATTTTTCTCAAAGTCTACCACTTAAAACGAACAATCTCAGAAATGTTTATTTCAAAGTGTTGCATAATGTCATTATTAGCATTTTATTTCAAATCATGACTCATGGACATTCATTCTGAAAAGCTACAAAATAAAAGCACTAGGAAGCACGCAGTGAGAGACCAGGACAATAATGAAAATGAGAATGGAAATCAATAAAGAGAAAAGAATTAGAGCAATGGGACCTGGACCATATCACAGACCATAATTCACTGGTGACTAACTTAGACTGAATGCTAACAACTGAATGCTGGCAGGAAAGCATTTGATCAAAACCTACCTGACAGAGCACAGAGCTCAAAAGGCAAATCAAGCAGGTCTCTCTAAAGCTACTCTAATTAGAGCTTAGTGATGTGACCATTTTTTTTGTTCCCTTCTTAAAGCTAAAAAGAAAAAAAAAAAAAAAAGAAGAAAATAGTCTTAAAGCTAAATACTTAGTCTCTGTAAATACTTAGTTACAGCTTCACAATATATTCACAGAGCATCTACTTGTGCAAAATCCCACAGAAGTTTCCCTGCAGGCCAGGATCTGAGCAGGGCACAGCACAAGGGCAAAGGGGAAGAGGTTAAGTGGCTCCAGGACGGCACATGTATTTAACAGCATGAGGACAGACCAGATAACATCAGATGTTTGAAGGAAACAATGAAAGGAAGTTGGCTGAAAGCCTCCCAAGCCCTCCCTGATGACAACAACCTCACTCAAAGAGTAAGAAAAACAGGCCAATGGTGGAATTACCAGAGTAGAAAAAAACCTGTAGAATTCAAAACGAAGGGATAATAAACACTTTTCAACTGTGGCCACTACAGGTCTGCATTCATAGAGCAATTCCTCCAGGCAATGGGGAATGCCTCGAGTGAGCCCAGGGAAGGACTCTGGCAAATCATCTTGGTGCCACAATGCAGGAGCACAAATGTAGACAGCAAGGACAAAATCCCAAATTGGTAGGCTAATATGCTTCACTGCTTCAGTCAACATGCCCTGTTTATCTCCAGCCTACGGAGAAAAAAAGTAACCGACTACTCTCCCTCTCCAGAGTGTGAGTTTATTGAGTCTCTTTCCATTATACTGAAACATGGAGCAGGAAGCTGCAGCTTTCTCCTCCAAATAGCTTAAGACCCAGTTCAGTCCTGTGAGAACCCACTGATCAGCCAAGTTCTTTGCAGGTGGTTTTACAAGTTTAGGAGGTAACTGAACTGCAACCTATTAATGGAGCAATAAGCTGTAGGAAGAAAACACAGTGTTTCCTGGTGTCTTTTTAAACCTCCAGTGAGTTTAGCCACATGAAGTACCTTGTCAATCAATCAGCATCTGAAGTGACACCAAAATTTTACTCCAACTAGTAGGACTGGAAAATGTATATTCTTTTTCCTCACAAGAACACTATATAATCTAGAGGTCAGCTTTTTAGTCTGGTGGTTGTATTTTATAATATTCACTTACTTTAAAGGGCATTTTTCTAACAGTAACAATTCAGCTTTGAAAAAAAGAAACTGGACTACTCCTGTCTCATACAATTACCAAGTACACTTGCCTCTCAGATCACCAGAAGGGGCTGAGCAACTGATCTTTACATGCTCAGCACAGACCTTTCGTATTTAAGTCAGAAGTAAATTCTTATCTTAAATCCTTCAATAGCTGCCTAAGAAAACTGTGCTGGTAATTTATTTGACTAAAGGCAACAGGACAGGATTCCTGATCTCCATCTCTACCACTGTCACAGAAAAAAAAATGGCACAGTGATTAGGTACATGTCAAGAGGAACTGAGCTGACACTTACTACATAACTATTGCACCATCAGCTAGGGGGTAGTCATATTCTGGAGATGCAATTTCCTTTCCAAACTTCAGATAAAACCCAACTTTCAATATTTCTATTATTTTCAAAGTTACAGTAGAGGAGCAATACTTTGATATTCTTCCTGTCCTGCACAGAAGGGATAACGATGAAGGACCGAAGCATAAAAAAATCAGAACTTCCAGAGAGAAAGCTTATTCCTTTCTCTAACTCCCAGTTCTCCACTCTTCTACTGAGACAATCAACTTAATTGACAGGATGCCTCTTTTTCCCTTTCTAAAGCTCTTCTTCCTTCTGATGCAAAGGACCAGACAACATAATCCTAAACCAAAATACACATATGCCATTTCATAAGATCCAGTATAGTTGAGGAGCGTGAGAAGTGGAAGAGTTGTGGTGAATGAGGTTTGCTCAAATTTATGCAATTAAACCTGGCAGGAACAAGAATCAGACTTTCAAAGTGATTCACTTGGTCCCAGCACAAGCACAAGTACTGTTCTCAAGAAGCACAGAAAAAATGACTGACCTTCAGAATAATTCACAGTATATTCTTTGTAACAGCTTTTCCTAAAATTACTGCCAAGAAGTGCTGAGTAGGAGTAAGGCAGAAAGGCCAGGGTTCCTCACAACTTTCTAATGCTGCGAGATGTCTGAATTACCACACTGAAAGCAGAATAAAAGATGATACAGGGCCATAAGTAACTAATTCCCGTGCTCTATTTAACCACTAAGTTGTGATGCCAAAGGAACGAAAGTTAGGAAGGAAGCACCAGTCTACATCTTGTTGCACAGAAAACTCATATATACACACGTCAATGGGCTTCAAAACAAAAACACTGGCTCAGTATTTTAGAGGGAAGGATTAACTCCAAATGCTGCTTTTATACATATTATTCATGTTATACATGATTGCTACAAGCATTCAAGTCATAGAAAAAGTATAGTGAGACTTCACAAGTCTGGACACATTCTATAGAGAAATCAGTGTGTCCTAATGATTTAACTTCCTGTGGCCCACAAAGTGCTTGACCTAACAGATGTTTCATAAACTCTGCTCTACAGTGTACCAAATGTGGCCAGGGCAGAATGCCAGAAAAAACTTTTTTAGAAGCTTACTGGATACCAGGAACTCAAGATTACTGATGGCAGTTGAGCCAATTATAAGGAAGACACACAGCAATACTGCAAGTGAATTCATATAAATTGTGCCACTGAACACATTCTGCTCTTTATCACCACAGCACTTAATTATTTTGAGAGCTTGCTGATAGGCATGGTTATTGAACACAAATCTGGTCTCAGCAGTCTGCATTTTGTCAGGATGATCTCTTTAGCTTAACTGAGAAGTGATAATTTATTCTCTATGTCAAGGAATTAAGAGGCGTTAGTCAATTCAGTCAGCTGAAGAGTTGAGAGACCTGAACAAGGCAGTGTGCAAACTCTTTAAAAGAGTCTGAAAGTTGTCCAGCATAGCCCAAAGAATCCTCCTTCCCAAAAGGTCTCTATATTCACAGGAGCATAGACTCCTCAGGACAAGGATATAAAAATAAAATTAGAATCAGAGTAAGGGTAATGGAGTAATATCTGACCCAGAATAGGAAGTATTACGAAGTCACCGATTTACCACAATTATTTAAAAGATGAAAATAATCAAGTAATCTATTTTCTTTTTATTCCTGCCTTCTGGATAGAAGAATCAAGATAGTAGATCTTATCCACACAACAGAGATGAGATGAAGCTACAAAGGCAAAAAATACTCCAAAAAATAAGAGGGTAACTGTTAAAGGAGAAATAGAAGGAAAGGTAGCTGAAAATTGACCATAAATACAGTGTTTCCATGTTGTTATGACAGAGAGATCAGGAACATGACTATAAATATTCTGAATCTGGAGACTGATTTCGGGAATTCAGAGCTGGGATGCACTAGCACACAGAGTGGATTTAAAAAAAAACTTACTAGATAAAAAGACGTACTTGAAAACAGCCAGTGCAGGAGCTGTGGTAACAGAAATGGGGTGAAATTTAGCATCCCAAACTTCAGGCCAGGACTCACAAGAACTTTTGTGAGATTTTTGTTCTCCTTGGCTGCCCTGAGCTGAAGGCTCAGATGCACTGCCTTAGGACACTCCAGGCACCCTGCTAATGTGACCTGAGAACAAGGCATCAATTCCAGCTGCAAGACCTAGAGATAAAGGCAGTTAGTACAGTCAGAGAAGAATAGAGACTACTGCCAGAAGGATGGTTCCTAGACCTTGGATTGTTTCATATAGCAGAATGAGAGGCCATCCTCTATTACTTTTCTTCAGGAAGGAAAAACAGTTATTACAGCTGAAGGGCAGAGCTGACAGAATAGGAGGTGGGTATAAACCACACCTGCAAACTTGCTGGAAAACAAAAGTCTCACAACTATCAGAGTAAGAAAAAACAGTAGCGATACCTACTAAGTGAGATTTCACCTGCTTCTAAAAGAGACAAGATGTCTTATTTTTGGACATGAGACTGACTCAACCCAGGAGGTCCCTTCCCATTTGCAGTTCAAGTATGATACCCAGCAACCAGTCTCTGTGTTGAATGCATTCATCAGCTCTGCAACAGTTTTGTAATATAATCTTTCCATCCCACAGCAAACCCACAATTTCATTCAGCCACAATATTTGCCAGCATGTTTACCTGGTATACCTGAGGCATAGCAGCTTTGTTAGCCAGGCTTATAGCATGCTCTGTCAAAGGCAAAAATACAGCAGCAGAGCTGTCTGGCAGCAGACATGTCCCCTGGTAACTATCTGGTGATCCAAAAAGAATCTTGTGAACTGGCACGGGGATAAAATATCTGGTTTCACACAACATATTGAGCTCTCCTATTTGTGCCACCTTTTTTAAAAAGCCCTTAATTTGGTTTCCTACGCTGTAAGCACACAATTTGCAAATACACACATTAAACTGTTTAGAAGCTACTGCATCAGAAATGGTGTCCCTAACTCAGAGTATCAAATACTCCTCAAAACAGGATTAGGTTAGTCCATCTTGATCTTTCTCACTCTTCTGCATTGCATAAATTAATTTACTTGCTACAGAAAAAAAAAACACCAACAGATTATTTCAATGCTTTATTTGGCTTAAAATTATTAGGCCCCAAATTAGCAGGCAATTTACAAGCATTTTGAGACAGTTTTCGATTTTGGCACCTTAAGAACTATCTTTTTCTTACTCATGTGAATGACTGTGGTGAGTACAAGCTGACACCTGCCTTACACACTCAGATGCACATCCTGTCCAAGGCTGGGCTCATTCCATTGACAAAATGACCAACTTTCTCACTGAATCCTTCAGCTTCTCAGAAAGGAAAGGTTAGAGGCTACCCATTTTATTCTGATGTTATTATGCAATTCTGTCCATTTCCCAGGCTGTCCAGCACAATAGATTGAAATGGACTTGCATTACTGACCATCTGTATTGCTCAGAGCTGCAGCTCCTCTCACTTCTCCACTCAGTCTCTCAGACAAGGTATTACCCCAGCTATTACAGTCAGTAGGCATTACCCCATTTATCTCATTAGCACTGACTGAGGCAGTGTTAGTCTGACTACTCACAGAAGCAGCCGTTCCAGCCTAATCACATCACTACTAAAAATAAAATGGACCAACTTCTTTTTTTCCCCACAAAGTGACTTATGGCAGCTGTGTTGGCTGCTCTGTAGCATCACTAAAGTCACACTGAGTAAAAGGTAAGCACTATCTCCACAGTTGTGCAGTGCAGGAGAAGAATTTTTTGTTACTGTTTTTTTAACCACATAATCGAGATAGCTGTTTTCCTGTAGGACAAATTATCTTTCCACTATAGGAAAAAACCCACAAATTCAATCAAATTAGGAAAATAAAGTATACTTCAATCTAGGAAAACATGTGCTTCCCAAGCAAATGTCTGCAGCCAAGGTACAAACCCATCCTAAATATAAAAATCAAACAAGATATTTAAGTCTTATACCTGTAAAACTTAAATAGCAGAAACAGAATACCACAAAATTCAGTGTACTCATTTCAACAGGGCATACTCTGACCTAGCCCTAAGGAATCAGAACAATCCTAAAAGCTCGGTCTTAATAAAAAGCAAAATCTTTACTATTCACACGAATCATATGAACATCTTTGCTTCCTTATCACATGGTTTATTCATTGCAACACACAACCTTATGCAACCAAGGAGATACTGATGAATTTACTGAAGCTCAGAACAACTAAAAAGCACTAGAAAGGACATGGGTATTTCAGTTCTGGGTTTGGTCCCTCTGTGAACGTGAATGCCTCATAAAGCGGGGCTCACTACAATGATCACAGATCGATCAGTGAGAATTAAACCTCCTGCCTGTCTTAGAGGGACATCACACAGCAGTGGGTTGATTGCCCAGCCTAACTACTTCAAGACCCATGACCCCTTCATGTGGACCCCAGCACCCTGGGGTACCTGCAGCCTCCCACTTCGGCCTCCAGCATTCACCTAGAGCCAGTACAGGAAATTACTTCTAGGGTTCAATACTTACAAGCATTTATTTTTATTTATTCCTAATCTAAGTTTCAATGTATGTGTCAATGTAATTGAGGATTAAGGCTATTAAAAACAGTTCAAATTAATAAATTAAGGAGTGCCAATTAGGTGGGAACACCCAAACAGATGCCTGGATAAAACTTTACCCCTGATTAGCCACTTTACCCCAACTAGCCCCTTTAAAGAACTGCTTAGCATAAAAAAGCCTTATTAATTGAGCTAGGTTTTTTTGGGGTGGAAGAAGATAAATCTTTAAACTTTCAATTTTTCTTCTGTCAGATGTCATTTCCATATTGCTCTTTTTTCTAGAGCATAGAAAAATCACAGCCCATTTGGTGGCCCATACAATTGACAGCCAACAGTTGCTACAGATACACATGCTACTAATCAACACATAGGATGCTCCCCAGAGGCCCTCTGCAAGCACCCAAGACCTCCAGCAGCTCTACGAGCAGCAGACTATTGCAAAGTAGAACTATTAAAACAAAATACACTGTGTTAGCATATTTCACAAGAAGGTTCTGTTGAAGTCATACATTAAAAAAATAATTGAAGAGAGCATTCAATATTGAAATGGAAATATTGTTCCTATTTTACCTGTCATTCTGTCCCTATTACTCCCTGTCTCAGCACAAGAAAGCAAACTTGCAAATCAGGTCTGTCTGCTGGATTAGATTCAGTGGATGGCTCAGGGTGTCACAATATTTTCCAAGGGCATATTATTTGCTCTCTGAAGATAATCTTGAAAATGACTTCTTAGTCATTAATTATTCATTCTATTTCTTATGATCAGTTCTTTTAATTAGTATCCCAGGCAGCTTTGCTGAAGATCCCACACTTTCAGTAATTAGGGGCAGTTTGTTGCCCCTAATTAACTTCAGACATAGCAAGACTCTTATTACTTTGTTATTTCACTTGTTTTTATGTTTGCATTGCATATGCTGTCCTGCTTTAATGGCTCAGAAAGGAGACTGCCCTGTTGTGTTGTTTATCTCATGTAGGTTCCATCTCTCTTTCTTGACTCTGTGTTAGTTGCTGTACATGACATCTCTCTGAGTCTCTGAAGTCAAATCTGCACTGGCAAAGCAGTGTAACACCAGAAAAGTTCATCTGGGCAGTGAAACAGAACCCTGCCAGCATGTACAGTCTCCTTCCCTTTTGCGCTGCTTTGCAAAGTTATCTGCAGCGTAACAGGCACAGCTTGTAATACAGCAAGGGGGTCATGTATGGAGGCTTTAACCAGTTTGCTGATTTTATCAGGCCTCTGTGGCCTCTTGAAGGCCATTCCGGACTGAGTTCTGACTAACTGTTGTTAGCAATTAATGAGTTCATAAACTATTAGAGTTTAAATATCCAGAACACATAAAACAGCTAGAGTTTTAGTAATATCTGAATAATTTTATTGCTATTTTAAATAAAAAATACTTCTCTTTCTCACATGGTGCTTTTCATCTACAGACAGCAAGGTGTATTAGAGCAGCAGAAAGACTGGTGCAATTCAGTGGCTCCAATTAAAGTTTGAGGAAAAGTCAAGCAAAGACAACAGCAGCTCTGTTCACAACATATCTCTGACCTTCCAGGCAACTTAAAGTAAAAGCGGTTTAAAAATTCCCCACTCCAGGCTGTGGGTGGTGGGGGTAAAGAAGAACCAAACAAATTTTCACCTCGCTCTAACATAAGTCCCACAAGACACATCCTGCACTCAGGGTGTCTGAGAGAGAGCCATGCTCAAAAATACTCACATAGTCTGGTATCAGTGGGTGATTGATCTGCAGAACAAACAGATTAGCTTCACATTACACAGTTAAGAATGACACTTCCTCTTCAGCAATACATGAACAAAATACATCAATATATGCACATGCAGCTGGATCAGGTAATTTTCAGCTTACCATTGTAGGATATTTGGATTTTTTAATTCCAGGTGGTAAAACAGAAGGCTTATATCCACAAAACACAGCTAGTCTTATAACAGCTTTATATAACATTTATATAATTTTAAAACATTTATTAGCACAGAAAAAGGCTTGGGAACATTAAGTAAGTTATTAAGTACCGAAACATTTAGTACCTAAAAACTTGGATGGCAGAGAAAGACAACTTTAAAAGCTGGCCCTCATCTCAAGTGGTGTTTTTGAAGTAAATTAATTTGGGAGACAAAGCATCCTGAAAAGAGCCCAAACTCATGTAAACAAGATTGTCAGAACTTGTATCACAGAATATTTAAGCTTTAACATGTCTAACTACTTCATAACCATGTACAAGTATGCTCAGAACCTCCACTGTGTGTAGCACATGTGTGGCTACGAGAATGATGCTGCATTTGGAGTTAAGTCACTGCAAGCTCAATCTAAGTGTCCATTCAGGCAAATACTCCAACAGCTAGGAGAAAATTACTACAAAAAAAATTCTAATGGAGTTTGTTAACTTCCATCTTCAAATAATACCACTATTTATTCTGAAATCCCCATTGGGAAAAGTCTGAAAAATCTTTTTAATGACACCAGGAAGGAAGAGAAAGTGAAAGGGGAACTGATTTCTAAGGTGATTTATTATCATATCTAAACCAAACAACTTCTTATTTCCTTTCTTCTCTTTGCTTATGCTCCATCCATAAAGAGGTCAAAGAAATAAAAAAAATAAATGGTCAATATTAATATTTTAGCAATAATGTGTATTTGATGTATTGAACAGTTGGAGTAGAAAAACATTTGTAGAACACTTCTGAATAAAAAATAACTTTGCTACAAGGCCTCAGAATATATAATTTAAAAATAAATCAAGGAATTTATGAGCAATAGGCACAAATGGGGGATGTTTCCCAGCAAAAGCCAGCAAGATAAATATTAAGAGTAGACTGCCTGAAGGTGAATTTTTTTCTTAGAAAAAGAAAAGTCATGAATTCACCATTAGAAAAACCTAAACATATAAAACAACTCCAACTTTCTGCAGAAAAAAATCCAGTTTTCCCCAGTGCATTATATGCTACTGCTTTGATTTTCATGAAGTCCAACTTCTGTCTACCATGTTTCTCATCAGCTCCTTGCCCTTGTTATTCTATATTACATTAAACCATATTTTGAGATTAATCCCTTATTTACCAGTTTAATCATTATCCTTTTTTCTAGACCAATATCTTTCTTGCAAACTCACCCTCAAGATATTACTCCTTCATTTCTGTTTAATACTGAAAAGCATAATTCTCATGGCCAATGGATTTCTCTGTTAACAAATTCATTCCTCTTTAACTTTGTCATTGTCCTTGCTGAACAGCTCCTCTACTCCAAAATTAATTCAGTTCCATACACTTTCTCAACACCTTCAACTCAGTCCATCACTGATGGCTATTTCTCCTTTAATCTTTGTAGATGTACACCATCTCTTCAGAGTTCTCATTTATACCCCATATATTTGTCCTTTCTTCTACATCCTTGTCTATGGCCCAAACAAGTTTACTCAAAGTATTATCCTAAGGATTCTTTTTGTGTCTATCACTCAGAGTATCCCTCCAGCACTTTCATTACACAGAAGCTACCAGCCTCTATTTCAAAAACCCCACAGACAAGACAACTGAACATAAATGAATAATTAATGTTTGAAAGCAAAATGGAAACAGTTGCAGAAAAATTCTTGTATAATCACCTTCTCTTTTTCTAATTTTGATTCACCAGGTCACATATTTAAAGAAGTACTCACTGTAGCTCTGCTCATTCTTCACAATGCTGTTAATTAATGCTTTTCCCCTTCCTGACAGGAAAAACACTCAAGAACATTGCTTGTATGCATGAGTTCAAGAATCACACTTGAAGAGAAGCATATGCCTTATCTCTTCACTGCAAAACAAATAAGAACCAGAAATAAATTCTATTGAGCAAGTACCATAAACTTCTAGGGAATTTTAAATACAAAATGAAAAGTCTTCATTGCCTATGGCTGAGAAAATAACCTTCAAAATGCAAGCTTAAGCTGATGCAGCCTTGTGCTAACATGCAAACACTCTATCTCTCCTGCTGCTCAGAGTTTCCCACACACAGCAACAAATTGAAAACTGCCTTTTCACAGCTGCTATTCTGAAACCTGGGGGGATCAGCTGCAATGCACAAGAACTGGGCTGCTTTCAATTCAGTGCCAGCACTTCTAGGCAGAAATGGGCACTGGAGACAGGCACAAGGCAAATGAGCAGGACTTCAGCAGATGCTGTTCCTCGTCCTGCTCCCGTCCTGAATGGCAGCAGCCAGAAGTCAGGGAGAAGTCTGAGTGCCAGACCTGCACATGCCACTGCCATCAGCTGGCAGCAAGAGGAGTAACTTGGAAAGAAATACAGGAGGCAGCTAATGTGCCAAAAAAACCCTATATGAAAAGTGATTTCAGGATTAAGCGTTTAAAAACCTTAAAGACTGGCAGCAGGCTCAGACAGAGTAACACACTAACTGCGGCTCAGTACAACACAGAACCAGAGTCAAGGCATAAAGACAAACACCCCAAAACACATCCCTCAGTGAGCAGAGGCGAGGCAGCGAGCCAAGCACTTTCCTAGCAGACAACACATCATCCCATCTTCCTCTAAGGATACCTCCTGGGTCAATAAAGCCAGTCTTGTCCAGGAGCTATTAGCTTTCCACTTGTAGCAAGGGAAGCAGCAGGAGGCAGGGATATCTTAAGCTAGCAAAGTAAGGGACATCTACATACAAGGAAAAAGCAAGGATAACGGGAGAGTAGAACACTAATAGAGTAGAACAGAAGTACATTAAAAAAGCAAACTAATACATACTGAAAGCAACTTCAGGATGATATTCACCAGTACGAAAAAGAAATGGTACAAAGCCAGAAAGAGAAAAACCAACTCTAATAACCAGCATGAAAATGGAAAGGCAGTCGGCTAGTAGTGTCCCCAAACATGAACTGGTGACAACAAGTTTGCATGGGGGAGCAAGGGGAAAAAACTGAAAATTTGCTATTACAGAAATACCTTGCTCAATGAATAGTCAACTAGCAACCAAACAGTATTTTCTGTTCTGGCAATAGTGTACAGTTAAAGACAGTATGTAGTAATTGAAATTTGGATATACTGCACCTCAGGCAGGTACAAGAGTGAAGCTCAGGGTCGAAAAAAGTGTTTTCCCTAGCTTTGTTATTCCACAGCATCAATGAGTATATTTCACAGATGATGCCAGAGAAAGTATTAAAAACAAGATGAGTTGATTTGGTATCTCTGCCTCTCAATCACCAGTTACATCAGTTCAAATGCACAAAATACAATGAGAGAATAACAACTGTAAAGGGTTAGAAATGCAAAGCAGCCCAGCCATACAATTCCCCTGTACAGAGGGTGGCAGTCAACTGATTCTTCAAACTTTCCTCCTGTCAGTTCCTCTGTAGAAAAAACTAATAACTGGTCTTCCATGGGCACTTTAGATGGGATATTTGCCAACAGAGTTGACACATTTGTCAAATTGTGTGGGTGACAGAAGAAAAAGAAACAACCTGAGGTCATGCAGTCAGAAAATAATAATAAATCAAATAATAATAACTTATCAAATTTCAAAGGCAAGTATAAATAAAATAGGCAGTGAAAACAAAAAAAGCAGGCAAAATAAGAGAGTGATAAATTTTTCATCATAGTAGACCAGGTTTGCAGACTGTCCACACTTGTTCACTTCATTACACAGCTGTTTACCAATACCTGGCCTTCCCAGCACATCACCAGCTTCTGGCCAAGCCAAACTGATCAATGCTGAGCTGGTAGGCCAGAAGAATTTAAGATTAAAACAAAACTCTGATGGGTTGTCACTTCTGAGGCTGTGCTGATTGCTAGAAGGCTTTGCTTCTCTCATCACCCTTCAGTACTTCAGTCATGGTTGATTCAATTGCCCATGGTGAGCAACTTTCCTACTGCAGGCAAAACCACCTTCTTCCCCAAACAGCTGGTTCTCACAGGGGCAGAAAGATCTATTTGTGAGTAATCTAGTCTCAACATGTATAGAGTTCTGTAGGCTACCACATCATAGGTTTTGACAGGATTTACCAGAACTCTCTATACTCTCTTGACTAAAAATAAGAACTATACGTAGCTTAGAGCATGATGACAAAGGTGTCAGGGGGAAAAATAAAGCAATAAACCTGATTTAAAATTACTTTCTAAAACAACCCAAAAAGAACAGAAATTTGTGAAGGGAACAATGAAGGTAGAATTGGAAGACATTTTCCTAGAAAGATCTTTACCAGAATTTTGATCAAATGAACAAGTTTTATAGCTATTATTTCCCTGAAATGTGTCTAGAGTTTCTGAAAACAATGGTTTTGGATGTACTCTCCAAGCTACTTTAGCAGTGCAGAGGGCAACATCTTATGAAACATGTTCAGAGACAAAAAGACAATTTTTCTTTCCCAAAACATGCTTAGCCAATAAATAAGCAGATACACATCACCAGCTCAAAAGTAAGGAGATATAGGGCTTCAGACAGAAGAAATAAAAACATTTGGAATAAAACTGCAATCCAGAGAATGAAGTCTATCCCTATAACCAGCATTTCCTGACACTGTTATGTAGTGGACACGTATCATTATAATCCTCTCCTTTACAGGTAAAGTCCAAGAAAGAGGAAAGAATGAATACAAGAAATTCAGAGGAAAATAAATTACTGATTGCTACTGCTCCTACTTTCGAGAATTAGCTAGAAGTCAATGGTTTTGATCTACTCATGATTTAGTAGCCAGATGGGAGAGAAGGAATGGAAGGGGAATAGGTTATCAAGTATTCAGGAAGTAAACTCACTCAGTTATGAATTCTACATGGCCAGATCATTTACTTCTAATACCTATCACCTATGAAAACAAGGCCTGAATTATCAGCTTTGATGTACTAAGCCTTTCCTGCATTACAAAATCTTGTTTAGCCTAGGAGTGCTACTTCTCCCTTAGTCTTAGATTTCTGTGCGGCCACTTGATTACTGGAGTGAAATTTAAAATGTTGAAAACACAGGAAGAATACCCTTTTTTTTTTGCTAGTTAATTGTAGCACTTTGCTGTCCCTTCCCTCCGTAGGAACTTTAACTCTGATTCATGTCCCAGGTACAGAACCTGCCTTTGGCACATACTCCCTGATTACAACTGGGTAGGTACATATGGGTGTACAACTGATTGGTATAAACAGCAGTTAGGGTTGTCATTAATCCCTGACACAGTACATACATACTCATATATACAATAGACCTTCACATTCACCATTTTCCCTTGATGGAAGACAGTCAGAAGAGAACTTCTTTCACCACCTATATCTCATTCTATGAACAAATTCAATTTGATGGTTTGAGACTCAGTTGGGCTGGGGTAGGAGAACAGAAGAAAGAGGAATGGGATTAGTTAACAATTGTCTTCTCTTTTGCTGGGGCTAGACACAAGGAGGATGGAAGAGGCAGAAGAAAAAAAGTGGTGAAATATGTTCAAGAGGACTCAAAGAAAAGTGGTAACTACAAAAAAATGACAGTCTCTTTAAACGAAGGACAGACAAAATTTGCTTTATAAAAGAACAATATTTAATGCACTGATGCATCAATATTTCTCTCCAAATTGGAAAAGACATTACCAAATGTTCACAAATATCTATTGAAAATATGTTACTAAATACTCTGTAGAGCTAACTCCATCAGGATCTGCTACCCCACCTTGAAAGATAACACCATGCTTCAGTTCTACAACTCCAGTATTTGATTATTCTCCCTTCTCTATCAAAAATCTCAAAAATCAGCACCAAAGTAAGGTAGGATACAATAGCAGGTTCTCAACTAACTCTGAACAGTTAAAAAAGAGTATTTCTATCACATATCCATCCTAAACACTAAAAAAAAAAAAGGAAAAAAAGCAGCCATATTATAAAAATATGTGATTCAACAAATCCTGGGCTAAATTACATTGAATTTGTTATTAAAAGCAAGGATTTGATGGACTCTGGTGAATTATGCTAGCTCTTTTTTTTCTTAAAGTTTGATTTTCTTTTTTAGTTAGTCTTATCTATCACAATATAAAAGAGCTAATTTTACTTAGTGAGAAGAAAGAAGGAAGAAAGGACAACAGAGGAGTGAAACACTGCCTGCATTCGAAATTCTTTAATTAGTATAACACAGTCCATTAAGTATGGTGGTTTCAAGATACCATAAAGTACATTTTAATCTGATACTAAAGCAAGAACAGAAGAAGCAGCCATACTGTAACCCATTTCCTTACTGATATTACAATGCAATTGAAGATACTTGATTTATGAATTCCATCTCATTCCCTTACTGGATAATATGTTCCACATTAAAAAGGAAGCAAACTGCATTCCTCAATATTTGCTCAGTAATATGCCAAATGAACTGGCAGAAAGAGCAAATTACTTCTGCTCTTAAGCAGGGTGGATACTATTCTTAGGTTATCTGAAAGACTGCTGGTGAAAAAGCACTACAAGGAGTTCACAAGCAGAAACAGGCAGGGGGCTGAAACCACACAGCATCAAAAGTTCTCATTCAAAACCATACCCTGGATCAGTGATGATGGACGGGCATGCAGCAGCTAATAGCTCCAGTTACATAACACAGGTGAGGAACCTCAATCCAGCTCTCAGTGACAGCCAGCCACAAGCTGTCACACAAGTCAGAACTGAAGCAAAAGGGCAAGAGATCAAGGAATAGTCCATATCCATATCCTAGTTTGGCAGACAGAAAATTAATTCAGGAAATAAGACAGATTTTCATCCCATAGAATATGAGTCACAGAATCACACAATGGGTAAGGTTAGAAGGGGCAACAGTTGGTCATCTGGTTCAACCTCGCTGTTTAAGCAGGGTCATCCCAGAACACATTGCACAGGATTGTATCCAGATGGTTCTTGAATATCTCCAGTCAGGGAGACTCCACAGCCTCTCTGGGCAATCTGTTCCTGTGTGCAATCACCCACACAGTAAAGAAGTGCTTTCTTATATTCAGGTGGAACTTCCTGTACATCAATTTCTGCCCATTGTCTCTTGTCTTACTTCTCTGCACCATGAAGAAGAGCATCCTCTTGACATACTCCCTTCAGATACTAACATACTTACATAAAGTCCCCTCTCAATCATCTCTTCTCCAGACCAGCTATAACACCTCCAAAAGTGATTTCCTTCAGGACACTGTGTAAGACAGGTGGCTGCACTCTCATTCCCAAAGCTGACATGGGGCCAGCATGCAGAATAGAGCACAGAAATGAGACAGAAAAGAGGGCTCCTTCAGCTCTCAGCAATCCCAAACTATCAAAGCAGGTTTTCAGAACTCTCAAAACTCATGACCAGTTCTATTACCCTACATGCAATAATTCACTGGATAATATATACTAAATTGTCAGTAAGAGAAAGGATGGGTATGTCCATTTCATTACTTCTAGACAGAAGAACTATTTTTTGTGTTATATCTTGTTTAAAAACACTATTTCCTGACCAGTCAGGAAAAGACAAGTCATCCTTGTTCTTCAGCTAATTTCCTAAATATGACAAAAGTCTCTTTGTACATATGGTAATTAATGCAAAATCCAGAGTTCACTTAAAAATAGTTATTAGCAAGAGCAACATTTAATTTTAGGTATCAAGTCAATTTTGTCAATCAGTCTCTTCATTGCTCATCGTTAAATCCACAACAGTTTTATTTCTGCATTTGCTGCACATCGGTAATCTCTTTTCATACATTTTATTAATAAAAATAATTAATACAGTAGCTATTTTTAAAATAGTTCCTATACTCAGTGACTTTGAGACTTTAGAGCATTGAGAACTTCTAAATGCTCAGTATCTTCTGCAATTGATGGCCACAAGCTGCAACTTGGAAGCTGATTAGGAAAATTTAATCAAGAGGAGGGCAATGCAGCAGTAGAGCAGGTCACACCGACAGGTTGTGAAAGGCTTCTGAGCCTCCTGCTTGAGCCTAGATTGATACCAACACTACATCAAGTCTGCTTTGCCTTTGTCCAGTGGGAAGGCACACTTAGAGGGATCCAGATGTCTCTTCAAAATATAATTTCTATGATGACTGGGGTAAGGAATCAGTTTTTTCCACCAGTGGGTGGAAAATTTTTATTTCAGATTTTCTTTGGCTTTCTGCTTACAAGATGTCTCTATTCAGGCTCCAGAGTTCAAGTAGCTAACACTTAATAGAAACAAAATAGTCTTCCAGAAACAATCTTATTATTACTACCACGTTGCCATGTTAACTTGCCTGAGAATTCACTAAACACAATTACCTATAGCAGGCATACCTCAGATTACTACCCCGAAACATTTAGTATTGGATTTTACAAACCCTTAGACACACAGAAGTATCAAGGTCATAAAAGCCAAGCAGAAGTCAATAATTTGTATCTATCTTTCTGGAAAGTGATGTAAAATGTTTACAGAACTGAAAGTAAAAAAATTACAATTTTTTAGACCAACCATTTCAAGAACTGAGCTTTTAAGTAGTTACCTGGAAATGTAGTGCCTGAATTCAAAACTTTAAGTATTCTACTTATTCAATAGCTCAAATGTAAGAGAGACTAAGCACAAATACCCACCACGCACCTGCCAGTTCTCAAAAGCTTGTCTTTCGTGTACAAGACACAGAGAACAACTTTGGTGAACCTTCATTAGGTCGTTCTCATCACAAACAGGCATGTCGATTGTTTCTACGTACAGAGCACACTTAATAATTCATGAAACAAAATAGTTTTCTCGTTCACCTGCGTTTCACGGCTTAATCTGCTCGGGTTGGGTACAGATGCTCAGAACGCACCTCAAGACGGTTTAATTCCATCCATCAGGCACCGCCGAGAAGCAGGAATGAATCCTCCAGCGCAGCCCGGCCCCAGCGGCCCCGCGCCCGCTCCCTGCGCTCCCGTGCCCTTCGCACGGCGACTCGGAGCGCGACTCTAAAAACTAACACGACTCCACCCGCGGTGGCCGATGGCTTTCCGGACAGAGGGTGTGTTTCGGGCGAGGCGCGGTG
>JAHLSL010000009.1:24498090-24606241 GCA_025920805.1 Petroica traversi
CCGGCGGTCCTGGCAGCGGCTGCTGCGCTGCTCCGTGTCCCGGCAGCCTGGGAAGCGCGCCCGCCGCTCGGACACTCGGCGGGACTCCCTGCTGGAAGGGCACACGGGGCTGTGCTCGCCGCTCTCCGAGCCTCGCTGGCATCCTCTGCCAAGTGCTGTTGGGGAAATGAGAGGCATCTCAAATGGCTCCAGAAAAGGAAGCCACCGAAAACGCGCATTTCTGAGGTGGCGGGTGGGCCGATACTGAAGTGTACACTGCTCTCGCAGGTTACCTCTGTTGAGAGCTTGCAGCCACAAACAGATAGTTCATATCTCTCTGAAATCGTTTTTCTAGACTGTCTGAGCATCCAGACAGGTACATAGTCACAGTGATTGTTTTCACAGTTAAGGCTGTGAGAACCATGCAAAAGCCTACCATTAGCACTCACTAAAATAAAAAAAGGCTTCACCATGTGAGAGCACTATTTCTGGAATCTGGTCAGGGCCTCCTGGGAAGGCAGGCATGAGGAGGGAAGGGACATCAGATTTCATGTGGATCAACAGGTCATTCTTTCACTCCCTACATACCCACAGGTGATGATGCTGGTACTAGGCAGGACAAGGGAGCTCCTGAACAGGGAAGTATCAGGGGCAAGGAGGACCAAGGCTGGAGGGCTGGACTGGTGCACAGAAAGGCCATGACTCTGTATGCAGCTCTAAAACAATGGCAGCTGAGGCTGTGGCCACACTGCTCCAGGTCCTGCTCATTAGCAGTGGCAAGTTTTCAAAGCCCTGTGTGAAAACTTAACTCAGGCAGCCAGCCCGATTCTCACCTTATGAGCTGGGCTGGGTTTAAAGTGGTGAAGGATTCTAGTCTGTTATCAATATTTTTGAAGTGCCCAGTACTGCAAATTTAGGAAAGGATCTTTAAAGTTGCCAGTTATCTCCCTAGTGAACCAGCTCCCAGAAGGTGGAATTCCTCCTGCTGTGGGCAGCAACTATTAGCTAGATGGCAGCATTAGGCATTAAGAGTCTGAGTTCTGCCTCGAGATCTGTACCAGAGGAATGAGGGGAACACTGAGTGAGAGTCGTGCTATCAAACACGCTGGCTTTCTTCACACTTTGGGTGCAAAGTGTAGCAGTCGTACAGAAGTAGGTGGGCTATTTTTATGGATGGGTTGTGTCCTTAACATTAACTGACAATAGTAGGCAAAATCTGTGAAATGCAGAAAGTTAGTCAGGGAAAAGCATAATTGTCAATATATTGAACATCTCTGGTCACATTTCCTCAGCGCAATAATTGCTAAAGCCAGTTTTTGTGGGACCACCATCACCAATCACGTGCCAGTGCTTGTCTCCATGGCACGTAGTGCTAGTCCTGTAGTAGACAAGAAGCAGTTCCATAAAATATAAGGATATTGTAAATGACTTTTTCTCTAAGAAGAATACAATGCCCACTCCAATTTGTGAATGCCTTTTGCAAAAATGTGTTCTCATTTTAATAGCAAATAAAAATAGAGTAACACTACAAAACTCTTGCCACTAAAGATATGCAAGGCACAAATTGGGATATGAATTCTGTGAAACTTTAAAGCAGTCAGGTCCCAAACAATTTCAAATGTAATGGCTCAATCCAACAGTGTCATCTCTGCACTACTGCTGCATTAAGGCCAGGATGATCATGTTGTCATATGATAAGATTACCTGACCCTTCTTTTTAGAAAAACATATGGTCCCTCCACTGCCTGTATGGAGGGGAGAGGTCTCTTTCTTTTAATGGAGATGTTAAATGGTATTGATCACAGTGTCAGTCCCTGGGTACAGAAATACTGATTGGCTTTCAGGTGATCTTTGTGCCACTGATTAGAAACCTTCAGGCCAGGCAGCTTAGTGTCCCCACCTAGCCAGCCTGCACCTCACCAGTTTGTTTGTGAGAATTCTATGGGAAGGAGCCAGTGTTGAAAGCCTGGTTGAAATCAAGATAAACAATGTCCACTGCTCCCTGCTCATCTACCAAGCTAGTTGCTCAGTCTTGGAAGCCTGTCACATTGCTCAAGCATTATTTTTCCTATAGACCCATGCTGGCTGTTCCATCAGTTTTCTGCTTTGAATATGTTTGGAAACAGTTTCCAGAGTTATTTGCTTCATCATTTTTTGAGGAATCAAAGAGATGCTGACTCGTTTGTAGTTCTTTTATTCTTTATTCTTTTCTTCTAGTCTTTACTGAAATTAGGAGTGCTATTTGATTTCTTCCATTACTTAAAACATCCATGTCTTCTCTAGAGCTGCATGCAAAGGACCTCTAGCAAGTCAGCAAAAGTCCCATGCATTGCTTTCAGGACTCAACTTTTACCCCATATCTCCTTATTTGGGGAGAAAGATGAAATTTAGAAACCATTTAGATTTTGTTTTCCATCAGACCAGGCTCAAAATAGAATGTTCTCGGCTTGGAATTGGGTACATTGGTAAAATGAATTGACAATATCTATCAGCATATCTAACAGCTTAGGATGAACATCCTTGTGTTCTGCAGCTACTTATATCACAACCCTTTATTTGATCTTGTGTATTTCCATTCTGTAAAGCTACTCTTGTCTGACATTTTTTGCATTTTTGGTTCTGATTTCTTGTTGATTCTTGGTGCTACTTTTCATCTGGTGCATTTAAATGTAGAGTATGTTTTTCAAATATATATTTTAGACATTTCTGCAGAGCACAAAAGCTACCTTTCTGGAGCTGGTTTTGTACTTCATTGATAATGCTACTATCGAACAATGGTGGTATCAGTCTTATAGGAATCAGTCAGAATTTGTCCCTGAATTCCTCAGATGCTTGGTGTTCAAGTACTGCTTAGCCAATTGAGTGCACAAATGTCAATGCATAATATTTATACTAAAATACTTGTAAACTTTAAAGAATCCAACCACAACAACAAAAAGTTAATCGTGAGTTCTCATTGAGAAAATTTAACCAAACCCATTTTATTTGTAATTACTCTTCAATTTGTGCAACCTCAGCACAGATTTATATAAAATTGCACTCATTCAATTGCAATTTTTTCTGCCTAGATATTATATTCTGCCTTACTTAATTTTTAGAATATATTAGTCTAAAAAAAATGGTGTTAAGAACAGAATTGTTCTTTTTTATATGGCAATGAAATGAAGATATTGTTGGTAAGGTTTCCTATTTAGGGGACAAAAGAAGCAGTAAAAAGCTAGTGGTGAAAAAACCTGTTTTGAACTGATTTAAGATTTTTTTTCGAAGACACAAAAATTATAGCTATGTTTTCAAATCCTTTATTTGAAAAAATATGTGGCTAAAATTAAGGCATATAAGAACATATTTATGCACTGTAAAAATTTCCTAGTAGAGAATCAGTGCCTTGTAATTCACCTGTAACTGTCTTTTGGTCATAAAATTCATTATTATTTTGAGGCTCAGTAATGAGTTTTAGCTTCATGCATAGCATTGTCATTTTAGACTCTTCTTGTACTATTTTTCCCTAATGTTTTAGATTACCAAACCACGTGATTAAGCATGAATTTCACCTTATGTTATTTGTAAGCAGGTCATAGCCAAAGCCAGACACGACAGTTATCTTTCTAGGGTGCTTTGTAATTGGCTTTTCATGAGAATATACCACACCAGACAGCACTTAGTCATTGGTGAAGTACAGCCTCACCCCTTCCCTTACCCACTGGGGCCACCTTTGTTTGTATACCATGAATTCGTGGAGAAAAACCAGAAAGCAGGAAAGAATATTTCCTCAAAAATACAAAACCTAAAAGTAAAGTAGGAAAACATATTTTTTATGATCTTTAGGGGGTTTCTTTTTTTTAATAATAAGATGGTTAGGTTGAGCGTGTATTGTTTTTTTGGTCTTGCTTGCCACTTAATGCCATCTGAAAGCATTTGATGACACTGTTGTCCTTTCGTGTGTATGAGTTTTTGCCCAGGCAAAAACACATAATAAAGATGCTCTGGGGGCCTATGGTATTGTTAATGTGGATTTAGAATCTGCTTGAAGGAACATAAATTTGACAGTTCAAAAGAGCTTTCATTCTTTTCCTGATGATCCAGGAATAGATCTTCAGAAAAATAGATGTATCAGCATTGGTGTAATACTACCACTGTAGTGCTCACCTCTATGGTATGGGAAGTTTGTGCATAGCTGATACATTTCCAGTCCTCCAGCTTCTCCATAGAAGATTAATTTAATCCTTTTTGAAGAGTTTACATGAGATGGCTAAAATTTCTGCTGGTTTCATTTCTGGAATATAATATAAATTCATTTCATTTCAGGGATGTATTTCTACCAGAGGCATGTCTATTAATTTCAGGTGTTCTGTGCAGATTCAAGTATTTGTGTGGGAATCAGTAGAGAGAAATCACTAGACATTGTCGTGTTGACCACACATGAAATGGGTAGTAGTAATAATTGGCTTATGATGAAGAGAGTTCTTCAGCTTATGTTGACAAAATAGAGCTTTCCTTGAAATCCAGGCTTGCTACTGATTTACTTCATAGTGGGTCTCACAATAGCAAAATACAGGTTATGGGACTTTGCACAAATATTCAGACAGCTTCTTTGTGTTTGCCTGAAAAGATGGGATTTATTTATTTGGTCTTCTCAGCCAGATAAACAGGCGGCAGAACATTCACAGGCTTAGAAGATGGAGAGGTTGCACTCTTGCAGCCACCATCACACTGTTACTCTGCTTCAAAGTCTTTCTTGTTCATCAGACTTGCATTTGCAGATAATGTGTAATATATTCTTCTGCTTTGCTCCACTGATGTATACCAGAATTGCAGTTTGGGACAGCATTCCTCCCAAACTATTCTATTTGATCTGACTCCCTGTGAGTAATTGTTAAACAAAATGGCTTTTATGGCCTGATGTTTCCTTCTGGCATGCCAGAACTTGATGCCAGTATTCATGAGTTAGATAAGTCCCAGACAAGAGCATAGGGAGGATCAAAGAACATCCACATGCTTAATTCTTAACTAGCTTTCCTAGTTAATTAAGAGAAATTTTCATTGTCTCATCAGTTCACAGAATCATGGAATTACAGAATATGCTGAGTTGGAAGGGACCCACAAGGATCATCCAGCTCCTAGACCTGCACAGCGCCATCCTCAAGACTCACACCATGTGACTGAGAGCATTGTCCAAAGGCTTCCTGAACTCTGCCAGGCTGGTGCTGTGACCACTTTCCTGGCTACCATTCCAGTGTCCAACCACCCTCCGTGTGAAGAATCTTTTTGTACTATCTAAACCAAAACTCCACAGCTGAGTCCCCAGGGGCAGCTGACCAGTGTAAGTGATGGCAGGAGTTGATCCATATTAAGAAAACCCCCTAGGTTATATTCAAGTATTTCCACACTTAGGTCCTAGTTTCATAGCTCATGTTTAGTTCATGCATATGTATGTGAATGTACAGAAATATATGAGAAAATGCTAACATTATGCCCTGCTCTGACATTTTGATGGCCCTGCATTATTCACAAGTTGTGCAGCAGTTATGTAAAGAGTAGATTGTCACTAAGAGGTCATATTAAAATTTGTGTCACATCATGACTTAGTACTAGAAGCTATTCTATAAAATGGAGATTTTTGAATTAATTTGTAGCCTTGTATCTGAAATGTAGTGTTCTCTACACCTAAAGCTCAGATACTTAAGGCAATTTGATTTTTACATGTGGGGTTGAAAAAGTGACACCGATACCTCCTTTAAAATCCCAAAGAAATATCCAAATTTATTTTTAAAAGGAATTCTTCTATCCACAAGAAACCTCTCTACCTCACAACCTGTCTTTATTGTCAAGGATGTTAGGACCATGTACCCCACAGAGTCTATTGTCCTGTTAGTTTAACAATGTCAGTAAAAATCTTAAAATTAATCTTGTTATAGGTTAGTGGACTTCTGAATTAGCAACATCAAGGAATGTACAGAGCTATTAAGTAGCTATTGCGTAGCCATAATACATTTATACTTTAATGTGTTTGTTAGCATTATCTCTGACTGTTGCTACTTTCTAAAATACCTGGTTTCTTAGCAAGCCCAGATGACATAGGACTTGCTGTTATGAGTGGTGTGGAGTCTTTCCAGCAATACTGTGGAATGTGGTGTCTTTTGTAGGGCATGGTGCACATGTGATGCTGCCAGACACAGGTAGTGATTTCCTTGGAATCCTGTTCCATGGAATCCTCTGGAATCTTCAGAGGAATGTGCTTGCTTAAGCCCCATTCAGTTCTAAAAACAATAATAGAAAGTAGACTTGGAAAGGAGCTTAAGAAGTTATTGGAATTATATTTCTGCTCCTAAATAAGATCTGTACCTAAGTAATTTGTGACTGATGCTTTTCTAACCTTTTCATAGTACCTTCTAGTATTTAATCTTCCTAGGCAGATAGTTCCAACATTGAACTTTTTCAATTCAGAGAGCTTGTCTTAATGTTACCACAAACCTCCCATTCTCAAAACTCGTGCCGTGCAGCCTAGCCTGTGTTACTGATTTCCTGAAGATCCCAGCCTCTGTCTCTCCTCGCCCTGCACTGTGTTTACTCAATTTCTAGGCATGCAGGAGGGCAAAACCACTTTGCCTCCACTCTCTTTCCTATTGGTGCTGTTCTACTCAGTCAAGACAAGGATGGACCTTAAGAACTCTCCCTGTGTTGGAGGGGAAAGATCCTGAGAGGAATCTGTCTGGTGCAAAATAGGCTCATCTGAAAAAAATCAACACAGTCCATCTTTTTATGCTGAAGAGAACGGGCACTTGCAAAGGGGTCATGATTTTGTTCTCCACTTGATACCTGGGCAAGGAGAAGGAAGCCCAGAGTGGGTTTTCAGGGAGGTAAGTCATCCAGCCCCCTCTTCCAGGAAGCACTGCAGGGCATGATCCTGCTGAGAACTTGTGGCACTTTTTTGGGCCTGAGCAGAAGAAACCAAGTACCTCATTTTTCTACTCTCTTTAGCATTGCCTTGGAGCTTGGTTCAAGTCCTGCAAACAGGACAACAGGAATAGGAGGAGGCAATGACTGGGAGATGCTGTGAGCAAAAGCAGGAGTTTTTAGCTTCTTGCCAGTAATGAGCTCAGAGCCACTAAAATCTACATCATTTCCATAAGCAATTTAAATATATTAGTCTCACCTGTCTGCAGCAAAGATGGAAAACCATTTATTCCTTCCCTATTTAGAAAAGGTTCTTTTTTTGCTTTTTTTTTTTGTTTGTTTGTTTTTATATCTATATATATAAACAGGAATTA
Source organism: Petroica traversi (assembly GCA_025920805.1). Classification (NCBI taxonomy): domain Eukaryota; kingdom Metazoa; phylum Chordata; class Aves; order Passeriformes; family Petroicidae; genus Petroica; species Petroica traversi. The sequence goes on from JAHLSL010000009.1 coordinate 24,505,338, forward strand.
TCTTTCTCCTACTCAGCTTTCTATGGGCTACATGACCCCTTAGTGCTCCTGCACAGGCAATGGATACACTCAAAGTACGCTTTTCCCAAACTGGCACTGTCAGAGGTAAGCCAGTTTTACCACATCATGCTGAAAAGATAGAATTTATGAGCTTATATATGGTTGTGCCTTTAATATATCTAATGGCAGAGCTGCCTCATTTTCCTAACACTATGAACTGAACAGCCAGCAGTGTCATTCTGTATGTGTTAGAAATGTGGCCCTGCTGTAGTCAAAGCAGGGTTTTGGTGCAGTGATTCTGCCAGTGAGAACAGCTCTGTGATCATGAAAGGAGTAGGGGTGAAGGATGGAAAACGGGTAACAGGGATGCAGAAGGGGCTCAGCCTTTCTAATTCTCTCTACTCTCACTGTGCAAGGCTGCAGTTTTACATATCATCTACTTAAAAATATTTTGAGGGTATTATTATTCTGTTAATTTGGTTTCCTGGTGATCTCCCTGGCTGTGTACATAATTATCCAAAATTATCCAAAAATGCAGTTTATATGGACTTTTACCAGAAACTCGGCCTGTAACTGAGTATCATTATGCCTGCATAATTCAGGAGAATTATTTCTTGTTTGCTCAGAACTCTGGAATTCAGTCTCAGTCTAGTCACTTAAAATGAATTTGTCTTCCTTTAAGCAGGTGTTGGAGTTCAGATGGATTGACAGTGTCCCTTTTTTATCTTCCATTCCATTTGTTATGGAAATGGCCTGTCATTTAACATGACCCTATTCTGCACTGCCCTGACCGATGAGTTGAGAATCATCCTTCTGGAAAAGAAAACAGATTAACTTAAAAAAAACCACGCCCTAATGTTTAGGAAAAACTTCAGAGTCAGTGTTTGTTTTATCTGATTCTGGATAATGAAATAAATGGTACAGAGGATCATTAACTCAGTGATTCATATAAAGAAAATATTCCTAGATGGCAAAGCAAGACTAATTGTTTTATCAAACCATTCCAAAAGGATGATGAGATTGTATGGAAATTTCTTCAAGAGTTTGAAATTATATCCAGGGAACCCTGTGGTTCTGACCACATCTTTCCACTGTGTGTGAGGAAACCATCTTGAGTCAAACCCTTATGGAGTGATAGATGTGGTCATTTCCTGTTCGGTGATGGAGAGAGTGTTTGAACACATTGACCTTACACTGCATATGGTCAAAACAGAAAGAATCCCACTTCTCAGGCTTGAAATCTGCATTTGAGTACTCAGAGAGTTATAATCTGCTCAGGCGCCTAATATGAGCTTGAATTTGATATGTCTCCCAGAAGAATTCCTTGCAAACAACTTACATACTTTACTGCCCAGAAAAATGTTGCAGAGAATGCAGATAGAGGCAGATGTACCAAGGATACCCAAGGGCTGTGCTCTGGAAAGGGCAAAAAGCTTGTCACTGTGGTTATGCCTCTTTGAAGTCTTCTAATCATACCAGTTGTCCATGTTTTGAATGTAAATCCTGACAAGTTAGGGCTTGATTCAAAGTCCGCTGTTGACAGAAATAGCCCCTTTTTTCTCTTCAGTGGACTTTTAGTTGTTTGTTTTCCAAAGGCTCCTAAAGTCTGCCCTGCCTTTGAACTCTGAAGGAAGTTGATAATTGGATATGCCAGAATATAGTAATTTTTAATCCAGGGATAAGAGAAGTCTTGTTAGTGTCTGGATTTATCCTTTAGAAGACCTTCTTATAGCCTTTCTGAAGTGGAATATCTTCAGACCTAGCAAGCTGGAAACATTTCTTAATAACTTTTTTTTTAAAGTGCTATTCTGTGTCTAGGCTTGGATAAAATATTTCTCTAAGTTTATTTTGAACCAGCAAAATAATTTAAACCAAAAAAGTGGAAGTGACAGGGCTCTATTTCTCCCTACCATTTGAAAATTTTCTGCTTTCTCATGCTTTGCCCAGATCTGATTACTTCAAAGGCAATTATGATTTGGGATCCTGGACTCCCAGTAATGACTGCCCAATAACCTTTGGCTGTATGCATCTTTTTATAATGTCACATTGGCTCTTCAGCATTTTATTAACTTCCATCATCTGGTGACTCTGTCAGGGAGGCTGTCATAAAATCACTAAAAAATCAAGATAAGTTAGACTTTTATTTGATTTGAATGAAGCCCTGACATGATTTTTCTGAAACTACCAAACTTCTGCCTGGCAGTAAGCTGAAAGCAGTGCTGGAAACCTTAGCCAGATAAGTAATTATTGCATTTGCTTCTAAAGTAGGAACATATTTTGAGAATCATAGAATATGATGGGTTGGAAGGGATTCATCAAGGATCATCAAGTCCAGCTCCTATCTCTGTACACCCCATGAGCAATACTAATTTATTTTTTTTATTTTCATGTATCAAATAGATATTTTAAGCAAAGTGGGCATTTACTAAGTACATTTAAAAAAATTAATTCTGCTTTTTTAGTTTAATTCTTTTCTTTTTTTCACAAAAAAAGTTATTTGAAGGCAGTAGAGTCCCAGATGGAAACATGCACTTCAATGCAAGTTTACTGAAACATATTTGTCCCCACAATAGATAAACAAGTAGAAGGTGACACTTTCTTCATACAGAATGTGTTTAAATATTTGTGTTAAACTAATTCCAAAGACAAACAACAAATACAAATATAATTTCTTTTTGCTGTCCTGCATCTTGAAATCAGTTTTTTGGATAATAGCCTTTGGGGAATGGTTCTAAAACACAGCTTAAGATTAGTGTTAAAGGAAAATTAACAAAATGAATGGCAGAAATGATGCCATATTCACCTGCCATTCATTGCTACTGAGTTTTGCAACTGGGTTTTTGATCTCCAGCAGCACTTTCCTGATCTTTTGATTACAAAGATCATAGAGGTGAAATTGTGATCATACTGCTTCAATGTGAAGCCTCAACACTTGCCAGGATGTTGCACTGGCTGCCTCTTGGTTTCTAGAGGAGTTTAAGATATTTATTGTAAATCAGAGACCTAAAAAATGCCTGGGATAGGACAATGTGGGAGAAGACAGCAGAATACTCTTAAAGACCTAAGACAAATGCCCCTCAGTGTTCACATTTCAGGAAAGTTGCAAACATACAGTCTAATAGGATTTTTGAAACCTATGCTTCCTAGAGAAACAAAATCCCGGACAGAAGTTATTCTAGAAATCAATTAATGTTTCAAAGCTCCTAGGATTTCACTGTATGCACTATATTGTTTCAGGGTACCTGGAATTTTATACTGTATTTTAGATAACACTAATGTAATTTAAAATATTTGTGTTCAATACACACATATCCATCCATCCATCAATTCTACATACATTTTTTTTCCATGCAGTAAGGCACTTCATTTTACCTGCAAACTTAACACTAGTCAAGCAAGTACCTATACAACTTTAAGACTGTTGAGTTTGATGTGACTAGAACCTGTATTTATAGTTAAATACATACTTACATGGGCTCCCAAAGAGGCAGAGCTTTATTGTAGCTTGTTCTTTTTTAAGTATTATTATGTTTTTTCTATAATCAGATCTGAATTAGAAGAGAGAATCGGGGTTTGTGTAATCACTTACTGTTGATGAGTTGAAGCATTCAGTGGTTCAATGCTTAATTTAATACTTTAAAAATCAAAGCATTAAACTCAGCTAATGCTTTTCTTGCTAAGTGACAAATGGCAAAAATATGTTTAATTAGTTTAATTTTTTTTTTTTTGCAATGCTGATGGAAGAAAAAAAAGGTAAGGTCTGGCTTTTACTTTCACAAAAGATTCTATTTGACATTTATGACTAAGAATGCATGAAATGACAGTGAACATTTACACCTCCTTTAATTAAATGATGTCTTTAATAGTGGGCTGTTAAATAGGAAAACAGAATTGCTGGGCCTTGCTATTTGAATGTGGTTTGGATTTGTTCTGTTGTTTTTTTTTTCTGGAGTTTCTGGAATCATCAATATAGGAATGAATTTAAACTTTCATGGAAAGAAAACTTACAAAGAGAGTCAGTATTATTTAAAATTGAGGTGAAAATCTTGAAAACTTGACCCTACTTCATATGAATGGCCCTGATCAGAGACAAATAAAATGAGATTTAAATGTATGAGTTATTATCATGTCTAAGAAATTTACTTCCAGTATTTTGATGTATCTTACATTAAATTTTAGTACTTGAAAGCTGTTATGCTACAGTACTGGGAATACTTGGCATCCTGAGCATACACTTGGTAGTTAAATGGAAGATTTGCCAGAGTGAATGTGTCAGAACAATATCCTTTCCCATTTTCAGGGCTCATTCTGGCTTTTCCCACATACAAAAAGTGCAGTGATGGATAATTCTGCCCTGCTACATTTTGTTTGCAAAGAAACATTTTTGCCAGCAGATAACTAGTTTCATTTATTAATCTATAAAGAAATATCCATAAGATGGTGCTGTATCTTAAATCTGACCAGAGTAATTTGCATTGAAAAATAACAATTATGCTGCAATTATAGCTTAGAGCTCTTGTTGTAAGCTGTGTTGGTAACAATTTCTTTGGCAAACATATTGAAAATGTTAGTTTCCAGTCACTCCAATATGTTAATTTGCATGAATTAAAATATTAGTCAGAGCATTTTTGTTCAAGCCTGAAAAGTGTAAAACCAGCTGAAAGGTAGTATCAGTCATGCTCATGTTATGAGAAGTAGGTACCTTACTTTCACCGTTGAGTTTTGTTCCCTCCTTTTTTGCTAAAGGCAGGTGATGGTGCAAGAACTCCTCCAGACATTACTTTAATGGGATATAAAACAAAATAAAAAAAAGAAAACCCAGTGCACTGGGGTCGCTACTTAAAGGGGTAAGTTGGCAATTAAAGATAATGGCCAAATCTGTCCAGTAAATGAAAAAAACTGTGGGAGAAATGAATCTGAGACATTATAGCCACCCACACACTCAACAAAAGCAGAAATTTCCTGTGCAGCCAACACAGTTTTGTGGGATTTTGGTGATGACAGTGGTGTTAAATGGAGGACTGGCTGGAGAGCAGCCCATCACAGCATAGTGCCCTGGAGCCTGGGCAGTGGATCCTAGCTCAGTGGCAGCCTCTCATCACACCTCGTGCTGCAGTGAGGCAGAGGCAGAGGCAGGGCTGAGCTTCCAGGCCAGCCAAACTGCTGGCAGGAGGAGGGAAGGGCTGTCAGAGAGGGAACAGGCTGTCACATCTCCCAGGGTCCCTGCAATTCCATGTGTATTTCAGCTAGGAGACATGCTTCAAAGACCTTGTTGTACTGTGAATTTTACCTTCTTGGCTCATCCAGGTTTGCTCATACATTTTTCTCCCTGTTTGTTTCTCTGAAGGAGTGCGATGACAAGAGCAACTAAGCAGTTGATGAATCTCTGGTTTTCTATACAGTGTATTTCAGTTACTTATTTACTTCTGGAGTTACTTGTACATGGTCTGAGTCACTTTTTCTCCATGAAAACAAGAATCAGGGAAGACACAACATGCAAAATGTCTAATGCAGAAATAGAGGAAGAAAGAAAGATGGGTTCAGTGCAGCACAACGTCATGGGCAATAAAGAAATAAAGGAAATGGTGAATGATTTTTTAGTGGTCGAGACAGAGAGCACTTAGTTTCAGCAGTGTAGCTGAGCTGATCCAGCATGGTCTAGGGGATGAATTTGCCAATAAGAAACTCATAGCTTTTTCCTTCTGATTTGAATAACAGTATCTGCAACCTGCAGCCTCCTTTGCCTTTTTGATCAACCTGTCGCCCTGCTTATTCCAGACCTGCTGAAATTCCAATTACCTCATTAGGTAATGAAGGTAAGAAGGACTAAGTAAAGAAGGTTAGAAACTTCTTTTCAGGTGGCTAATGGATTTAATTCAAACATAAATGTTATGGAGAAAAACCTGTGTTCTTATACTCCTAAGGTAATCCCTAGACTGAAAAAAATAATCTGCTTTTGGTGGAAGGTAAAATACAAATTTGAAAGATATTTTCAGTTTTTCTCCTTGTTATTTAGCTGTTGATCAAAACCTGAAAAATAATTCATAATAGTATGAGGTCTTATGATAAGACCTCTCTGCAGGTAAATGGATTCTTAAACCAGTTCGGAGGATCAGGAAAGAAAAGAGGGAAGCATAGCTACTTTAATGGAGCTAATATAAGCTGGAAGCTAAAAATATACTTATATAAAGCAAATGTAGTGTATGCCCAGTTATTCATGGGATGCTCTAGGATTGGTTGCAAAAGATTACATGACAATGTAAGGCTAGAACTTCTACTTTTTATCATGTAACAGATGTCAGTATATTCTGGTTTAATTTAATTCTGTGAATTCTTGTTAAAGATGCTTCAGATTTTTTTCTTCCTTCCTACAGTGCCATGATTCAAGCAGCTTTTTGATTGCTTTCTGGTGTAATGATGCAAGACCTGATCACAGAGACAGCTAACTCTGCTGATGTGCTGTGTTATTATAATGCCACCTGATACCTCATTCGTTTGATACATTAGGTAGCATACCACATCAACAAAGCAAAGTGCTCACATCATTTCTAAAAAGATGGAATGTTTCAGTGGCAAGCATGAATTCAGGGTAAAAGCTATAGATATGAAGCAGTGGCAAAATGCCCCTTGGCTTTCTTTTTCACTTTATGAAACTTGTAAGCTAATTCAAGACCAAGAAGACCTATTAAAAATTTTGAACTCATGAACTCATCCATTATAATCCAAACATGACAGAATTCTTGGTTTATTTTATATATCATCATCAAAATAAGAAAATAAAAAAAGTAAAGTGTTTCTGGAATGTACTTATTTATGGTTTTTTAAAGCAGCTATCTCCAGGAGATCTGGTGACTAAATACTGTGCTTGCAGTAGGTATATAAATGGCATACAAAAAGAAGTAACTTCTAAAACTATTTCCAGGATAAGTGATAAAAGCTATAGATGCTTGTAAGTTAGCAGACTTTGTGACCTGTAAAGACATCAGAGTGCCTCATGAGGAATAAGTTCCTTGAGCAAAGGTCACCTCCTGAGAACTAAGTCCCATCAGCACAAACAAACCACTTCTCTGAAATCTGCTTCTGTGACAGAACATAAAAGGGAGGTAATGAATCAAGCAATCAGGTTCCATACCATTAAGAATATTTAGATGTTGTCCTGTCTAAATATTAAGGATATTTAGATGTGCCCTGAGCAGCAGAGATATCAGGTGTCTGGGAGAGGTGAGACAGCCTCATGCATGAGGTGCACACAGCGTGCAGGTACACAACACACCTTTCACACTCCATTACTTCTTTTTCCCTACAGGTTCCTGGTTCACATTTGTTATTTATCATATCCTGGCTTACTGATCAAGCTCACCCATCTATGCCTTTTCTTCTGTAGGCTCCAGTGGTTTGGTGCTCGCTGCTCCCTGTTTGGCATCCTTAGCCGTTTTTAGAAAGCAGAGACTTGGAGCTGCATGAAGATGTATGTTCTGGGGCTCCCATTCTCTCTGGAGGTGAACTAAGGGCTGGAGTTGGGACATCCTTTACAGCATCCCTTCCATGCACATATATATCAGTGCTCTGTCGCAGTTCTTCTGGGACAGGTAATTTCTGAGGTATATTTGTGTCCTCTGCAATGGAAAATTGCTATTCATGATCTGACCATGGGCCTTCTCCATTTTTCTTTCCATCTGTCCCTACCATCACACCCAATTGCAATGCTTTCCCTGCAAGGTCATTGGTGGACCCCTATGTGCCATTTGTGGTCCAGTTTCCTGAACATGCTTTCTAACAGGCACTTTTTTCATTTCGATGAAAAGTCACTGTCACAGTCATTTCCAGGAGCCCTCTGGGCAAGCAACAGCATGAACAGCCCTGAGCCTTCTCTCCTTTCCCTCATGCTTTCATGCCCGAGTATTCCTGGTATTTTTGTCTGGCTAGATAGTGGCTAGATAGTGAGGATGATGAGGATGATGAGGGAATTTACCTTTCAAATGGTAACTGAGTGGCACCCAGAAATGTGGATGCAGCTTTGAGAGAAATTCCTTCCACTTTGAGTTCAAACCACCCAGCAGAGATGGCTGCTGATCTGCTTGTCCCTGTAACCTTAGCAGTCAGGGCTGCTCAGACTGGGAAAATTCTTGTTATTCCCAGCCACCAGCAGAGGAGATGAATCTCTGTCCCTAAAATGCATTGTCTTTATGTCCATTGTTATGTGAGGTCTTCAGATTTTAAAGCCTAAAGGATTCTGTGATTCTGTGTGTCATGAGCAGTGATCTCAGCCCAAAGCCACTGGATCCTACAGTTCCAGTTTCATGTTCTAGTCTTTATGGACTGGTTCAGAAGTTTTTGTCAAACTGTGGGTTGGTGGTCTGGTGGAGAATTTTTCTTTCTTTATGTGCATAGAAGGCTCATTAAGAGTGGCAAAGACAGTCTCTGTTCACAAAGAACAACCAACAACCACCCAACTCTACCAGGCTCCCTGGACTGTGACAGAGCAGGAGAAATGCAGGTGATCAATCAATTGTGAAAAACTTGCTTAAGATTAGAAATGCTACAATGGTGATTTTCAAAGCATGGATAGACATCCCTAAGGAAGTGGGGAACTGATGCAGCTTAATTCCTGTGCCACGTTATCTTCAATGGAGTGCAATCCTCGACTGAGATAAGTCATGCATCCTATTTCTGAACCAAACCTGCCAGAATGAGATTTACAGAACCCTTGGTAGGCAGGCTTTGCTCTGTAATTGCAGGAGAGAATTTCAAATTCTCTTTAGCATATTGAGTGCTGTGAAGGTTCTCTGAGATTCAGTGTGGGCCTGGGATGCTACAGAAGGACTCTTCTGAGGCAAGGGTACAACAGGCCAAGGGATACACATCTCCAAGGAGCAAATCCTGGTTTGGGCTGTGGTCAAAATGTTCTTCCATCTGTTTCAGTGTCACAGCCAATAAGTGTTAAAGCATAGCTGGGGCTGAGAGGCTTGGAGAGGTTTAGTGCACAGAAAGGAAGTGCTGAGTACAGCTCAGGGATGGGAGTTTGGAAGCTTCTCTTCATGTTTTCAATATATTTCATATGATGACCCCAGCTGAGAACTAATTTGCATGGATTTTAGCCTTACAAGAGAAAAATACAGTGAAAAGCAGATTTTGTGAATTGCTGCTTAGAGAGCACACTTGAGCAGAACTTACTGTGCTCATTTGTCAGCTAATTCATTAGGGTTCACATCAGACTGTCAGGGTGCTTGGCTGTGTTCTTTAATGGCATTTTTTTCCACTGCTGAACAGCAATTTTGCAAACACTGCATCAATTATTACAATGTAAAATATTTGATATGCTGTTAGATGAAAAGTAAATTTATCTTGTGCCAGAAACTGCACCAGAATGTGATAAATGCACTTGATGCTCATTGGGCTTTACAGAGAGAGGAGCTCGAAAGAGCAGATTGTCTGGAATGAAACTACCATCTGGAAATTTTGTCTGAAGCCTGATTACAATTAGGGTTGAAAGGTCCACTTTGAAAAAAAAAAAAGCTCCTCTGAAGAAAATCTATTTGTATGGATAATTTGAAAACCAAACTGAATTTCAATGAATTTTGATGAAGTGGAGGTGTAAATAAACCAATATTTAATTTCTACATCTTGCATATTTAATGTTCAACAGTATCTAAACAAGTTTAAGAACTGCTCCACACTATATCAGATAACTGTATTTGCATGTAAAGAATGGTGATCTAGACTTTTTGAAGATTTTTACTTCTGATAGCAAGAGACATGCTTTGTCTATTTTTTGGGGGTTTGGTTTTTTCCTTGAAAAAAACTCATGCAAATTAGGTTCATCAAAAATATAGTCATAATCTTCCTGAAAAGCTATGAGCTTGAGGAAATTTGGTTTAGAAATAAACAGGGCACAAAGATTCAAGCAATTATGTGATGTGCTATTACTTAGGAGCCAAGGTCTGTCACAAATGTGTGTTTTTTCGTTATGAGATTTTTAACAGAAAAATGTGAGTCACAGCCAAGCTCTCCCAGTTATTTTGGCAGTAATTCTTTAAATGACCCAAATGGCCAAAATTATATGTGGTTCACTCTCTTCATCTGTTCTCCAAGGAGAAGAAATGTGTGCAGAGCAGTACTTGGCTTTGATGGAATTATTGTCTAAGTTTATATTTTTAAATTTAATTTCTATTCTATTAGCTGTTTTTTATTTTAAAAGAAAGTACATTTGAAGCTGTTTTCTTTGAAGCAAGAGGGTGAAGTTTGCAGCTGGGCTTACTGCCTATGTGATATCATATCACATTTTCACGTGCCTGAAAAATCAGAATTCTCTGTAATAATTTAGAAATAATATTTGTTCCTGAGCTATAAACTGTGGTGTTCATGCTGCATTTTCCAGGTGGTTTTGGCCTGTACCACGGGGCACCTTGAAGAAAAGCATAGTGCCTGTGGGCCTGAATGGTGCTCAGTGGGAAATGTGTGCTGGACATGAATGCAGTGGTGCTGTCCCACAGCTCCTCAAGCTGCTGGAGAGATGGGCAAGGGCACTTTGCTCACCTGAGTGCTTTGTGCTGAGGGAAGTGGCTGGAGCTCAGCAGAGACCTGGGAAGGTGTGCAAGGAGCCAGCGGCTGCTCGCCAGGATGGAGCGGGGTGTCCCAGGCAACTGAAGGCGTTTGGAGATTCTGGCTGTGAGAGTTGAGTGGCACAGAGAGAGGAGAGAGCAAGCCTTAGCAACAGCCTCAACTGCCCATAATGAATATGTGCCTCTAACCACAGAAAATTCCACATTGTCCTCCCTCACCTGGACTCAGAGCCAACCTCCTGGTCCTTATGTAGCAGAGAATGCACCTGAGGATGAGGCAATTTACTGACACTGACATGATGTAACATTTTGAAGGATAGGCAGAGTGGTGTGTGATCTGCATTGCAGTGTCATGCAAGCCCAAGGCATTGCTCACCTATGCTGGCATGGAGGAGCTGAATTGCATTCTCAGCAAGAATTCTTTTTAGCTGCATCAGATGCATCAGCTGCATCCTCCCTGGGGATAGGAAACAGGCCACAGGTAAATGTAAAAGACAGATTAAAAAGGAAGATGTCCAGAGAATTGGCTTCAAGAAAATCTATAATATGGAGTTCATACTACTGTTATCACCTACAAATTAGATAAGACTCATCTGTAATATGTGTAGTACTGACACCACCTGACTGGTTGCAACAAAGTACAGATGTTTTAGAAATAGGGATGACTTTAAAAAAAATTAAGAGATTTTTCATTCAGTCTTGTGCATATCTGCTTCAATTATTCTCAGAAAATAATATCATTCTCTCTTTCCTGTATCTAATTGTCCTCTTCATCTAACTTATTCTCTTAATCTATCTCTGAGCTCTTTTCTTTTCTACATTGTCTTTTGTTGGGATGCGGAATCTAGAGCCAGATGCATCATTCTGTCAATCCAGCAAATGACACTATTATACTTTTGCTACTATTACTTTCCCACATGCTCCTTTTAAATTCTAACAATTTGTTTGCTTCTTAACTACTCTCACAGAGATCAGACTTGTATTACACTGTCCTTGATGATACCTCAGTCCATTTTCTGAGTGATTACAGTTAATTTAGAACCAAGTAGTGAGGCTGCATGGTTCAAATTGCTCCTTCCACTGCTCATTAACCTCACATGATAAACTTCTAAGAAAAGCTTAATGCTTTTACATTTCTTAATTAGATTATATGACTATTAGAATGGAGAAAATGTATATATTTGTATCATTTTAAGAAAAAATGCATTGAAAACTCAAGTTTAAATGAATGCTCTACCAAATCAAGATTGTACTTACTCTGTGAAAACCAATTACTTCTGTTCTTTAGCCTTCAAAAGGTATTTGATTGCTACCAAAAAAAAACCAAACCAAACCAAACCAAAACAAAACAAACAAACAAACAAAAAATAAAAAGCAAGGGGACTTATCAGGTTAACTTCCAGGCACTTTTTGTATAGCCTTAACAAGGGCTGAAAAAGAATCACACATTCAAAATATAATGCCAAAGTACAAATATTCTTAAGGTAATAGATGCAGTTGGGGTCGTTTTCCCTAATGACTGTCTCCAGATCCCCAAGATCAATGTGCATTCAAGTTTCTTTTTCCTGATTCACATTCCAAATTCGGCTCTCCCTCACCATTAAGATTCCTGCCCAAGGCAACTTAGTTGTTCACCCTTGCTCTGTCTGCCCACATCAACATAATCAAAAAGGAGCTCCAAAATTAATGTCTATCATCAGTCTCTCTAGTCACATAATTCCTAGATTACTATCTTTTCTCTTATTATACAAAGCTGAACCTTTCCTTTGGACCCCCACACAAATTTTGTCCCAAGATAGCAGCAGCTATTCTTCATGCTGTCAGTTATCTCTTGCCTTTTCTGCTCTTGACTCTTGTAAAGCCCTGCAGCTGCACAGACATAAGTAAAGCAGAATCTGACCTGCAGAAACATTGCCACCAAGAAAAAGGGCTGGAGGAAATCAAAGGGATCAAGATGTGATTCCCAGTTTACTCTTGACTTCCCAGGAGCAACCTGTGAAAGAACATGTAATGTAGAAGATGCTGGGATGCTGTCATATTGCAAAATTATTTTCACCAGAATAAAATGATGTATAAAAATATAGTTAGTTAGCTGTGTGAGTTTTCCATTTCTGATCTTTTCTCATTTGATTTGACTGGATTCTTACAGACTGCATTAGACTTCTTTCATTTCCTAGGAATAAAAAGGCTATAATGAAAACTATGTTGCTATAACTTCAGTGTACTCTGCTAGTGAGATAATAATTTTAAAAGATAGGGAAAATTCTATGCTTCCAGGGCTAACCAAGGGTTTGCCAACTATTCAGAAGTTTTATGCATGGAAAGAAAAAAAACTAATTTAATTTTTAATAATACAGAAAGGAAATGGTGAATATCTTTATTTGAGAAAGTTTCTTTATATTTGTAAATGTAAAAAAGTCTTAGTTTGACACATATGGTATTCTTGATATATCATCTGTCAGATTCTCCACTGGTAGATATTAATTAAGATCATTGACTGTAGTAGATTTGCAATTTTTTCACCTTATCTGTATAACTCGCCCAAAGCAAGAGCATGAATGTAGAAGGAAGACAAAATTTAACATTATTATTGTTGTTGTTATTGTTGTTAAAGTTTTTTTTGTTGTTGTTGTTATTACTGATATTAGTATTGATATATCTGTTCACTTCTGAGCCAAACAGTAGCTGTAAGCACGGAGGGAAGCCTAGAGCCTTCACAGCCCCTGTTCTTTGAAAAGGTGAACCTGGAAAATTTTAAGTAAATTCTGGATTCCTATTGTACCAGCTGCAGCAGTGGCATTAACCCAGTGAGATTCTGTGGCTTTCCATGTGAGATACTGAGCTGGTTTTGTGAATTCGCGTATTTTCCCTAGAAATTCCCCTGAAGTGTCTGAGGTGAGCCCTCAGGAGCATGTCAAAGGCTTGGAGGGCTTTGAAGGCCAACAGAAGGCAGTGGAGCTCAGTGCTGAAAAGAAAACCCTGCTATGGACACATGTTTGCTGTCCTGCAGGCAAGGCTCAGATGTCCATATTGTCTGAGGACTGAAGCAGTACTCAGCTGAGTGCTTTTCCTTTCAATAAACCACTCAGCTCTTTATTTTCCTGGAAGGATTAGGAGAAAGTCTTCCCCAGGAAACCTCACAGGTTTTGTTTTCCTAACCTCTTCTTTATTCATATAGGCTCTCCCCTAAATAAGGCTAGAGACTGTAAATCTCTCTGCAGATCTATCCTTAAAGTAAACAAATTAAAAGGAACAATATTGTTAAACAAGCATCTAGGAATTGGGCAGTTGATACTGGAATTACCTAACAGCCGTCTGGCTCTGAAAGGAGAAATTGGCTGGCAGTTCAGCTCTAGAAGAAATAAACGATACTGGGTATTTCTCCCTGACCTTTTATTTTTTATTTGGAGACAGAGAAAAAAATAATAATTAGTATATGGTGACTATACTGCAGAATTCTGTCTCTCACAACATTTCAAGGAAATGAATGACCACAAAAAGAATAAATTCAGACTGAGATCCATCCTGTTTTATTTATAGTTTTTTTAAATTATTGTGAGCTAAATAAGCCTCTTTCTATTATATATCAGAGATGTGCTCTCAGGCCTGTTCTGTCTCCTCTTCTTCCCAGGAAAGTGGATGAAAATCACTGTAAGGCTCTCCTCTTCTAGAGGAAAATTTCCAGCTTTCCTGTGAGGAGTGAGCAGCCATGCAGAGCAAATCTCCACTCAGCCCACTGTGCATTGAGGTGGCTGACCTTGGCCTGTGGTGCCCATCAGGCTCTGAGGTGTGCTGTCTGTGTTCTTCTGTTTTCCTCTTGTTGATTCTTGTCAAATCCTCTGACATTCCATAAAAAATCCAAACTCATACCCTGTACCCACCTTGTACGATCATGCACTAGGTTCACACAATTGGCTTCAGACTCTGGGCCTTATTCAGGGATTAAAGAAGTCTAAATCTTTTTTTACTGACTTCACTGGTTTAAGGCTGGGTTCCTTGCTTTGCTTAAAAGAACTTCAGATGAAATGTGGAAGTGATAAGGCTTTCAGTGCCATGAGTGATAATTTCTCCTTCTTCATGTGTGGCATTTTTTCAGTGATGCTTTTTTATTTTCTCAACCTGCATGTCACTTGGATTGCTTGAAGCCGTTAGACTTGATGATTTCTTTGCAAAATGAAGTGGAAAAACATATTCAGTCAAGGCTGGCCCCTGAAGAAACCCATTGTTTGCAGTGATTCAATTTAATTTCAAACATATCACATCAGTTTCTATTGTTCTGTTTAGCATTTCAGCACTATGGAACCTGATGAGACAAAATTGCATTTTCACTGTAAAATCAGATTTAGCTTTTTGAATGATGGACTGGTGAGTGATTGTATTTCATTAAGTATATTGCAAATATAAGAACATGCTCTGCCACACAATAATAGCTCATATGCAACCTTTTTGGGTTGGGTTTTTTGCTTCTTTTTTCCTTCTTCTTTTAATATATGTTTGTGTGAGAGAGGTATTCGGATCAGGTATTACAGGACCTCTAAGTTTTAAGACCCCCAACTCTGCCAGTGAGTTTGAATCTACAAATTTGTTAGGATGTTCCTTTAAAGTGGAATGTTGTTTCCATAGCCTTGGACTTTCTGACACTGTGCAGCTGAATATTGTTGTTTGCTGAAGTGCAGTGTGATTAGCTGTCCTTGAAAATATCACCTGTGGCAGTTTGATGGTGTAGCAAAATGCCAGGAGTCAAAGGACACAAGAACATCCTCTACCCCCACCAGATATACTTACACATTCTGCTGCAGGTAAATTATTTTAGGCTTTGATTTGGGAAAATATTCCTAAGAAAAACAATACAGAAAGATCTATCTAGTTAAAAGACACTGCCCTGAGGAGATGTATAAGTTCATGTCTTGGCATTTGCAAAGAAAGACGTTTAAGTATGTATGTTTTCCAGAGTCATTTATTCCCCTGGAGTCCATTAACTGTACCAATGTTAGACACATAGACTTGGAAGGCCCAATAATCCCTTTAATAATTTGAGTCTGCCCTTTAATTAGATTTGCAAACTGCGTGAAATGTGGCATGTCTTTAAAACTGTAGAATCCTGAGATTATATAAACCTGCTTTCAGTTTTAAAAAAATATAGAAATTTATTTGTTTACGTACAATTTAAAATTTAGGTTTTACAGTTTTGAATGCAGAAGATGCTTTTCTATAGTAAAACTTCTGAAGGGTTGATAAATCTTTTGCTCAACACAGGGAATCCATATTTTAATTTTTTTAAAATGCAATTACATGAGTCAGAAAATTTATTCAGATATTAACAACATGGTTCTTCTGTGATATTACTGCTTTTTTATTTGCAAGAATTTAAAGAAGTTCAGTGCAGGCTGGAAGAAGTCAGTCTTTTGATCTGATGGGTAAAAATTACCTGAGGAAAGTTCATGCAGTGTAAGGCTGATCAAACTAGCAATTACTTTTTGTGTTCCTACTTGAAATTTTTGGGAGGATTTTTTTTTTAATGTTAAAATTGCCAAAAAGTCTAAAGACTAGACTGAGGATCAGAAAGACTTCTCAGGTGAATGAAATCAAATGCTACAGATTTATGGATGTTTTCCTTAGACTAATCTATTAGCAAGTTTTTAAAAGACAGTACTGTTAAGTAGACTCAGAAATTTACAGCTTGAAAGTCTGTTTGAGAACACCATGAAGTCTTACAGCTACGTGCACTCTCAGGCCAGCTAGTTTGGCTTGATTTATTCCTCCTTTCTCTCCTGTGGTTGTGAGTCTCAGGATTCTTGTAACACACAACCTGCACAGTTATTTAAGTACATAGCAACATACTGTGGGCAAAAGTATTTCAGTACTTTGATTTAAGCACATCATCATCATTTTGCACAGCTCATATCATCACAGAAGCAGAAAAGCACTTGGAAAATTTGCTTCCAGATATAACCTGCTTTCTGCATGGTCCAGACCTTTGCTTCAGCATCTACCCGATCTGTCCCAAACTCTTGTGACTCCAACCACTGTTCCTATCATCCCATCATCACCAGAACAGAGCAGTTGTTTTATTTCATGTTTATTCCATAGTATATAGTACATAATTCTTTTGATTTACATATAGAGACCATAATCTTCTCTCTGCAACCAGGAATCAACCTCACTCAATTTTGATGCAAACATCTTTTTTTTCTCAAGTACCTTTGAGCAACAAACTGACCAAATGGTGGGCTGTCAGGCCATTTGATTTATAAGTTTTCACTAATAGTTATATAAACCCATGTCATGACTTTTAACTAGATTGTTTTGCTTTTACCAGAATTCCTAACCTTGTATTGATTGCTCCCGATCTGCTTTTTATTTCTCTTAGTTTCTCCTCTGTATACATTTTCTACACTGTTATGATACTCCGCAATAATGAAAAAAGCATATATGGAGAATCTCATCATTAAAATATTGAAAAATGTTAAATGGAATAGATAGACTGCATTTTTATTCATAGAACTCCCATGCTTATTATCTTGGGATCTTACTCAAAAGAGTAAATTTTAATCAGAAGAGGCAGACAGGTGTCTTATCTCAGTCTGTAAATCTTTCTGTCTAACTTTTACATCTGGACTGTCATTTTGTTTTATACATTTGTGATACAATTCATATATTACGAAGTCACAAAGTCATGGTGACAGGTACAATTACTACTTGACAACCTGTCCCAGACATTAATTTCCTTCTGCATTAAAAAAAGTGTCACCTGAATATCCTCAGGACTTGCTCTTGCAAATATTAATGTTTATAGTGGTTGGTCCAGAGAAATTCATGCCAGTCAATCATGGTTCTTAAAATAGTTTAGTATAGAAGGCATTTAATAATTAATAGAAGTTTTTCTTTTCTCCAAGACTGTTTCCTAACCTTCACCCAAATGGATTCCTTAAGGAATAGCTTTGAGAGAATAAAGTAATCATGTTAAGGAGTGAGGATTCACTGGCAGATCAGAAAAACAATTAAGAAAAATTTAGAAGGGACCACAAGAAAACAGGCATCCTATGGAACAATAATTTGAGATACAGAACTGTATTTCCTAAGTATGACTACATACTATTTTATTTCAGGAAACCAAGGGCTTCTCAAGCCTGTTTTTTCCAAGCGGGGATTTCTCTGCAAGCTGCTCTAACTCCTGTATTGCAGCATTTTACATATCTGATAGTTTCTATATTTGTCACACCATTTGCAAGCAGCTGTACTTTTTGCATCACGACTTTGAGTTAGCTAAGAATCAGAGACAACTTTAACACAGGATTGCTGTGCAAAAAAAGACCAGATTTGGTTATTATTAAGCAATTACAGGCCTGGATGTCTCAGCAAATCACCATGATCACAACCCTGTTCTGTCTATTGATGGCAATCATGCAACCTCACGCTGTGATCTTGTTAGAGCTCATAAACAAAGCAGAGTGAGGCTGGTAAGGCAGCAAGATGGATTTACTTGAAAATAAAGCAGAAAAAAATAACACCAAATGAGTTGGTAATTGAAGAGGTAGCATCTCATACAGTCAGCATTGCCAGTATACAAAATTTTATCCTGAAGCTTCTGGTAGTGGAATTCTTATTGTCTCCTGATTTTTTAGGCTACTAAGGAAAAATAGGTTGAAATTTAATTAAGGAGATTCTAGGTAGTAAAAATAGATTTGAAAGATATCCCATGTGTAAGTGGTAAGATGGTAAACAATGTCTTCTTATGTTACCCTTTTAAATACTCTTACATTCTTAATGTTTGGCTTGCAATCTTTGAATAATTGGGCAGAAATGGAGCACTCCACAGTAGTACCCTTCTGATGAGACAGCTCCACAGAGCTCACCCTGTTGTGGCAGCTGCATTTCTGACCTTAGAAGCCCCACCTCTGCCAGGAGTGAAACACCTGACCATCCTGTGCTTCAGGAGGACCCTGGGCAAAAGCCTCTCTGTGCTATGTCAAAGGCTGTGTTGTTCTACAACATCAAGTTTTTCTACAATATCAATGAAAATACACAATATTTTCATTGCCAGAGGAAAAGCTATCCCTGCACTCTTTCCCATGCCTGCTGCTTCTTATCCTCACATCATTAGTTCCCTTATACTAAGTCAACCTCCTGTCAGCTGTACAACAAAGGATTTAAGATCTGAAGCGGGTTAGAACACACCACATTTGGGGGGAAAAAATAGACAAAAAAAATCATAATTAAAAAGCAGATAATTTTAAAAAATTGAATCATCTCTTAAGAAACCTTATGGATTTTAAAAATCAACCTCACAAAGTCCTTAAACACTGATAACAATAATGACTTAACTGAAGCTATGTATAACAGAACTGGAATGAAAGAAAAAAAAAAAAAGCAATAACTGAATGCTCCTTGGACCACCCAGGAGTGACCCATCATCTAACTGGGTCTGACATGTGGGATCAGAGACTGGAAAAGAGGTTGCTCTGCATATATTGAGTGTGCCCCAGCCAGGGGCAGTGTGAGAAGGTCGCCTGGTTTACCCGTGCCAGACCTGATGGGCTGCTGAGAAATGCTTTGCTCTTAGGCAAAGTGCTGGAAGGGTTCTATCAATTTATTGAATTTATTTTAAAGGTCTTTGAGACATAATTTCTCTCTCTCTCTTGTGCAAGGCAATTCATTCTCTGGTTAATTGTGAGCACAGCTGAATAGTTTACATTAGGCCTATAGCAATATTAAGTGCAAAGGTTTGTCAAAGAATAATGTAGCTACTAGGAATTGAAGGTGCCTTATTGTAAATACTGGAGGCAAAAGGAGTCCCAAAGCAAAAGATTTGATGAACTAGACAAATCTTTTGTCACTTGACAGTCTGTAGCATTCTTTCATCTAGTAGGAAAAAACCTTCAGAAATCTGAGTAAATACAAGATATGAGGCCCTCTCCCACACAGTTTTGGCTTTTCTATTCCAGATTAAAAGATTGAAGTGCTAGAATGATCATATAATACCTTTCTATTTGGCATGTGGCAGATTATCCCTTTGCCAAACATAAATACATAAAGATCTCTGCAAAGGCCTCATCACATTAGCTTGGCAGTAAAGAAAAGCTGAGTCTTTGAGGTGAGAGATATATGAGATTGTATGGAGTAACAGAAGCAAATCAGGAAAAGATGTGCTGCTTATCAAGATCTTCTGTACTTCCCCTTTGCAATCTAAATTACATTAGATCTTCTCCAGGCCTTGGGCAGACAAACTCTATAAAAGAATAAAGATGTCAAGCACAGACCTTAACTTTGCAAAAAGCTGCAATGATTTAAGAAGTTCTTAACCCAAAGGTGTTTCTTGGATCCTTTCTGCTGGGGATCCTTGCTTCCCAAGCTCTTCTACTGAACAGATGGGATCACAGACACATTCTCTTTGGAGCATTTAAAGAGGTGATCTTAGTTAGTTTGCCTGATTTTGCCTGAATTGGATGATGAAAAATTCACCTCTTATTCCACCAGAGCTGAAAAACCTCTCAGCTCCAGCTGGTGCATCCATGCAGGCTGGAGGCTCCAGCTGGCTCTGCAGGGGCAGGTCAGCTCTGAGTTTTAAAATGCAGTTCACAGATTCACCCTAGGTCATTAGCAAATCAGAATAAAACCCTGATTTTGTTAACCAGAGATCATTATCTTGGTTCAAACACTGTGCTGAAAAAAGAAAGATCATCATTTAACCATTAACAGTTTTGTCCTTTGGGTCTGTCCCTTGAGTTCCTCTGTTTCACACATGCAATTACTTTCCATATACATAATTGGTTTTGAATCTCCTCAAAAGACAGTGAATATTGCTTTCCTCTTAGACCATCAGTTATAGTAAAAATAACTTGTCTTAAAACCACTGAAACTCACATGCAAAATATGTTTTAATAAAACTGTCATTGCTCACTGCAACTTGATTTTAACTTGGGGTCTGTAACGATTAAAGCATTTAACTAGTGTGACCATGTCAGGAATTACAAGAATAATATAATATGCAATGCCTGATTACATAATTTTAATACTTAGGGGTTTTCTAAGTAACCTTACAATAAGTAAGAAGGACAGAATAAAACATATTTCTCTCATACAAAAAGATACTAAGGTTGCCTTTTCTTTCTTTTGTGCTCACACTGCTCATGAAACTACATCGGTCAGGTCCTTGGGTGTTTCAGTAGCCAAGCAAACCAGTTTCAGTTTGCTCTGTGCCAAGCAGAACAGTGCCATCTAGTCGTGTGCGAGGCAGTGATCCCCTGTGCTGTGCTGTCACCTGCCCAAGTGTGGGCTGGAGTTCTCCAACACATCAGCTCTTTGCTGTTATCGTTTGGTTTTAAGGAGGACTTTTCCTAAACTGCTCCTATATCAGCAGCATGAGGTTGCTTCAGAAAAACTTTTTTTTTTTTCTTCACTGTTGTGGAATAGCCTGAACACAAAGAAATGGAACTGAAAAATAGTTCACAGAGTGGTAAATAGATTATTTTAGTTATAATCAACTACCAGCATAGCTCCGAAAGCTGTTAACACAAACTAGATTTGCTACTAAGAGTTTATATAAAATCATTAATTTTTTTTTCACTTTATTGGGTAAATTACATTCCTTTAGTTAGCAGTCCCTCACAGAACAATTTATTATCCTAGTATAGAAATTAGGAATACATTACTTAGGGAAGTATAGAGCACTAAGTGAACCTAATTGGTAACTCTAAAAGGCTGGAGTAGAAGTTCCTGTCAGAAAACCCTAAAGCTGTAACCACTCAGGTTGACAAAAGTACAGATATTTATTTTTAATTTTGCAAGGTGCAATACATCGTAACAAAATTTTCTATATAATTTGTAGTGAGGAAGGGACCCTATGATTAAGTGGCAGCACTTCATTTTTTTTTGTCAACTGGAGATGGACATGGTAGGAAATAAATGGCCCTTGCATGCTGCAAAACCACATTAATACTCACTGTGTATTGAGATTAATACAAAACCTACAATGCACAAAGTGTTTTCTGCTCTCCTTTCATCTGGTTTAAGTTCAGAGAGTCTACTGGATCCATCAAATTCAGCAACAATGGAGTTAGGTAGGACTCAAATCCTGAAGCATTTATATTGCTTCCATCATTATGGTGCCCAGGAGCCTGAAGCCTTGGCTCAGACTTGTTTATCTCAAAAAACATGATATAAAAAACAGCAGATTTGACACAAGGTAGGGCAGTTTTAAGTGCCATTGCTGGAGATGTCCAATGAGAGCTAGCCTTGGGGGGGAGGCAACCCAAAGGCATCCTTGAAAAATTAGTGAAAGTGGGTATTATGGGAAGGGGAGCTGTGAGGTAACTCCTGACACTGAATAAGGGGTTCAGGTGAGATAGACAGAGGCTCTGAGGAACCCAAGACACAGAGTATATAGCTGCAGAGCAAAAGAAAGGAGAGTCTGAGGAGAGACAGAGAGAGACTGCTATAACCACAAGCCAAGAAGATCAATAAAATTTTTGATAGGTACAATTGGGCAAGCAGACACGTCAGAAACAGCAAAAAAATTGTAACAGCAATCACATACTGAATCATAAAATTATGGCCAAATATTTAGCTGCAAGATAGTAAGAAACATAATATTTTAGAAATATTATTTAGAAAAACTGTTGGTGATTTGGAGCAGTTGCCAAAGGTGCCAGCTGTTGTGTGGACTTGACTGACAGGCTGGATGGAGACAGTTTCCATGGTCATGACCAAAGGTTCAGGACCAAAGGTGCAGGACCAAAGGTGCATAAACACAGACAGCACCAACTGCACACAAGCACACCAAAGGGCAGGCAGAGTGGGACAGAATCGAGAGCTGCTGGAAGTCAGGCTCACAGATTTAAAGTCATAGAGAGGTAGAAAAAGTTGGTAAGCCCAGGACAGGCAGTGATACTCGGGTGATGTTGGTGATGAAGAAAAATCTGGTCACGAGGGGGTCACTCCCTGAGAACAAAGGTGTTTGGCCTCCACTGCAGCTGAGGAAGTTGTAGTCAAAGCCATGGGCTAAGTGAGGAGATAAAGATAGAGCACTGTCCATGTGGGAGTCAGGTCAGCAATAGAAAGCCCTGTCACCCACAGGTGAATTTTTCAGATTTTTAAAGGGGTACAAAATAATATGAAGACTGTGGTAAGCTCATGAAGTTCAGTGAGGGGTGTAGACTGCTTTTTATTTGAAGTGGGGAGAACTGTGAGAAACTGGATGAAAATCTATGGTATTCCTTCTAATGGACTGGAGGACAATGGTGGGAAGGTCCCTGGGTTGGCAGGCAGGGAGGGTAGAGCACTTAATCATGGAAGCAGGTGGATGAGACCACTCTGACATTTCTGTAGATGTCAAGTAGAGGTGTTATAGCAGAAAAAAATAGAAAAGATTTTGAAAGAAATTTCACGTTAGGCTCCAGAGAAACTGAACACTATCCATAGGAACGTGGAACTTGGCCATGAAGGCCTCAGATACAGAAGCAAACACAATGGCAGCCCTGTGCAGGATTGATGGGTGGGTAAATATCAGTGACTTCAATAGGGCTTTCTTGGCCAAAGAGCTTCTTGGGCTATGAAAATGCAAATTTCTTAGAAGTCATTTTCCCCTACGTGTCTCCAAAAAGTAAGAACCTTTTAAGATTAAGTGGAAAGGGGAAAACCAAATAAAATCTGCCTCTTCTCTGTGGTGACCAGTGACAGGGCCCAAGTGAATGGCCTGAAGTTGTGTCAGGGAGGTTTAGGTTTGATGTCAGAAACAGGTTTGTCACCCAGAGGGTGTTTGGGTACTCCCCAGGGAAGAGGTCACAGCACCTGCTGCCAGAGTACAAGAAGTGTTTGGACAAGGCTTGACTCTTGGGGATGGTCCTGTGCAGGGCCAGGAGTCATACTTGATGGTCTTTGTGGGTCCCTTCCAATTCACCGTATTCTATGATCCTGTGAAAATATATGAATCCTGAGAATACTCAGTCCTGTGCTTATAAGGAACCAAATCATCAGCTAGTGAGATTTAATTAATATCCATCAAGCAACAGGCTTGAGTGTATGTATTTTGTTCTTAGTTTTTTGTTGTTCGCTTTGAGATGAGGAATCTATTCTTTTTAGCAGGGGCTATAATTTCATTCAGGAAAATAAGTTTAAAAAGTTGCAGATAAGTCACTAATGTTAATGGAATCTGCCTGTGTGGATTCACCATTCATAAAATGCTCCCACTCTTTAACTCAATAGTATTTGTTTTGTAATCCTTTTTATTGTGTGTTCTCAAAGTGTGTTTCAGAATAAACAGTTGTCCACATAATTGATCTAAGGCATAACTACACATATGTTTAATTCAGAATTCTCTTTTGCATTCAGACAAAAAGTTCATTTATTTCACCTTGTGTGCCTTATACTGGGGGAAAAATAAAAAAATTATATTTCAGATAGATAGTTATTTTCTTCTAGTATGTTCTTTTACAGATGGTGAAAAAATTTCTCACAAAGATTTAGCAACGCAAAGAGATTAAATACATTCCTAGTGCTGAGATGGGCCAAGCATAATAAAAACTCAGGAGTTATGGTCATCTGGGGCTTTTCAGCCACGTGTCACTGCAAGGCTGTGTGTGGTAGCCGTGCCTTCTCTGGCCACCTGCAGATTTTATATAAGGGCAAACCTCATCCACATCACTCTTCAGTGCACTCTGGATTTCTTGGAAAGGAATGGGAGTGACCAGTCAGGGCACCTCCAGGGCTCCTTCAGTCTTGTCCTCCAGAGAGCTGTGTAACAAGGACCTGTGTGGGTGTACAGTTTACATTGGAGAGTTCAGCTGTCCAGAAAGAGTTTAAATTCACTAGTAACCCATCGATATCCCTTCATCTTACAAATCTGTGGCTGGAGGTCTGATTAGGTAGTGCTTCTTGTTCTGCTCTGTAAAAGCAAGTGGTCTCTTGGTCAGACTATATCTGTGATATATTTTATTGTTTTGTTTTCTTGCTATCGTATTCTTTATGGTCATGATCTTACTAGACACAGTAAATTCAAATGGAAAATTTTAAGGACCACAGACTTGATAGAGGAAAAATACTAAACATTTCATGAGGACCCATATTCTGTACTGAACCAGTGCCCTGTCATGGACTTGCCTCCTGGAAATGCTGCCTCTTCAATTATAGATTAAGCTGAAGGTTTACTACTTACAAGAACAGTGCTGTACAAACCTTCTCTGATTTAGTCTGAAAGCATGTGAATGCCTTTGATCCCAGATATGTAGACTTCAAGGTGAGGGTTGATTTTTTGCTAAGAACTGGGGGCAGAAGCAGGCAGTCCTGGTTTCATTTCCTGCCTGTGCCTCAGACTGCCTGCGTAACTCAAGATAAGCTACTAAGCCCTTGGTTCACTATTTCATGCTCTGTAAAACTGGAATGCTAATACTTCCTTTCCCTTTATATGCTTCCCCTTTATTCTTGCCAAATAAAATAATTATTATATAATACACTTTCTTGCTCAGTGTAGCTGGTGTTGCATTTGTGTGTTAGGTAAATAAGTACATGAAGACAGAGCTCCCTTTTTCATATCTATGCATATTCAGGACTTGCTCATAAATGCAAATTCATCTTGAATGTGAGTACTTGCACAGTCTGCCTTGTATATTCAAGTCTGTGTACTGATCCAGAATCATTTACAAGTGAACTTGCTGAATAAGGTATCAGTTTTTCAGACTTAAGAGTTCAATCAGAATTAAATTAGGATTTTTTTTATATAGTGTTCATTATCAAGTAATGAGGAAGGTTTGTTTTGTCATATATTTCTATTACTCAGGTTATTTGGTTGGAATCCTTAGAACCTATTTCTTCCAGATTTCTAGTGCATTATACTGGAGATCCAGTACCTTTGTAAATCAAGAGGTTATTTCTCTCTCTTTTCTTTCCTGGGAACTCTTAGTTAATAAATTTTTTAATGTAACTAACAATCAACTTAACTGGTGTTTTCATGACAGACTGTACCAGCTGTGAATGGCCTGGCTATCCTTTATGATGTTTCTCAATTTCCTTACAGCCTTAGAATACTGAATAAAAGATTTATGGTATGGCCTATGTTAGTGGAAAACTCATAAGAAATATCACTATCAGTCAATGAATATAAATACATTTGGATCTAAGACTGATAATGGGAATAAGCTGAGAAATGAAATAGTGTTATTTATATCACTTTACAAAAAACAACAGAAATTAAGATCTTTACCATGCATCCTGACTTATCCAGATTTGAGTAAATATACTTATTCTCTCCCCAAAGTCTTCCTGCAGTCTCAGTGGCTATGACTTTATTCTTTATGTGCTTTAATCCTGAACAGCCATGTAGATGTATATTTGTACTAAACCATGCTGTATCTTAGAAGTGAGCTGGAGATATAGGGATTAATCTCTAATGCAAAGCATTGCCATTAGGGCAAATCAAACCTATCAGCCAAGTCAATGACAAACTATCAGCTCGTGCCAAAGAGTGTGAGAGAAACAGGGTTATGCAATCCCACTGTGGTTTTATTTTGGAACAAAACGGTGCTTGTTGGCTCTGATCATTAAAACAATGAAAACTTTTCCTATGGTTAAGACTGAGGACATATTGGCCCATAAAAATCCAGTATGTGTTCTTTTATTAAGCATGGGCTAGATCTGTTATAAAAATTTATAAATTTATTTATAAAAATAAAAATGTCTAAATTTCTTGGCTCTTGAACCTAAGAAATGAAATCAATAGCTGTTGATTTTTTGCATATCTTGCCTTTAAGGTTTCTATACTAGATTTTAATAATTTTATTTGCTCAGATTTTTTACGACTTTGTTAATACCTACCTGCTTTGTTTGGCAGATATCAAGTAGCAACTAATGTCATGGAGGCTACTAGTAAAGGTTAGTTCAGAATGATTACTCTGTGCTGTAAGTATTGTTAAAAAATTCTTAAGTCCAAAGTGCTTTACATGCAATAGAACTGCAATTCCATTTGCTTCAGATTGACTTAGGTTTATTGTATTTTGTTGTGCAAGCCATAATCTCTGTCCTATTCTTTACCACATTTAGAATCTCAGCCCATGAAAGCTGCCAGTATAGGTTGGAAACAGTTTTCAGTTTTCTGTAGTGCAGAACCTCCCTGAACTGAGGTGCCTCCAAGAGCAGAATTGTGGTGGGGAGGAGGCAAAGGGCACATCTCTAAGACACTACAAATGTAGTCATCCCTCTTGATGCAAAAAGGCACAACACCAAGGGAATGAGATTATGCCATAGCAGGTTTGAGATTGTGTTGACTCTGTGAAACTGTTTATGAGGGGGAGCAGTTAAAATATCAGGTAGTAAAAAATGGTGATCATCAGATGCTTGATGGGAACCAGTGCTGGGGAGACACCTTCAGACAGACAGACAATACATCCAAATAACAAAAAAGTCCTTTTCCTCTAAAGTCACAGCCTCATCTTTTCACTTGTAAAATTATTATTTAATATCAAAACTCAATATATACAAAACATAGCAATGAAATAAGGAAATCCCCAAGATGCCCTTTTATGAAAATTAAAACTAGCTTTTTGTATGAGAGTATTTTTCCTGGGAAGTAGTTTGGTTGTTTTGGGGTTTTTTTTTGTTTTTCTTTTCTGTTTTTTTTTTGTTTTTTTGTTAGTTTGTTTATTTTGGTTTGTTGTTTTTTGGGTTTTTTTTTAGTAAGTTTCCTTCCTGTGCATAAAGCAAAAGCATCTCTTTCTGTAGAAAGTGTGAGACTTCTGGACTACCCCTCAGAACTCTGTATCTCCACTACTCCATCTAAGTCCACTTTGGTATTTGGAGCCTGCCCATTTATTTTGAAGTTACTCATGGTAGCTGTATGCTGGATGAGGAGTTGGCATTATTTTGTCAAAATGCAATTTAGCTTCTCTTGATGTCCTTTCTGGTAGCCTTACCATCTGCAGGTATATAAGAGTAACACCTGTTCAGTGAATTCAGAATAAGGAGAGTTTATGGAGGCAGCCACACGGAACATTACAGAAACTATCTCGTTGCCTGGGGTATTAAAAAGAACACCAAGAGAAAAAATACTAACCTTATTAAAAACTCCTACAGCACTGAAAACTAGACAATAGCATTCAGGGTTTAGGAAAAAGATTGGTCTTTCTGACAAAGGACAGACATCTTTAAAAATTCTAGAAGTTTGGACCAGCTCCACAGAAATTTTGGATGTTTCTTTGAGTTTGCAGAGACAAAAGTGAAGAAAGAAATTAGCCCTCAGTTTCTAAATTTTTAAATTAGCCTGGCAAACAGATGCCTGTTCCCTTCTTTACCAGAGGGCTTTCTATTTAGCTCACATTTCATTTCTTAATGAATCCCCTTCTTCTTGAAGAGACGGAACTTTATCTTCTGCTATCCTTTGATTCACTTTGCTGGAATTATATGTTTAGGCTTTACTTGGCCATTAATATTGTGTTCTAAACACATCTATTCTAATTCCTTATGCTTGTATGGGCTCACATGTTGAACTTAGTATAAGTCTGTAAACAGTCTCCATGTAGTCTTCTAAGACTTCTTTTCTTCCTTAGTTTTTAATACTTTTTAATGCACTAATTATTAAAAGTTTTCATTGCATGAAGACCTTTGCTGCAGAGTTGCATGAAAAATGGACAGGCAGAGGTCTCCATTAACCATGGTCAAGCAGGTCAAATAAATCAGGATGTAGGTAGATGTGTTGCCTAATAGAGTTCATGTTAAGCAGGACATGCTCTGTTGACTGAGGTTTGTCATGCTAAAGCCTTATAAACATTATACATAAATACAGTCTTTGATCATTTAGCTGGCTAATAGTTTCTTATTTTGGTTGCGTGCAATAGTTCAACTACAGGAAGGCTATAGTTCCTCTGTCACTGTTTTCTACCTCTCTTTTCTGTAACATGACAATTTTTCTAGTGCAGGACTGGAAAATGCACAGAGAGCTGACCAGACAACATGCATCATTCAGGGGACCTCCTCTGCCAAACTGCTTATGATTCTCACATTCCTGGTTTTATTCATATTCACATATCAGCCTTGAAATGTTCAGTTCCCAGCTTAGGAACAGGGTATGGAAGGAACTTAACAGTTTGGCTGATCTATATCCCTGGACTTTGGCTGTAGGCATGACAATTAAAAATAGAGGGTATGATTAATTTCACACTCGTGCCACTGTAAAAGGCAGCCAGAGTAAATGGAGATAGAGTGGTGTAAGACTCATTGATTTCAGGCTTCTGTTACAGTGCTGGGACAAGACTTAAAATATTGGCCAAGTCGTTTTTTTTCTCTCTTGAAAAGTGTGTACTTAACCACTTGGGGAATAGTAACAGAGCAGCTTAAAATTAGGCACAGCCTTGGTCTTGGGCAATGATCACAGAGCCATTGACTAATTCAGCTTGGCAGGGACTCAGGAGGTCATCTAGTCCTACAGTACAGTAGGAAAGCAAAGCACAATTCAGTTACACTGCTTTGGTACTGCTACCTGAGTAAATACAAAAAAAAAAGAGAAAAAGAAAATAAATATTTAGGAGTTTTTATCTCAAAGGAATGACTATTGTAATTTTAGTCTAAAATATTAATAATTTGTAAGCAGATTTTCTCTGTATGCTCTGTATTTGTTGTAAAAATACGTACCATCAAATCATAGTGACATGGTTAGTTGAAAAAGGAGACATTAAAAACAGAAGAAATTTCTGACATTTAATTATTTAATTTTCTACATGACTGTTGTTTTATGTGATAATATCACAGTCTATAAAAGGAAGATACCCCAAAGATTTCTCCTTTTTTGAAGTCATGCACATATAATTACTATATTATGAAATAAAATTATGGTTCCCTCAGGAATTTTCCATCATCTTTACAAACAACCTGACAAGGAATTAAAAATGGCAGGATATAATACAATAAAACAATTTGCATCTGTTTTATTTCACTATATAAATTTAAATACAAAACTCTTAAAATATAATTGTAATGTTCTTACAACAAATTATTTTATAATGTGCTCCTTAAGACTACCTGTAATAATAAATACATTTATTCCTCCCTAGGGAAGTGGTCCTCTAAAGCCTGAGAGATCATAGAGCTATCTGGTATAAAACCAAATTTTATTGCATGGAAATATATTTTTTTAAGCTCATCTTTTTTAGATATATAAGGTAACGAGTGCTTATTTTCATCACATCTCTTAAGTTACCTGCACTGAATTTCCTCTACCTTTTTTTAATCCTGGATTATAAGGCGTCTCTGCATCTCTTTCCAGTGGTAGTTGTCTGTGTTATCATTTGTACCCTCACTGTCTCCACAATTATCATTTTCATATGTGGATCCCATTACAAAAAGACATGTCTGGGATGATACAACATATGCATATAGAAGAACCTGTATAGAAGGCAAAAAGAACTGTGGTCAGCATCTGCAGAAATGGAGTTTATACTTGGTGGACCTGGGAAATGGAAAGACCTCTCTCTTGTACCTTTCCCCCGTCCTAATGTGAAGACACACTGGGTCACCTGGATTGAGCTGGGTTTGTGCAAATTGCACTGCAGTGTGAGTGCAAAGACAAAGTGGTGGGGGCACACACACACACACAGGTGTGATTCTTGGCTGCAGCTGAAGTCAGCTGCTGTGCTGTGCTGATCTTTGTGAGATCTTTGAGAGAAAGGCTGTGCTTGACCCTCCTGTGCTCCATGTGCTTCTGCTGTGAGTGCTGAGTGTCCACAAGCAGATGCTGCTGTAGCCTAAGAGCCAGGTCTTCCTCCTGACTTCCTCAGCCCCAGTGGATGCAAGGAAGAAACTTTATTACCTGTAGCAACCCCATGGATTTGTGGGCCAGTGCACATCTCTGGAGGGTGCCCTCATATGGCTCATGATACTGGAGATGAAGAAAGACAGAAAGATCTAGAGGGGTGCATATGCTGTGCTAGGGAGATCAGTTGATACAGCTAGAACACATGCATTAATAAGGCGGGGAGAACGATCCAGCATCATCCTATTTCTTTCTGCCCCACTCAACCTGCATTCATGGATGAGTGTTATCATTTATTCATGAGAGGACTTCTCACCGTGTTTCAGTAAAAATCACTCTTAGGGCAAAGACTCCTGATGGCCAATTGAGCACATAGCTTACTTTGTGTTCCCTTGTCTACTCCAGCTGCCCACTTACTGCTGTGACTGGTACAGGTACTGTGTGAGCTCCTTCAGAAAGCATCCTGGTACACAAAGTGCTGCACAAGGGTCTTGTTATTAACAGGGCAAACCACAGGCTCACTCCCACAAACTTGTGCTTGTTTTTGACTTAATCCACCAAAGACTGTAAGCATGTGCTTATTTTAAAGACCATAAAGTACTCTTGAGTTTCTGTCAGACTACTCATATGGTTCCTACTTAACTTTGCTTTAAGTGTTTTGCTGAATCAAGGTCTGAAGACACTCGTGGGGACTGAACCCATAATGCGCAATGTTTTTCCATTCCTGGTTAACTGTCCCAGGTGTGACAATATCAAATATTGCCCAGGTGAACAAGAACAGCCTCCTTGCTCAGAATTCCAAACTGAAACATAAGGTGGATCACCCATGTGAGAAGTGTGTCATTTTGGCAGGGCAAAGAAGTGATACCTTCTCAGATTACAGCCAAGTTATCAGTTGAGGAACAATAAGGGCTGAGCCACCACCCTTGTCCAGCTGAAAAGATTACTTCATCCTTTAAGGGTGTCATGCAACCTGCTTTAATGATGGGCTAATTTAAAATTCTTATGCTCTCGCTAAGATTAGTTCATCCACTGACATTTAAATTTCATTTGCTTGAAGTAATTTTGTTGTGCAGAATGTTGCAGATAACAGAAATGGCAGATTATGTAAATAGCAATTAATAAACAGCAGCTTTTTTCAAGCCTTTGTTCTTTGAACATCCTACCCAAATTGCCTCATACACGTCCCTCATTTTAAATATGTGTCTGTGACCAGACACTTTGCTTCAACAAACTTACAAAAGTTTCACCTGTCTCCCAAAGAGTACATTAGTTAAATTAAAATTGCTGTTGAAAGCCAGTTATTTCATCAAACAACAACAGCAAAAACATTCCTGTGCAAAGGGCAGAAGATATAACCCAGCCATCTGCTGCAGCCAGCAAAGACAACATCACCAAGAAAGATCTGGTGGTACTTGAAGTGAGATTGCCAAACAATACACAGAAAACCATACACATATCTTTATTTTTCATTATGATATTTGGAAGCCTTTCCTAATTATAGAAAAGAGGGCTTGAGACATACATTTAAGCTGAATATTCATACAAATCCTAGTGCTAAACTCCGCACCTTTCCACATGTCTCTGATTCATGCAAGGACAGTGCTGTCATCAGTAAGCAGTGCTGCTCAGTAGGGACTTTGTTGGGGTGGCATAAGCACTTGCTGCCAAGCACAGGGCTTTGCAAATCCTCCTTGAAAGAAGAACCCAAGGAGGAATTGCTAAGTATGGATTCTGTTTAACTCCTAAAATTTGAAATGAAAAGCTAAAAAAAAAAAAAAAGAGAGAGAGAGAGAGAAAGCAAAGGAGAGAATGGACTTGCTGAAAAGAGATGATACAAGCTGAAAGCCAAACATAAATTCCAGTGCTAAATGTCAGGGAAAACATGAAGAAAAGCAGCATTTCCAGTTGCATAACTGAGGGTAGATAAGGGATTGAATTAAACCTGCTTCTCCAGTGGTGGTGAGAGTGTCTTAGGCTGATGTGGCTTGTGTGAATGCTTGATGGTTGTAGCAGCAGCAGCTCACACCAGCCCTGCCAGGCAGGAAGGCTGCTTTCCTCCAGGAGCTACACCCACAGGTTGTGCCAGTGGCTGGGGCTTATGCAAAATTCTCCATTCTATATGCTGCTTCTCTCTGTGTCTTCCCTTTCTGGATTTGTGAGTGATTTTCAGGAATACCAAAATTCAAACAGGAGCAAGAAGGAAATAATTTTCATGTGAATGGGATTCTGCTGGCCTTTTTGGGATCAATTAATTACATTCAGGTTGACTTTAGTTTCTTTGGATTAGGTCTTTCAGTGTCTGACCTAGAGGGAATCAAATGAAAAATATTTGAAAAGTGCAGAGAAATGGCTGAAAAGCATTGTGGAAATTTGTCATAAATGATAAAAAATGTATATATTGCATAAATAAATTGTAACAAAAAGAACACAAAGTTGCATGAAGGGTGATCATGCAATTAGCAGCTAAGACATTTAAACCCAGTTTTCACTGATGAATATATGTGTATGCACAAACAAAAAAACCTTTTAATTGTGTGATGATTATTAGTGACTGTTATTGAATTAACTCAAAAGTTTTTATTATAATCAGATTGTTTAATTTATTAAAAGCTACTATCTTAAAAATTACTATAATGTAAGTACATGCTTATCCCTTTTTTCAACATAATGTCTACTATGTGTTTTCATTATAGATAAAATATAAACAAATGGTTTATAAAATGTACTAAATATTGCATAACTACTCAAATAAATTCTTTTATATTAATGTTTGAGGTAACAGAATTGCATAACACTTTAATGGCAGATGTAGGACAAAATATTCAACTAAGTATAAAACTCTAAAGCTGTATAATATACAGCTATATACATAAGACGGACCAATTAAGGGATCATTGCATTTTTTGGGGGGGCAGGGGAGAGAGGAAAGAAACGTGTTGTAATCTAGAAACTGTGACTATCCACTTTACATGGATCTGACAAGCACGACCAAAGAAGAAAGCATGAACATGGAGAGAGAGGGATGCAAAGAGTTACTTTGAGAGGCATTTAATTTTCTCTGAGCTCCATTGAGATAAGGATGTGGATGGAGTACACTCCATAGAAAAGAGCCCTTCAACAGCAGCACTAGAAGCTTCCTCCATGCTGCATTTAGCATGAAAACTGGCTTTCTACCATCGTGCCTGTGAGTCATGGCTGTTTGAAAACCCAGGCAGCCCTGCAAAAAGTTTTGGTCAAGTGCTGGGGCAGCAAAATCTCTCAGCTTGAATCTCATGAGCTCTTTGAAGGCTGCAGTTATTGCAGAAAAAGCACAGGGGAGCCCCACAGTCTGCTCCTTGCGTGTGGGATAAACACACAGGAGGGAACTGCTGCACACAGTTTCTGGTTTCTGTCCCTCCAGCCAGGGAGAAGAGATTGTCTTCTTGCCTCTGAGAGTCAGAAGGCTTGAGTTGACTGATACAGAGATGAGTAGAGGGATTTTTGGATTACACATCTGGTTAAAGTGGGCCAGCAAAGACTAGCAAAAAGGCACTGCACAATAAGGGGGTGGTCTTCTCTCTCTCTGTCGTCCATCAGAAGGAGATACAATGATGTTTTAGACACTGTCTTTGGCTTTGACTTTGATCTACTTTCAGTGTAAAACTAGCTCCTAGTTTTCATCTCAGTGCTCCCTACTTTCCTAACATAATTTCCAAGAAGGTATTTATCATACAATTTCAGAAAAATGTAGAGTTCATTATGAACTCTCTTCAGTTAGTTAAACCATTTCAATAAATTTCCACTATCATGCCATTTCTTATTGCCATTTTCAGAAAAATAAAAAACAAAGTTCAAAATGTTTTTTAAAAGTAAGCAGAAATACTTAATCATAATTTATTTTAAAAACTTTTCAAAACCTGTGTGGTCTGGGATGAGCTATTATATGTAAATTGCATTATATTTTCTCTCTTTTGATAGAATTTGGAAGAAAAGGGCTGAAGCTGAAAGCTGTATTTAATACCAGAGGCATATGCCGGTACTGAATAATAATATTCTATATTCAGTGTTAACTTTGGAGAGGCTATCTGCATTCCACACACATTTCTGAGAT
The DNA here is from genome assembly GCA_025920805.1 of Petroica traversi. Lineage (NCBI taxonomy): Eukaryota > Metazoa > Chordata > Aves > Passeriformes > Petroicidae > Petroica > Petroica traversi. The sequence goes on from JAHLSL010000009.1 coordinate 24,539,725, forward strand.
TTTATTGGATTGTTAGATAAATAGTTGCATATATATACACCTTTAGAAGGTCTTTTGCATTCGAATCCTCTATAGCTCCATTCAAACATATCTATGGACTTCAAAATTTGCTTTTTTCCCCTCTTTGAGGTTAAGTACAAACTGGATCCTGCTTGTCTGAAAAACTGCAGAAAATCTCTTTCCTGGCTTACCTCAAAACTTCTTTAATCTTCCTCTCCTCACTTCTTTCTCAAGTCTCTTTCAGAGAGTATTTTTTTCATCTTCTCAACATGATAGGAATACAAAACTCAGTTTGGGGATCTAAATTAGAAGCTGGTAGTCTAGGTGTCTCACCAAGAGAAAAAAACTGAAAATTTCAGAGAAAAGTGTAGTTCTCTAAATAAGGCTGGAAATTAGTTGGTTAATCTAATTAGCTAGCCTAAGCTGGTTCTCTAAGTGCTCTACCCTTAACTTCTAGCTGAATAAAAAATGTTCTGAATACTCATGAAGCAAACTTTCAACTACAGTATCCTTTTTGATGCTCATGATTTAAAGGATACAGGCAAGTTTTTATTCACATCTGGTGCACAATAGGAGTTATGTGAAAAACGACTGGGAGCATTATGCAATTTAGGTCTTAAAACCTTTTGATCAGAATTAAAATGAGTAAAATCTTTAAATATTTCCATTGCTTACTTTTCTGTTGTCTGCACTATTTTATCCACTTAGCTTTCACCAAAATGAATTGTTTTCTATTTCCTAAGTTCCTGTGCTATTATTTAATGGAAAGATGAGATCTAAGCTGCAGTATAAGAGTACTTTCAAAGTAGAATTGATTATTAGTGAAATAATTGTCTTGATAATTTGCCACCCTTTTGTCTGTAGTCCATGTATATCACTAACATCACTAAGCTTGGTTGGCAGTTTATAGGTTTCCAATTGTAAAGAGACATGTTGTTCAACTAATTTAACCACTTGACTTACTAGAGCATATAAAAATTTTAAAATTCAGCAAGTAATTTTGGCACTAAATCACCTATTTTCTCTTTAAGCTACAGTGTTTCTTTTTAAATTATAATTGTAATGAAAAAAATATCAAATAATGGAAAATCCACTACAATATCTTCATGGGCTGCATCATTTCTTTTTTCTTACCACTGATTTTCTAAAATAGAATATGTTTTGTCCCTCTGAAAGTAGAATTTAATGATTACTAGGAAAACTTGCATTTATTTTCAGCTGATTGTATATGCTTTATTTCCAAAGTTAAGTTCACTTAAATAGCCCTACTTATATAGTGTATAATTCCAACCAATTGCCAACCATTGCTGTACTAGTTAATTCTTATACTATTTATGTGAACCTGTCACTCCTACAGTGTATTATTGTAAGAGATCATCTAGAAGTCCTGTCAGTTCCCAAGACAGAGTAGTGCCATAAGTTTCAGTAAAAATAAAAAATTTAAGAAGAATGTACTTTACAGTTTGGGACCAACATTGATTAGCTGTATAAACCTCTAATAAGCCTTGAAAATTCAAATTCTTTCAAAGCAGTAGATTTTGCCTGCAGCTGCATGAGTTTGGAGCCTGCTCTCCCATTCCACACAGACACTGGGCAGCATCCCAGTGCTTGGGATGAGGAAGGGTGTCCCCTGCTCTGGGGAGCTGGGATTTTCCAGCAGAATATGAAAGTACAGTGTAAGGGCCAGCTACAGCTCAGATACCCTGGCTCACAGTTACCTTCTAAGTGCATGGCCCAGGACCCGCCCTGGCATGCAGATGTAACCCTCACAATTCCTTTTTCTGCAGTTGATGCTGGAAGTCACAATGTGCAAGGTATGCAAAAGCAGCTCTCATCCTTGAAGTCTATTAACTGTAATTGCCAAGTTTTCTCATTCTTTCTAGTCTGAGGGTGCTAAACTCCCTATTCTTTCAAATAACCACTGAAGCAATGACACGGAGGCAATGTCTTTGTGAACTAAAACAGCACTTTCTATGTGCAATGCATCTTAGTTCTGGATCTCAAGGTCTATTGTTTTCACTTTATATGTCACTGAAAATACATTTTCTGCTGGTTGAATCTAGTGGTGAATTTTACTGATGCACAGAAAAAAAATGATCTTACATCTCTATTATTTTATCTATATGGTCTATCAGGCTGTCTATAAAAGTTACTTGCTTGTGTGATCCTGTCATACAATGTTGTCAGCAGAAAAAAATGAGGGCAGAATTTCTTTTACTATTGGGAACTATAACATAGGATGTTTCAGAAGTCTCAATAAAAACCATGGATGTTCTCTGAAATGTGCTGGTGGTTTATTGCTGTCTAAAGAATGTCAGTTTTCTCCCGTCCCCTGAGTAAACAGATGGGAATCTGAATACTGAAAGAAATGGATTATTTAGATATAAAAGAGACTATAGTGAATAAGAGGGTATTACAGCACAGCTTGATAGAGCTCCAAGCTGAAAGGAAAGGCAGAATGTGGTTGTCCTATGAGTATTTCTGACTTACACAGCCCCTTAGGCAGTGCTAATAGGGAGGAAAATGGGTACAGCTCTCTTTAATCACCCCTTTCAGAATAAGAAATGCAAAGACAGTGCAGCATAACCATGACAAAGCCTTAGTGGTGGTTACAGAGGTAAGGACAGAAATGCTGTTTCTAGGACTGGGTTATCTAGTCTAACCTCATGGCATCTGCTGATGTGAATGTTTTATTACAGCTGGTAAAACTCCAATGACTTCCTTTCCCCTCAGCCTCATTATTGTTTGAGAGATGTGATGGGAGGAAATGTGAACAGACGCAATCTTGTTTTCATGCTTCTAATTTGACTCAAATGCTGTTCCACTAGGTCTGGCTGGTGCAAAGGTTGTCATTGTCTTTAAATGACAGTTCTTATCTCTAATATCAGAGGGCAGGGTTTTTCTCTCTCTCTCATTCTCTGTCATCAGCAATTTCTGAATTGATTTGCCACAGAAGGTAGTAATCCAGGAAGCCTCCTTACTTTCTGATATCATCTTCAGGATCACTCCTTAGATATGCCCTTTGTTATGACAATCTATATATTGTCTCTGCCAGCTGCCTTTGCTGTGTTTTAATGACAGAAAGAGAAAGCAGCATTTGTTTTCTGCTGGGGATGTGCTGTGGTGTCTCTTGACATGCAGATCCCATCAGCAACCCCACAGGGCTGCCCAGAAAACCCTCTCCAACTAAACTGAGGAGCCTGAAAATAATCCAGCAGGGAAGCTTGGGCCTGTTTTTCAGGCAGGAGCACCCCAGGGTTTCACTCTGACACAGAGCTGGGACATGGCTGGTGTGTGCCAGGAGCTCCTGGGCTCTCTGCTCTGGATGTAGTAAAGAGCCTGTGATCAGATGAGTGATTGTTGCTTCAAAGACAAGAAAAATTGAGAGGGTTTTAACTGTGTATTTCTCTATCCATTTTTTATTTCAAACTTTGTTTTTAAATGATTAATTTATATTGCATAACATGACTCATCCTCTTTTTTAGTGCAAGGTTAGACCATCTGATTATCAAGCTTACTGCTAGATCCCTGAGGGTCTTCATCTGCCAATAATCTTAATTGCAATTCACTGTAATTGACATCTTATCTATTTTCTCTACTTCTTTCCACTTAGAAAATTCAAAATTTTGGCAAGTCACCTCTAGTATTTGGTGGATGTAATCATTAAGGAGGAACTGGCAGCCACTTAATTGTCAAACTTTTTTTAAATTAAAACTGCAGTTAAGCTTTTGGTGAGGCAGGAAGATAAAACTTAACCCTAACCAGACCTAGCGTGGAACACTTGGCTTTTGTTATTGAGAGGCAGGCCATGACAGGATCCTCTCCAAGGAGCTTCTGCTCTCAAGCTCTTATCCCCTTTCTGGTATATGTCACCCTAGGAAACCTTCTTTCACAGTCAAATATTTATCCTATTTCTAAACTCTGGAGTCTAGAGGAAGAAAAGTGAATAACACTTTATTTTCCTGTGAATTTCAGTTGATCTATCATTTAAATTAATGACATCCTGGTTGTGCCAGCTTCAGTTGAGCCTTTGTGCCAGTCATTTAGAGCAGCATATTGGCAATGATTTAGTATTCCTTTTTTCTTCAGTCTGAATTCACACACCATAGCACTGAACACATGGTCCAAAAACCATACACAGAAATTGTTTGATAGAGATATGTACCAGGTCAAACAGAAGTTTGGGTTGCTTCATGCCATGCCTATTGAGACCAGAACTCCTTACTCTGGAATATTGTGGATGTTTCAAAAGGGTTCAAGATGAGTGTGTGTTGGTTCATGGTAGAAAAGCACAGCAGGGATAATTAGATATTGGGAAGTTGCTTTTAATGAACTAAAGGAAATTTCCATTCTCCGTAATGAATTTTGGCAGGATATTCTGCTATATGCTTTTTCCTAGTCTTTTTCTTTCAGGCACTTGCAGGTTCCACAAGCCCTGGTAATTCCCTGTGTCCAGGAAAAAATAAGAAAGAGTCCAGGAAAAAATAAGAAAGAAGACTGGGTATGATCAGGGAAATAGTGTTCTGTTATAGGGTTTTTTTTACAAGGAGTCATGGTAGATGACATCAAACTAACTTTGATGTTTTATGTGGTAATTTTCACTAATGTTACAGCAACAGATAAAATCCCACATATGACTGAAAGAGAGGAATGCAAACAAGAAATACAGTGCTCAGGACAGGGGCATAAAGAGGAAGCTGACTCAGAATCAGCCATATTCTGATGTTACTCTGAGAAGGGATGGGCTTTGCTCCTTTTCTGAGAAGAGAGGGCTGTTTTTCATCATCGAGGCATAGAGAAGAGAAAAAAATAATATTTTAAGAGGATGTTAGGGAATTGTAAACTTGTGATTAAGGGCAGCTTAAATTTAATGTATAAGTATGTATTATTACATTATAATTATAAGTATGTATTATTGTTGGGGTGAGAAAAGGGATCTGTACTGCCTCATGGTAGTTGGTGCAGTCGAGCTACGTGTGTGTTTGTATATTTACATATATTGCTTATCTACTGTGACAGTGTATGCTTATGTAGATGTATTTGCATGCTTGTGAATGCATTGTATTGAGCTTGATATAAAAAATCAAATGCCATGAGGAAATCCAAGATGGGCTGGATGTAGGTGAAGCCCATTGGCTCTGACAGATCTCTGACATGAGCCAGGCTTGGGAGAGAGGCCAAGGCACACACAAAGCGTTGGCAGGGAGAGGATCATGTTCCTTCCATCATGCCAAGACCTGTCTGATCTGAGGAAAAATAGAGACTGGATAAGCCTTCAGGGATGAAGTTTAACATCCCTTCTTACATTTCTGTTTTTTAGTTATGACATTTCTTGGTGTTATTGCAAATAATGCCTACTGTGTATTTAAAAGCTTTGTCCTACATTCTTATAGGGAGATGATTTCAGTGCAGGGCTTGACAAGGCTGACAAAATGAGAGTAACCTGTCCTTGGTAAGGGAGGGTCAGAGAGATAGGGCACAAGAGTCTTGTAAAATGGAAAATTCTTGCTAGTTTCTACAGATGAAAAACACTGGCTCTGTAACCATAGAAACATGATGGGCCAAGGATGATGTTGAACTTCTGATGAATTTCTTTTGTTTAGAACAAAATGCTGTTGGGAGGATGAGATATAGTGTAGATAAGGTGAAGTAATAACAGTATTTTTCTTTCTGTGCTTCCTTCCCTCTTAGGTTTTGGAATACTTTATATAGTCATTTTTATTCTCCTTTACAGGACAGGAAATACATAGCAAGTGAAGCAAAGATCAGTTCCCTGAAGTCACAATGTAGAAATAGCAATAAATCCCATCTCTTCTCAGGTTAACCAGGGATGAATTAATAGAAATAACTAAAATGCTTGCAAACAGCTTCTTGAGGGATCCAGTAACATTTACTTGAGATGTGGCATGATTTCCTGCCAGAAAGACAAAATACTCAGCATTGCTTTTTGTCTACATGTGTACAATTGGAGATGCATTACACAGCTCTAATATAGCCAAACTCAGGGCAATTGCTCTGATTTCTTGCCTAAGCTGAAGGCTTCACTTTCTATGACATTTTTGCTTGTGATATCCCACATATATAGATATATTTGAGCTAGTTTGATGTCTCTAACCTGCTTCAGTCACACCATTAATAGCATGGAGATGTAGCTGACAAAAAAAAGACATGCTATAAAATCCAAACGTGCAACTTTCCAACAGTATTTTGGCTAGGAACTCCTAATATTCTACACTTCCATAAAAATAATAAACTCTTTTCACTTGGGATTTTTTTAGTTGAGGGAAAAAGTTTTCAGTAGAAAATTGACAAGATAACAAGAACAGAATGAGTTAGTCTGAGCAAGAAGGGGTGATTTGTAGAAAGCTGGCCAGCCTTGCTAAATGTCAGTTGTCCTACATGTTCATGTGAAGCAAAAGTCTCACCAACATGAAAAAATAGATGTCAGCCTTAGTGAGCACTGGAGATCATGCACTCCAAGTGCTGAAAATAAATGGAATGCAAATGTGTTGCTTAGAATTATTTGCCAGGAATTTGATCTATATCCAGTTTCTGAAAATACCAGCAGTGCAAAGGCATTTTCTTTCTAAACCCATAGTAACTGCACTTAATCCATGTAAGAAATTTGTCTGTGAAAGAAAATGTTGATCAATGTAAGACTGTAAACAGCCCTCCTCACAAGATGAAACATGTGCATATGCATAAATATTAAGAGTTCTAAACAAGCATCCACAGCTATGACAGAGGAGTTGATAGCAATTAATGATATAGCAATTAATGATATAGCAATTAATGATATGGCAATTAAAGAAGTAAACAACAAGCTTAAATCCCACAGTAAGTAGCCTTTTACTCAGTGAAGGAACTTTGCATGCTTTCAGGTTAAAAGGGAGACCTTTTCCTGTTGGGGTTATGCCTGCTTGAAAAAGTAACAGTGGACAGTAATTTGTATTCCCAACAAGCTGAGGCACCCTCTGGGACCTTAGCTCTGGGACCTTTCCTGACTGAAGGTGGGTGCCTCCAAGTCCATTAGCAGATTCATCCAAAACAAGTGCTCCATGAGATATGGGCCAGGAGCCAAAGGGAACTTTCAGAGCCAAAAGAGAAGCAAATGGTGAATTTTAGATTCAGTAGCAGCTCACTTTGGATCATTTGATCTTAAATATTGGATTGTGCATTACGGCTGTTTTAAACACTGTCCTGCAGGAGTGTGGGGTTTTCATACTTAACCTCTGAGGCTTTGTTACTGCTTTGTCAGAGTCTCTTGAGGAGTTGTAGTTACTGAAATGATTAATAGCTGAAGAATCAAATTAGAATTTCAAACCTTTTTTAATTACCCAATCTTTCAGTAGAGATCAGTAGTGTCCGGCCATTTGGATTATATGTGATACACTCTGGGTTTTTTGGTCCTAGTTTCAATCTGCTGGATTCTGCATCTGGGACGAAATAGATTTAGTATGTTTTTTTAAAACTACATGTGCCTGTCACACTCCATTTGAAATGCTAATGGCAATAGAACTAGAATTCATTTTCTATTCTGATCAGCAAATGTTCAAATCAACCTGTCTATCCCTCTTCAATCTCTGTTTGAGCTGTCCAGTAGCCATGATGCTTTGGCAATGAAATAGGATTTTGCAGGAGACATCTGATCTTGGGGGAGTTTTCCTTAGTACAGACACACATGAATCTTCACATTGCAAAGAGGGTTGGTTCTGTACTGCATGTAGCAGAGGGGCTGATTAATTCTTTTGTGATAAAAGAGTTACAATTCTGTAAATAAAGTGGTGTTTATTTTCTCTCAGGCATGAAAGTATCACTGTCTTTTCTTTATCAGCTCTGTAAATATGTAGTTCCCAGTGTGCATAGGATGTCCACTCCTACCCAGCATCTTGGCTCACAGGTGATATTTGCTCAAGAAGTGAACCTTTTCTACTGCCTTCTAAGAGACGTTCCTTGCTTTTTCATAATGCCCAGAGTTTTGGCAACATTTCTTGAAAACAATTTTTTTAATGAATATAATTAGTTGATGCCAAATTTCAAACAGAATAGTGAAAAATAAACTGTTAATAAGAATATGAATGACTTTCACCTAGGGGGTGCAACGTGAGACAATTTAAATTCTGAGCTCAGCTGTAGAACAGGACTTTGAACTGGGCCAGATCAGGGAATTCCCCTTCCTGTGAAGACACTGTAAGGGTAAAGAAGGAACTTGTTTGAGAAACTAAGTATCTTTCAATAATAAGAGTAACTGCCCCTTGAAAATGTAAATTAATTTAAGACAGTTCCTATGATTTTAGAAATGATCAGCAGCAAGATATGTGTGTGTCGGTGTGTATGTGTAGGAGGCAGGCAGAAAGGGGACAATGAGGTGTAATTCTCAGAAATGTAGGTCTGGAGGGGGCCAATTAGACTAATGAGTCTGACTCTCCCCCATCTTCTTTACTTCATCTTACTAAGTACAAAAACCAAAAAATCTTAAGCTCTATAACGAATTTAAGGCTTCTAGTATAAAAGATATAAAATATCAAAAATGTTGACTGTGCCACGGAAAGGGTGCAGGGAAGCTCAAGCAGTTTTCCAGTGCCATGCCTCCCATCATCTCTGTTTACTTGGTATATATCTGTCAGAAATACAAGGAACTACAGTTTAAAAAAGGGGAGCTTTTAAAAACGATCTGTGTCAGTAAGTGTTTCTATACATTTCCTGTAGATTAGCATCCTGTAGATCAGCATCTACAAAAAGCCATGCTTTATTTAGGAGTTTATAGGATTAATTACAGCCATGGCACTGATAATTTTCTACAGAAAATTTTTGCAGAAAGTCTTCTGGCCTGCTGACTTATTTTGCATTAATTTTCAGATGCTTGAAATTTCTGCTCAGTTGTGTCTCCCTGTAGTTTGCAAACATACAAAGTATTATGTCTGGATTACTCAGTATCTGATGCATCATGCTTCCTCCAGTCCATCAATGCTTTCATTTTCCAGTGCATTGGCTAGTTTCACAAAACGTTTCCCACTAGAAGGAAAACCCATTAAAAATATTTTTATTGTTTGCAGCAGACTCTCTTACCTAATTTCATGAGCCTTGTTAATCTTGCCTACCTTATTAAACCAAACAGGATGTGGCCATTTTTTAACTCCTCTTTCCTGTTTTCTCCTCTTAACTGTAAATATTATTATGATGAGTGTATTTAGTTGGTTCAGTTTTGCTCTGAAATTTTTGAACTTCAAAAATATTTATCTAAAGTTAATCTGTTATAACTCTCCTCTTGATTTCAGATCTTGACATTTAGAATCAATTTGATGTTTAATGCTCTTAAAAAGAGCAGGATTTCTTTCAAACAGAACAGTGTTATGAAGCAAGGCAATGGCTTCAAAGCTGTTATGACAGCATCCATAATCCGGGGGCAATTTCAGCGTGTTATATTGGAAGCATTTTATTACATTGACAGTGGTAATAAAACTCTTACATTTGTGAATAATAATATCTGGAGCTACATGAAGATCTAATAATTTCTGCAAAGAAGAGCAAGTAGCATACATAGCTGTGTTTAACCAACACATGGGTTAAGCGAGGACATCACAGGGATACTTGGAACCGTCATAACAGTTGGAGAAAGGGACTGTCACCTTGCTCATACCTATTCTCAAAATAAAACAAACTTGAGAAATTGCCTGGTTTTACTTAGGTGACCAAACCTTAGACTTCTGATCCTAGGCTGACTATCCCACACTGCCTTAATAATCAACATGACAAACATGCAACCAGAGCAATTCCCTGTATTCTGAGATACATCTCTAGTATAAACCTGATAAATCATCAACAGGACATGGTTTTTTAATCCCTTAATTAGAACCAGAGCACAATATTGGTAAAGGCTTAGGCATCTAATGTAGACATGTCACAAATAAATGGGAGAAACGTTACCTCTATTGAACAGATTTATGAAAACTGCTTTTTACATCTAGGTCTCTGATATATAGTACATCCTCCAAATCTAGATCTTCTAAGGATCTTCTACAGACCAGTAAGGGAATTCATCTTCAGTGTCTTGGTCTATTGATGCTTTAAATCACCATCTACAAGAGTATAAGCTTTTGAATTTATAAATAATGAAGGCTTAAATTGTAAGATATTAGTGCTTTGTCTGGCATTCCTATTCCTGGACTGTTCGTCCTTTGTCTTGTTTTTGAGAAAAAGTACTGCCAGGATTTTCTTGCAACTTTCCTGTGAAGTAAGGTTTTTCATCCCAAGAATGTTTTTATGCAATTAAAAGAATTTCTTTTCCAAGCTTAGAGTAAACATTTGATTTTTGAATGTTTTTGGCAAAATAATGGTCATATTTGTACTTGTTAGTTTGTTTGCATCAATCGAGATATTCTGTTCCAATTGATTTTAAATGGTTTTACATATTAGATATTTTTAAACATCTGGGTCATTTTCATAAATTATGAAGTTAAATATAATTTCAAACTAGGAAACTGGAATTTATGTTTTCATGTAAGAAATTGGATCAAAAAGGGTCAATACTGCTCCTCTTCTAGGTTTCAATTTCAATAAATTCTAATTTTTTTGAGAATAAAGCCCATCATTCCCAAAATACCCAACCAGTGTCACTGAATATCTTGTTTTCCAGTACACAGATATGTGACATCCATTTTTGAGACAGAGATAATAAAAAAGCTCTGTCCTACTCCCTGTCTTTGACGTTCCAAACAAAGGCTGTGTGACAGGAACAGACACCATCTCTTTTTGTCATCCCTGTGAGGATGTACTGCCTGCAAATGAAGGGCAGAAAGGAAAAAAAAGGCAAGAGAACAACAACAGTAAAAGTTTTCACTGGATGCAGAAATGGAATCACACAGCAGACATGTGCAGAGATCAAGGATATTGCAATCACATAGACAGAAAAATCTTATTTTCATAATTTCAGGTTCTTGCTTCTCCCATAATCAAACAGACAGAGATGTAAAAGAGTCTTGAAGGAGGCATACTTAAAGGATAAATACAAAAAAATCTAGCTAGCCTTAATTATGTAAGCAAGGAAAGTGATGTTCTTAAAGTCTCTGTTTTCTCAATATTTTTATAGGCAAAAGCTACTGGGGCAGTAACTTACACTCATATCATTGGCAGCCACAGAATAAACTGTGGCCTCATGGATATCTATAATGCATTTTCATGGCCTGAGTCTTGTACTTCACTGTACAATCTTCAGTTATCTAACAGCCCAACTCTTAAAGAAAAATTAATTTAATCCCTTCTATACCACCCTGGGGAAAATTTGCAAGAAAGTTAGCAAAACATAGTGATAAAGTCCTTATAAATTGTTTTAGAGATATGTAGATGAGATGGACTGGGTTTAACTTTAGCTGACGCGGTAAGAGATTTTCAAGGACTGAAATAATATTTGTCAAGCAATGTCTGTGACCGCCCATGCTGAGAGAAAAAGGATAAAGACATGACAGGGAAAATATTCTGTGAAGACTCTTACCATAATTGACTCTGAACAGTCAAAGTGAAGGTCCCATGGCTTTGCAGTGATGAGTAGGTGACATAAATCTTGGAAAACCAGGCACCTACCCTTAAGGTAGCTTGATACATTCAGGCTCAGATCTCATTTTAGGATGAGTTTCATTTGGAGATAAGTCTTTTGAACACAAACATCTCTTGCTAGTATTTTATAAGGGAACAAAGCCTTCTTTAGCTCAGTAATTTGGTAATTTCCTCCCTCTTATCTCCTTGCAATTTTTAGAAGAGCAAAAACTGTAAGAAACCTGGAAAACTCCCAAAATGAAACTCCTTTGCTACTTGTTTCCTGGCTTGTGCAAATTTTGTGGTTTGTTAATCATTAGCAAAGGTTAAGTATGCTTTTGTTACTTAGCAACCATGATTGGTTTTTAAAAGTTTAGTTTCAAAATTTATCTTGTATTTATCCATGTTTTTGTCTGTTCCATTTCTCCTCCCTGTAATTCAAACTCAAGAAGGTTTGAATGCAGCAAGACATCTGGAGTCATGATCTTTTTTTCTACCTGTAATAAACATGAAAAATGAGAACTAAAATGCAAACCAGAGCAAAAGAGCCATTTCCATCCACTCTACACGAGGACTTTAGCTGGTTTTCAATTTGCACTGTGAGAGCTTTTCACATTTATTTTCCTTTTCAATGTTTAGATTATGGTGTAGCTTTGTGCTTTATCAGATTCAACCCAAAAATGGAAGCCTAAATTTAGTTCTGAAAAGTGTGAATAATTTGGGTACTAGTTAAAACATAAACCCTGCTGTATTTAGATTATATTCATGTACATTTTAACTTCAAATGAATATTTAATCCAATGCAATATGAATATAAAGCTTGTAAGCCCAAAGGCTTACCTGTTTGGGTTTTTTTCAAAGTATGTCAGTTACTGCAATAAAAGATGTTACTTGTCTCTAAAAACCTTTGCTTTGCTTCCCCATTTTGTCATATTAAGTTGACATCCTAGCTTAGCTGAAATCAAGGGGAATTTTCCTACTGAGTTTCCTGGGGTCAAAATTTCACTCTGAAAGTAAAAAAACAAAGACAATTGAAAAAAAACAAACCCATAGCCTGAAGATATGAAATGCTAAAGCAGCCAGCTATCACAGCTGCTAAGCTCTTGTTCCTCCCTGGGAGCTGTGGAGCAGAGCATCTGTGTGAACTGAAGATGCTGAGGCCTCTGACTGCTCAGGAGCTCCGTTCTGGTAGAGCAGAAGTTACTTGGAAGTCTCTGGCAGCCAACAACAAGGTGAATTCCACTTATCAGGACAAACAAACCTGCCTGTTTCAACCCTCTGCAGATATCTGGAGCAACGAGTTTATACTCACAGGATGAGGAATGTACAAAAGGTACAACTAGAAGGGTAGGAGGAACTTTTGCCAAACTCTTTCTATTTCCCTCTCTTTGTGAGAAGGCTTCTGTACGTAATCTCCTAGGAGCAAAAACAGAAGCTACCTGAGGCTGGTGTCATGGGAAGCAATGGTGAAAATCAACAAATGTTGTTGTGGGCCCTAATAATTGAGACTTCAACATTACAACCCTAAAAATTGCCTTGAATTATCTGCTCTGGCTTGGCTGAGAGCAAAGAAAGTGTGATTTCTCCTCAGAAGGAAAGGTTCTAGATGAAGCTCAGTGCACAAGCACAGAGAAAAAGCAGCATCAGCCTCCAGAGGAGTGCTGGCCACAGTCCCTTGGCAGTAGGCAGCAGCAGCAGGATGGTGTGGGAGCCTCTTCACTTGGCAGAGATGCACACACTCCACCTGTGTGCTCTCGAAGACCAACTGCTGTCCTGCCTCTCTTCCCAAAGCCTGAGGAGCTTCAGGCAGGTGTCCAGAGTTCTCATCCCTCCATTAACAGGACTTCAGCTCAAGGAATACAGAGAAATGTCTGAGTAAGGTTCTTGCTTAATTCCAGTGTTCTGCAGATATGTCCCCAGATGGGAACAAACTTGCAGCATAAGCCACTCTGATTTGTCCATCAGTGTTTTTATACCAGTAACTTGCATGGTGTTTGAGTTATTCAGATTTATCAAGCAAACTTCATCCTTTTAATGTGCTTGTGTTTTTCTTCTATACAAAAAAATAACAACATTTTCTAGATTAAGTGCCTTTTCAAGACTTCCCCAAATTTACTTTCAGAAACAAAAACTGACATTTCCTTAAAAAAATAATAAGAGGGGAGGAGAAAGAAAACCATCCCTGAGCTGACAGAATGCAGCAGTAGGAGGCAAGCATTCAACTGGCAGTTACTTACTTCCTGGCATACAATTTTAATTAAGGAGTCAGCATGTCTGCTACACAAGCCCACAGGAGGCAGTAACTAAAAATGACTGGGAAAACGTCCATGGATAAAAAGGTAGGAGAATTAAATAACGAAACTGTATTATAGAAAGCTAATTGAATATGTTCATCCCTACTTTTTCCTAGATAAGACCTATTACCAAAGGAAAAGCAAGCACAAATTGCTGTATCACAATATGCACAATAATACCTATTTTGCAGTGTTTAGTCAGAGATTCACTATTGAGCTAAGATAAATCAAAGACAAAAAATATTTTTTTCTATTCTGAAGTCATGTTCTGAAATACCAATTCATACTTTTAAACTGGGCCAGAAATCTTTATTTCCCTAGACCAAAGTGATTACCTAGCTAAGAAAGTCAGCAAATAGATTGCTTTAAATCACTTCATAAATACTTTTTTTCCTCCTGGTATGGTGATCTTTTATTTTTCTGACAGAGCCAATCATTAGGACATAGAGGCTGATTCATATCCTGTACTTTCAACAACCATTATTAATCATCTTTCCAAAGGACTGCTGTGAAATCCTGCATTGAAATTTCAGTGTTGGCTCTTACTTTCTCCACTAGTAAATATTCAAGTGGAATGCAAAGGAATTATAAGGAAGAAGCTCATGCATCTGCCTTGGTTCATATCTGTACAGATCATGTTGACAGAGCTGGGATTAAAAATAATTTGTTAAGAAAAAAGAAATCAATATGGTATTACTTAAAATTAGAATTATGTGTTCTGCAGAGAAAAGAACTGGCCAGCTAATCTCAGTTTTTCTCTTTTTATCACTTGCACTTATTAAGAGTGCTTCAGTGAGCAGGTGCATAGTTTAAGCTTATGGCTAAATAAATTGCTGGAAGAGTACTACAGAATACAATGAAGTCAGATGACAGAATCAAAAAAGATTTCAAACATTTCTTTTTAATTTTTATAAATGTCTTTTCATGGGAAATGCACTTGGGAAAGGATTGGTTATGTCCCTCTGTGTTGACCCTTCAACAAATACCATTGAAGTCCCCCATGGAGTCCAGAGCTTGTGAATGTGGGGCCACCCCTGCCTGTCCATAGAGAGCCTCATGCACTCACCTTCCTGGTTGGGCAGCCTGAAACCTGTAGAAGACTCACCTACAATGTCACCTGTCCCTGCTCTCCCTTTAATCCTCACTCACAAACTCTCAATTATCTCTTCCATTCCCATGAGGAACTCAAGGCCCTCCAGCTCAGTGACACAGAAGACAACACCATCGACTCATTACCCCTGCCTGTCCTTCCTGAAGAGCTGTATCCTTCCATTCCAGCACCACAGTCACAGGAGTCATCCCAGCATGTCTTCATGGTGCCAGTAAAGTTACAGGCTCTGCTATGGGTTAAAAACTTACTTGTCAGAGAATGTAACTTCAGATTAAACCCTGGACAATCAGTAATGACTTTTGGACTCCTGTTGCATTGCCTTTGTGAATCAGGATTGATGGGATAGTGCTCGGAGCAAGCTGAGACTTTGGAGTGAGTTGTATGAGACTTTGCACATCTCTGTCTCTTCTGTTTCTTCACAGCCCGGGAGACCAGATCTAAAAGATTCTAACATCATTAACTATGATTTTGATGTCTTTCTCATATGAACAAAATTAATGAGAAAGTTGTTATTGTTTTATTCCTTTTCTTTTTTGTCTTAACCTAACTTACAGGGATAAATTTTCCTTTTCTTTTGCTGAGCAGAGGAGAAAATAGCCTTGATTTTTTCCTTTTAACCAAAGAAATCCAGATACTGACAGAACAGCCTGAAGATTTCTGTAATTTAAACCAACTGACAGTGATCACTTCACGACTCATAGATTCGCTGAAAATTGCCATAATTTAGTGGCTGTCAGTTGCTTCTTCTGCCTGCCTTAAGGTACAAAGTGCACTAAAGGAATTGCCAAAAAGGATTAATAAAGACCCAGCAATAAACTCTGATTCACTGTATCACTGTGGCATTCCTAGTAGAGTATTTAGAGCAAAAAAATGGAGAAGACAACAACCAGTAGGTCTAAAAGCAATGGGCTACTAGTTCTGCTCCCAGACCACAGCCATATCTGATAGTATTGAGGGGTCAGGGTCTGCACTGCACTGTCATCCTCTGCACCTGCCAGCAGCTCTGGGGAGCCCTGACATTTGCCACCAGGTTTTACCAGCTGATGTTTCTTAGATGTTTTTGATAAATATCTTGAGGCAATCGTGTGTAGGCTAAACTTTTAGCTATTTTATTGTTAAACCTCTTGTCCAAACCATCTTCTAGTGAGTCTCTCTCCCTTGCCTCTACAAGGAGTCATTTCAGAGGGCAGAGCTGTGTTTTGTATGATAGTGGCTAAGTCAAATGAATCTTCTTCTAGGGGCATCTCTCTCTCTCTCTCCCCCTCACAACTTGAAAGGAGCTCCAGGAAAGAGGATTAATTGAAAGAACCTCTACGGTAAATGACTAAAATGTAGGGCAAAGAATTAATTGCAGAGAAAAGTATCTCTCTATTTCAATATCGAGATTTTAAATGTCTCAAGTCCTATTTAAGCCTGTACTTTAACTTGGTGAAACTCACATTTTAATTTCATTTGAGCAGCAACTCTGGATTTAAAAATGAATTATTTACTTTGTACATGTAAGGAAGGGGCCAATGTCCAAATGATGCTACAAATCTGCTTTAAATAAACTCAGTTAAAACCAGTGGCATGCTTATAGTGTCTCTCTATCATTTTATATGAAGACATGAAAAAGTTATTTAGATGAAATAAAGCTGCCTTCAGGCAGCTTTAATTTTCAACAGAACTGGCTTGACTGATCACTGTATTGCAAACAGCATGGTTCCTGGCTGCACGGCACAGATAATATTTTTATATGGATGAGCTGTTCTTGATTAATTTATTTGTGATAGAAAGCTCAGGTGGACCCCTGTAACATCAGAGCATGGTTACACTGAAATGGTCTAAACATGTACTCACATATCTCTTCATTTATTCAGTTTATTTTGCAGCAGTTCATGGATAATATTTCCTCCTGCCCATGCAAAAGCTGAGTGGTCTCTCCAAGGCCACAACAGGTCTGGGGAAGCCTGGGAGCAGGAAGGCTGTCCCACTAAATGCATCACTGCTGGTGGACGTTCAGCAGGACTTGGAGATGACTTCCTAATTGTCTGTGTACATTATTATTTTCTTTAAGGCATATCACAAGTGAATATCACAAATGAAATTGTAAGGAAAATATTCCTTGGCAAACAATGGTCTTTTGGTCTTTTCTAATGGTAAAGCAGTCTTGACTTTAAAATTTATAAAATTTAAATTAAATGTGCAAAAGCTATTTGTTTCTATTCCAATTCTGGTATCATCCTTACCTCCAGTTTGACTCAGACAGAACCTCCTTTTCAAGGATATTCCATGATATTATGAAGACTCCCCTGTTTATTTAAAATTTCTCTCTCAAGATCCCTACTATGAAATATATTGCTTTGTGGGTTATGTAGCAGAAATTTGTATGTGCCTCTGGATCCAGGTAATGAAATATTTAAAGAGTTCAGGTTAATTTCAGTTTAGTGAATTGTTTGCATGAAATGTGTAAGCAGCTCTGAGGTTGGCCAAGCCAAAAAAAACAAATCTAAAGACATATGAGGGATAGAAGTCAAAGAAAAGGGAAAACAGGAGAATAATTGCTTCTGACATAATCTTACAGTGTTTAGATAAGTTTTGAAAAAGTATTACCTCATTTATGTAACCGCACTCTCCATAACCATGAAGGAAAACAGAAAACAACCCAAAAACTACCTAAGTTAGATGGTCTAGAGCGCAAAAATATCATCACTACTATTGACAGAGAATGTCTCTTTTTACAGATATTTAGGCTTGTAATTTCTAAAGTACTGATCCTGTCAGGCAGGTGGATCCCCTACAGGACAGGTGGAATTTAAATAAATAAATATTATGGTGTTCAGAGTAAATCTATTCATAACAGAGGGAAAGAAAAACACTTGGATAGGTTCCCAAATATGATGAACAAATTAAGATACTCTTGCGCATATCCAACAGATGTTATCTGTAAACTTTATCTATACAAATGCAACATTAAAAGCTCAATGGACTTTATCTTGCCTGGTATCATTGGCCATTACCCAGCAAAGCACTTACACGTTGGTAATTTTAAGGACAGGGTGTCCTGGTTTCAAACCAGAATACCCAGCAGCATAGTGGAACAAGAGAGTGATAAGCAGTTTGACAAGCCTTGTAACAAATGCTCTGCTGCTGCTTCTCAAAGACACCTGTATGCAGTTGATTCCAACATATTATTTAACCAACATGTATTGAAGATACACATCGATTATACTTTTTCCCCCATTTTTTTCCATGCTAAACAAATAGCAAAATCGTTGTGCTCTCTACAGTCTAACAGCTGGATAAATAATAATTCACTTCTGAATATGTATTCGATAAAGAGAATAGAACAAAAGGGAGTGCTAATGTGCATTTCTGTTACGGCAATCTTTCATTGCCATAATTTCACAGAATGGGATTCCTGGAGATGCTGTCTGTGGATATTTCTTTAGTTTTTCCATCTTGTTAGGAACGCATTATTAGATTTTCACATCTGTCATTTACTCACCATAAATGCCAGTAGCTGCTTTTCCCCCCCCCTTACCTTTTATGAAGTGAAAGGATACTTTTCTCACCCAGCTTCAACCCAAATGACTAGGATAACAACAAGAATGCACCCTACCACAACATTTTAATTAATTCCCAGCAAAACACACATTTTAGAGTATCTTCCCTTAGGTGAACAGAGGACAATGAAAGAGCCATGATATTTCCAACCAGCATTCAGTCCATGGAGGGTAAGAGTAATTGGTGTTAAATGTATTAAAGGGCAAATCCATATGCCTAGATTATTTAAGGGCAAACAAGACAGATTGTTGAATCTGAAGTCACCATTAAGCTTTAAGTTCTATAAGTCGCATTAGTAGTATTTGTATTTAATGACTAACAAATAGCACAGTCTTAAATTCCCAGGCAGCAGTAATTCTTCCTTTGGTACAAAGACACTGTTTTTTGTCAAAAAACAGGGCTATTAAATTAAACTATATTCTGCAAATAAATTGTCTTTATTTGCAGACAGCTGTGTTAGTTTGCCACTTGTAAGACTCTTTTAGATGTTTATTTTTACAATGGCCAGGTTCTCTTGGTGCTACATCTTCAAGGGACGTTTCAAGAAGAGGGTTATGAGTTAAATAAGTTATAACTCTTTCTTTTGATCTCTGCATGCTAGCACTCCTCTCTATGTGGAGAATTTACCCTGATGCCAGCTTGCAAAGGAAAAGCAATGTTGACCAAAGAGTTATTAGGGATATTGGAAGTTTGGGATTTATTCACTATGTGACATTTTTGTACAACAGAACATTCCTATTGTTTTGTGGATATCTGTACAAGATCAGTCAAAACCTAATCCAGTCTCCTGAGGGCTCGCTAGACAATTGCCTCTGCTTTGTGCGTGTGCTTGAACATTTCCTGGGTAAGAGAAGAGTGACAAAACAGAAGACTGTTTTTGTAAAAAGTAGCTGGAAATTAAATGAGCTAGGCAAGAAAGCTACCCATTAGGGAAGCTTACAAAATTCATCGGTTTAGATGCTGAAAAGGATCGGATGTTTTCTGTAACTGTTGAGGTTTTCTTTAGCTTTAAATCCTGAGGGCTAGGGTTCATGTTTATTTTCACTGGGCTTTGCTGTCTCAGGAAGAGGCTCTTTCACCTACAGCTATTTCTCAGTCTGGGAAAAAATTACCTTATTTTACCTTGCTATTGGTACACTGGGAAATAGAAGATATTATGACATCATCTTCAACTTGAGTATGTGTAGTTTTAACAAAAGAATACATTGGAAATTTCAGCACATTTGCTCTATTTTTTCACCTTGTTCCAATAAAAATATTAATTCTACCTTGGATAATATTGGGCAACTTCTTTCGAATGTCATCAATTTCCTAGAAGAAATGGAGGATGTTTTTGTTCCGTAATCTTCAATAGTATTTGTTAAAAAAGCACATGAAAGTTGGACAACTGGTTAGAATGAAGCAGCAGCCGCCCATGGCCCCTATCTCATAGTTCTCTCTTAGACACCACACTGAAATTCTATACACACACTCTTTCCTAGTGAGACCTGCGTGTTGATTATTATATTGCTACTCAAATACTATTTTTTTAGTAGATCCATGCAGATATATTTATAGCTGAGTTTGTAATGTTGCATATTAGTTTCACTTAACTGTAATTACCTGAGGCAATGCCAATTGAAACAGAAACTACAGAAAGTCTGTGTATGGTTATTTAGTCTTATCTATCTTGTGTTTTTCTAACTGCTACCTGTAGTCTAATTAGTGGCATAGACCATTAATAAATTCAAGGACAAATTATATTACCTTTCTTTAAAAAAATATGGAAATCAGTTAGAGGAATTGGAAATATCAGCAAGGCAAAGCTCAATAGATTTATTGACCTTTATACTGGGGATAGGTTGGTATTCATTATGATGCTGTGAATGCTTCCTTAAATAATTTAGATGCCATTGTTTGCTTCTTGGAGGCTCTTCAACAAGTTTATGAGTCAGGAAAGCCTGGATACATACAGATGCTTCTCAGAACTGCCACTCTATTGCCTCCTACATAGATTCCTTTAATTTTTATGCTCAGATGTTTAAAGAACTTCCAACCTTCTCCTTAATATTTAGTTCAATGATATTGTACATCCTGTACATCCTGTCTCTTCACATTGAGAAGGTTTCTTCTATTTCCATTTTAGAAAGATTTCTTTATCATGGGTGGCCCAATAAGATAGAAATCAGATAAACAAAAGCTATAGCTTATACCATGTGGCTGCCATATTTGAAGTAAAAACAAAAGCATCAAACTTAATGTAAAATATTAAAATTAAGTAATCGGGAGAATAATCGCTTTTTTCTCACCTGAACTGAATGTAGGTGCCTTCTGTCTGCCTAAAAATATTAGTGATGAATCACATCCTTTCCACTTTTGTCACCTTTGTGTAAAAGGCTCATAAAGGGTACAACATCTGAGCTCCCATAACTTTTACAATTACAGTGTGCCAAAGTTCAGTAATCTGATAATGCTGACACTCTGCTGCCTGACACGGACAAGGAAACCAAGCTGAGCAGAAGCCATGAACTAGAACTTCTTACTGGTTGCTACTTATTGGTTCATTTCTTTCCAGGACCCTACACAGACAGTATTCAAAATGCATTTCAAGTAGCAAAGGGCACAAAAGATAAAACAGAATATTGTTTAACAAACAAATTTGAAGGAATATAAAGTCTACGCCATAGTTTACAGGGTAAGAGGTGTAATTCATTATGTCACCAAGAAGAACCAATCTTCTGACCTTTTACTTCTGTTTCAATTTTCATACAAAAGGTCAGTTGTAACCAAATGCTCAATAAATGGAAATTATTAAGGGTATGGGAAGCTATCCAGAATAGGAAAAGAAGAGGTGAAGGACATTTGGATAGGTATGATGTACTCATGCCAGGGATAATTGATTGAATTTCCCCTCTTGAATACTTCAGGAATTTACATGAAACAATTTCCGAATAATCATCATCTCTTCGTGAGAAGACAGCACACAGCAAGGTCTGATATGAGTAAAGAATGAGCAACCGAGTGTGTCAAGCTCACTTGGATACACAGAATGCTATTTTAGCGATCAAATAACCAATTTTAAATATTTAGAGGATAATAACTTGATAAGAAACAGCCAACACTAGGTTTTTCAAAAGCCAGTCATGCCAGAAAAAGCAATGCGTTCTCTAACTATACAGCAAGACTGGTCTAGTAGATGATGAAGCAGTAAAAGTAATGTATCTTGGGAGAATGCAGTGAAACAAAAGAATTACTGAACCCAAGGCATTTAGAGTGATATGACCTACAAGAAAATGATATATTGTGGGTATAACACATATGTACTCTGTTGAAAATCTGTGTTTAAAAAACAAGGGTCATTTTCCAAAAACAGTGGAAGCATGTATCTAGTAGGTTACCTTGGAGAAAATTTCAGTTCTGGGTTCTGGTAACATTAGTTTAATCTGTGATTTAGATAACATGTAAGGGAATGATATAATAAAACGTACAGGTTACAGAAATATTTTTTGGGTTGAGGACTCTTTGGAGACAGATTTAGAATTCAAAACTTTATTGCTGAATTAGGTAAATATTCTGAAATATGATCAAAGTCCCATCCAACATGGTCTTGAACATTTCCAGGGATGGGACATCCACGGCTTCTTTGGGCAACATGTTCCAGTGCCTCACCACCCTCTTCATAAAGGCTTTCTTCCTTATATCCAATTTAAATATCTCCTTCTTCAGATGAAATCATTGCCCTTTGTCAGCAAGGTTGCTCTAAATCCATTCACCCCCCCCACTCCGTATTGATATTGGGGTTTGTACCAGTCCAGGTACAGCTCCTTGCTCTTGGCCTTGTTGAACTTGGTGAGGATAAAGATTTCATGAAGGTTCGCCATGAAGGATTCCAATGAAATTAACTTCATGAAGTTAAGGACTTCTTACCCAGATAGCAGTAGGACTGAAAAAGTCCAGGGCCTGTAGTGGTTCATAAGCAGAGAAAGATGCTTCTCCAAAAGGAATTTAAAAATTGCATAACCTTCAGTTTGGGATGTAGAAAAGGAGTTTGAGTTAGGGACCTCAGAGCTGATGGGGTTTATCTAGATTTATCAGGAATACCTGCTATATATGATTGAACCTCTGTGGGCACCTGGGTTCAGAAGGGATGTGAATATACTGCAAACTGTCCAGAAAAGCAGAGAAAAATGAACAAAAGTTTTAAAAATAATAATTTTGAAAGAGTCAAATGTTTTAGAAATGGAAAACTGTCTAACAATGAAGAACCACTAGGCAGACATGCCAGTGAAAACTTTCCTCCATCAGATAAATATTTACTCTTTGCTTAAAACACACCCGACTTTTTCCATACCAAATTTTGTCAATATTTCCAGACATCTGTGAACTCAAGATACTGAACTTCATAAAGGAAATGCTGCTGCTATATACAGATAATTTCATGAGCAGTACAACTTCTCAGACTCGTGTAAAATAGAAGTTGTCTCTCTGCTTATGTACCCATGACTGGTCACTGGCATTATGCCCAGGAACTTACAGAACCACCTAAGTTGTTTCAGTCTAGAGAGCTGAAGTCTGAATAAGTGACAGAATGGCAGCTCAAAATGTTTAACACAGACACAAAATAAACTTTTACAGGGAGCACTGATCAATTGCTCACTATGTTCTTTGATTCTAGCTGAGACATGGCTTATTTATGTGAGAAAAATTTAAATTATATGTCACAGATTGGAATCTGTATTATACAACTTTCTGTGCTACCAGAGTCTACTTTTTTGAAACTTCAGTAAGTGAACATGGCATTCATCTGACTGGATTTCTCTTTTCTCACTAGCTTTCTTTTCCAGCTGGAGTAGTACCTCCTGAAGTTGATAGCAATATCATCACCTGTAAATGTTAATCTGTTAACCAAATTTAAAAAGTTTAATTATTTTGCCATGCGTTTTGCATTTGCAAGTATTGTTAATACAAGTTCCCTACTGTCTTGGCTATAATCAAAATTACAAAGACTATTTTTTGTAGCAATAAGTACCTACAAAAACATTTTGCTATTGCTCTGCTTTGAGGTATTAGTAGCCACAGGAAAATATGGAAAAATGCCCAAACCAGTTCCACATTCAACTGATATTTAGTTACTTTCACAATTAAGATGGAAGCTGATATAGTGCTGGCAATTTTTTGCTTGGTCCTGCTGAGAGTCATCCTAGGGGAGTACATATCTTGGGAAACAGTTCTATTTAATTTGCAACCATAATCAAGTAATGTGATTTTATTTATGTATGAATTTTATTTACAAATGAATTTAGCAGGATGTGGCTCACAGCCTTGGCTAATCACACTGCAAGGGCTTACAGCTATTCTTAAAAGTAAAATGAGTAGGATTTTCTATAGCTCTGATCTACTGCTAAACTGTTCAAACCTACCATTAGTGTTTTCTGTCACCAGTGTCTGAAAAGGTTTTTTACTTTCATTTGCTTTGCTAGCCTAAAAGAACACTCACAGTTTCTGGGGCCCTACACAATACAGTTGCTAGCAGTAAATTGTACTATTGTTTTATTTTAGTATTTTTTGCTTTTCTGCTAATACTATTTACTTTTCAGGAAATTAGCTCAGTGGCTTCAAATCAGAGATAGTTTGACATTTCCCAGACGTGGACAAGGAAGAACACCCAAGATGTGCTGAGGGGATTTGCATTCTGCAGGTTGTTGTAGAAACTGAGCCAAGTTGAGGATGCTTCCTTGGACTGTAAGCTTCTTGGATGGGTATCTTCTGTCAGAGGACAACCTCAAGAGCAATCCCAGAAACTGTGCTCCCAGGTGACAGTGCAAGGTAAAACGCATGGGAATAGTTGGATTAGGGTCCAACTAACATTTAGCTGCCTTTGGGTGTGACACAGTTTGAGAGAGCATTATAGACACAAGTTTTGGATGGGCCAAGTTCAGCTGTCTACTACTGTACTTTTCCACCTTTGAAGGGGAATCACAGCAGATGGAAGTTTCCATCTTGGATAAGCTAGGAAGAGATTTGGATTTCCTGTGATTTAGTCCAATCACAGCTGTGTAGCAGAAGCCGAAAACTCCTTAACTCTTGGCAGCTTCATATAATAACCTTCACTGACCTTGTCAACTTCATGAATAACACAATCTGTTTTCTCCTTGTGGTCTGAAAAATTGTACTGTAAGTGCAATACAACTTGAGAGTAAGGGGATAATTGGCTGCAAGAGGGAAGTTCGGCTTTAGTTATAAGGCTTTAGTCATGTTCCACTATTACATGAAGAGGACTCCACACATAAGAATTTCAAGAGTGGTGTTCAAAAATGTCACCAGTGAGATTCTGCCTAAACCATGTATTCAATAATTGCTGTACTGAAAATATTAGTTGTAACCAGGAAAGGGTTAAAGGCTTATTGAAATTTAAGAATTGTTCTTAATAGATGCAAAACTCCATCTGCTTTCACAGTGAGAACAGGAAAAATTACAGTATTATCTATGCCATCCATTTCCTTCTCCTCTGATGCATTATAATAGCATCTAAAGAAAGAACTAGCCACCACATGGTTTTCTATATTATGCAAACTGAACTTTTCAAATCCATGAAGAACGTCAGGAGAAGTTGTCAGTCTTGTACATGGATCATTACCACTTTTGAAAGGTGAGACTCAGAACTGCAGATGGTAGGTTAGCTTTTCTCTCTCTCCCTTCCTCTTCTTTCCTGCTCTCTTGCTTTTCGCATTTATTTTCTTTTCTTCTTTTCTTCCTTTTACTTCTTTGCAATAAGAGACAGAGCTTTTCAAGATAATGTAAGGGGACAATTGTTCAGAGAAATCATCTAGGAGAGCAGAAAATGCTTTTCCCATTTGTTATGCATTCAAGCAAGTGCTACAAAACACAAGAGACTTTAACATTGTTTACTTCTGCTGAGCCAGGAAAGTAAAAGCCATCAAATACTTATGTCTTAGTTATTCCAGAATTACTAGCCTGGGATGCTAATGTTTTTTAACTTTAGTACATATGCTTGCTTTGCTACCGACACTCATGAATAGCACGGGTGAAGATGGATGTCATATAGCATAAATTACAATGTTCAGGATAAAGAACACCTTACCTCAGTGATGCTCTGTGTACCATAAAGGTCTTACCTCTTAGCCTGCTGAATTATTTTGTTTTAAATCCTTCTTACAATAAAAAAATTTATTTTTAAAGAAAACACCTGACATGAAAAAAAACAGCTGTCTTTATTTTAGCATAGGCATTGAAATTTTTTTTTTCATGATTACTTACCTAAATGGCTATATTCAAAGACAAATCTGTGAATCTGCCTGCCTGCTTAGTCCTAAAAATATTAAATTACCCTCTTAGATTTTTCACATTGATTCCTAATTTAGGTATCGATGAATATCACTGTGCCTCTGTCTCTCTGTGGGGTATGAGACCATAATCCAGCTGGTAACACTGGTCCCTCCAGAGATGTAAAAGCTGTGGGTTCAAACTAGTCAGTATTTGAGGAAGGATCACAAAAAAAAGTTTTCATACTTCCTCTGTTGTTAGAGGATGTTGGAGGATGAAAATGGAAATCTCTAAGGGAAGGAAGCAAGATACACAAAAATGCCCTGCAGCATTCTTGGACTGATGCCTGAGGACCATGCTTTTAGCTAGAATTCTATTTGGATTTTAGCTAGAATTCTGGGTGTATCAGCTTGCTGGTTCTTTAGACTTCTTGTGGTATTTTTTATCCTACATCTTGTACAGATATTTTGCAAACTTAGGTCATCAATCTGAAATTTGCACCCAGGTTTCCACACTTGCCACAACTGAAGAGGCAGCATCTGAGGCCCTCCACTGAAAGACGACCAAATGAAATGCTTGGAAGTGACTCTTCCAGCTGTCCTTATGGGTCTGCTCCAGCATCCTGACCTAAAACGATTACTCCTTAATCAGAACCAGGTATGAAAGAGTGATTGTGCTGCTTTTGGATCTTCTAATTTCTGATTAATCCTGAAACAGCTTAAGACTGTGATATATTTATTCTGTGTGTGTAGAGGAACATGGCAGAGAGCAGATTTTTTACTAAAACTGCTTTTCAAAGCTAAAAGATCCTTTTTAAATTATTTTAAATGTGGACTTCTTCAATATCCAGCAAATTTAAATTATTCTCAGTGGGTATTTTTCTCTGTCATATATATCAAGTGTTGAGATATAACAATAAAAAAGGTTTAAGAAATCTCAGGCACTTTTACTGACAAATAGCTTTCCAGATCACAATTTTAGCTCTTGTTAGTCTATCATTAATACATGTTGGACTGTACAGTATTCAGAAAATATTTATTTTAAAAATAATAAATTTTTATTTTAAAGGAAAGTTGTGCAGAAATTAGACATTGTGCAGGTAAAATAGCATGCACCAGCTTCCAAAAACAAAAGGCAAAAATATTATTCCCTAACACTGACAAGAGTTCACTTCAAGTGATTGTTAAAACAATAAACCATCAAATTAAGTTTGCAGAGACAAAGAACTAAGCTGATAACTGAAGTTACCATTTCTGACTAACAGCTGCAAAGTAATCTGACCACAGGGGGATATCCTCTGGTGCTCTGGGGCAACAGGGTGTCACCATCAGAGCAAGTGGCATCCTGGTGTGGGCTGCCAAGGGCACGGCAGAAGAGGGGGCTGGACCAGACACTTGGACATCTGAGGGGTCACTGGAAGCCCTCCAGTCCTGCCAGAAATTGCGCATAACATGCAAGAGTATTTTTATTGCTGTGATTCACTTGTATGGTTGTTTGATATCTACACAGATTCAAAGATCCAAGATTTTTTTTGCTCCACTCTTCCTGAAGAGCTGTGCTGCACTGCTCCTCAGTGAGCCCTTGAGCTATAGGCTGGTTGATTTTAAACAAGCTAGACCCTGGCAGTAAACAAACACAGTCATTTCATCTCAAAAGTACATAAGGAGATTTACGCTGCCAGACTGAGCTGACTGCCTGATTGTAAAATAGAAAAGTCAAGAAGATTTTTCCAGGGTACACATAGCTTGTGACTTCTGGTAAGTCAAATGTACATCTTCGAAAAGAAAGTGAAAATGCATTAAATATAGCATGGCCATAGAAAAAGAGAACAAAGACCTGACACTTATCCCCAATGAAGTACAAGGCAAATGCTCCATTTAATTCATCAGGAATGGGACCACAAATAAATAACAAGTCATAAATATTACTTATGTACTATTATTAATCAGTAAACTAATTAGGCTCATCTGATTCTAAAAAAAAAAACCCTCCACCTTTCATATGGAAATTATGAACAAAGCAATTTATAAATAGTTTATGTTATCATATATTAATCAGCTCTTAAAATAATTATAGGTGCGTTTCCACCATTTGTCCTAATAGAAATTCCAGTCAAAGCAAGGAATATTATAGCTACATATGCTGGTGATCAGCATGGTGATCTGTGCCTGCACTCAGCTAAATCCACTCGTTGAGTACCCAGTCACCACAATATGAAATTCTTTTTCCTCCATTTCAGTGTTCTCAGGTGGGGAATATAGTATCAATATTAATCACTGCACTGCAGTATTGTTAATTTTTACTTAAAACATTCCTAAAAGCTTTAAAAATAAGTTAGTAATAATAATAAGTAATCTTAAACATTGCATCTGACCCATTCCTTAAACTTCTGGCGAAACAAGTTAAAAATCCTGGTGAGACCCTACTTTCCCAGTACTACCAACTTGGTTATTCACTGGCTTATTTACAGTATACAGTCTCCAAAAACATCCTGCTTAATCATTTACTTTTGTAACTAATTTGGTACATTATGACACAATTAAGATGCTGGTCACTGAAAGTCAGTTCACGTATAATTCTGTGTTTCATTTCAACAAATTATAAAAACATGAGGTCCAAGAGATGACCAGTTTTACTTTACAAACTTCTCCCTTGTCTCTTTGTGTATTATCCACCACATACCCCAATTTTAGTGAAAATAATTTTTTAAAATGCATCTTTCATTAAAAATAATTGACTCTTTTTTCTTGTTTACTAAGATACCCTATATTCTGCCCTGAAAAAATAGTTTAGGGAAATTCTGTGGTTTGTATTATGTGAGGGTTCAGACATGACAGGCCTTTGTTATCATATTGATTCTATGAATAAACCAGAAAGTAAAGAAACTGAGCAGCTGAAAATCAACTGGCACAAACAGCTTCAGCTTTGCTGGAAACTGTATCACTTGTTATGGTTGACAGCTTCTCAAGAGTTCTCCTAACTGGTTCAAAACAGTTATTTTCTTCCATGAAGATAAGCAACTTGAAGAGAGAATACTGGTATCAAAGCCTGATTCAATGGAGAAGTGCATTCATGAACCCCTGTGGACCTCATTGCCACATTCAAGGCTAAGGTTACAACAGCCAATTCTGTATTGTGAGCATTAATAACATTCAGGGGCTGCTCAGAATCAGTTAACAGGTTTCCTGTGGCTGAACACCAGTTGCCACATGGTTGTAAAGCTTTGTAGAGCAGACCTGTGGAGATTAAAAATATCAGGTCCAGTGGGTGTGGTGAACATGAGGCCGCAAAGAGTACTGTCTCCCCCTTTTCATGGTTTTTCATGGTTCATGAAAAAGTAAAAACAAATGTTATACAAGCAGAAAAGAATCTAACCTAGATTAAAGGGAGAATAGTTAACCTAAATTTAATATGTTTCCTCATTTGTTTAAAGTATTTTCCACAAGGACAGTAAAGCACCGGAGAACATTAGTCAGGGAAATTGTGCATGTTGGGTTTCATGCTGGTGAGTTTCAAGATGATTAGACAAATCACTGAGCAACCTGGTCTGAACAGAGTAATAACCTTGCTTTGAGCAAGTTTGGATGTTTATGAGACCACTTCCACATGAAATACTGTGATTTCCACTGCTCTTGAATAATTGGGAAATTACTGAACAGAACTGGAAGCTGATAACTTAAAGTAAGAGCACTCTTTGCAGGTCTTCCTCTCTATGCTTGCAGGACCAAAGGCCTGAACAAGCCATGAGCTCCTGCACTGCACATGCTTCTGGGAAAATACCATGTGGTATAATCCAAGACTTATATTTTGGGTTAGTTAGTCACATCAGCATTTCCCTCTGGTACCTGACTTCATTTATCCAAGTGTTGTACATCTGTAATGATAATCATTACTGCAGGGGTCAATAAACATTATTTGTATATATGTGGAGTAGCAGCTCCTGATTGCCCCAGTGATGGTCATAGCCCTATTTTGCCACTGTAGAAAAAAAATGCTGATAGCAGCCTCAATCAGGCTTAAAAGCATGGTGTCATGCACCAATACTTACATCAATACTTACACAGAACCATTCATAAGAAAAAGTGCTTCTTTAATAATTCACTGCAGCTGAACCTGCAACTAACAGCTACAGGAAACAAACTACATACACAACAACCCTATACACAGCATTCTGGCATTACAGAAGTCATGACTGACATCTCTACGTATGCACTATCAAAAATAAATGTAAACTGTTAATCAAAAACCAAAAGCATATTTTGGTTGTTGTTGTTAAGAAAATTGGATGCTATCTTTAAAAGACAGATGTTTACATCTATTGTATGGATGTCCCAAGGCATGATCCAATCTAAATACACACAGCTTTCATTCCAACTACTAATTACATGCTCTTTACAAATTATCATGGATCTTCACAACAGGTAAGACTACAGTCTTTACTGTGAAAAATGTGTAACAATCAAATAAAAGATCATTCTTGGAAGATATCTTTGAACTCCGACTTACATTCTGACCACATTGCACTGCTTTGTATTTAGAACATTATAATATTAACACAATCTAATAACCTTGAACTGCCACCTGTCCTGCAGAGATCGTGAGCCTCCTGCTGAAGACGCACTTGATTGACAGATTGACTGTTAAATCTTCAGCACTGTCTTATGGTTTCATTCCTCAAGGGGATATATCTACTTTTGGCAGAGAGGTATGATGACAATTTAGTCTCCATTTGTACAGATCACCTCAGATCTATCAACATATGTCTATCCAGAGAAATAGATATTGCTTTTTACAAGAGAAACAACGTATTTTAGTGAGGTCCTGGGAGGACAAAGACTAAACATACGCTTAAGTATGCATCTCCTTCCAGGTTACAAGGTGCTTAATAGATAAAGTGCTGTGTAAGTGGTCAAGCTGCTCTTATCCATTTTTTGTGCATTTTTGACCAGTCTGTAAACCATGGGTTCAAGACAGTCCCCAGCCTGATCTTTTGTTTATGATCAACACTGTTTCAAACAGAGCTTGAATCTAGAAAACAAAAAACCCAATATGTTCTCTGACTACCCCCAAATAAGTAATAACAAGGACTTGTATTTGAAATAATAAAATCTAAATTTCATTATTTGGCTACCCTGAGAATGGGGGCAAATTGCCAGTGATGATGGTTATGCACATTTACTTCTTTCCTTCATAACATGAAGATATAAAAATTCAGACTAGCTGAACTAGATTAGAAACCTGATCTAACTATGATCTTTAGAAAGTCTAGCATTCTTCCTGATTAGACTCTCAGACTGGATCATCAGTCTCTGGGACTGTGAAATACAGCATTTGGAGTAATGTAGATCCTATCATTGTGGTGACTGAAAGCATTTTAAGTGACTCACCACATGTAAGAAAATTTTTTTTTTTTTTTTTTTTTTACGGTCCAGTGCCATTTGTAGATGGCATGTTGGGTGCCCAACTTGGGTAAGTATAGAGATCAAATAAAGGCACTATCCATGTCATAATTGCAAGCATAACTACAGCAACTCCGATGATGTTAATGCCCAAGCCAGCTTTCACCTAAAAGAGAGGAAAAAGAAATCAGAAACATGCATCAAGACACTGAAGAGTTTTTTAAAAACCAAAAATCCCTTTTAGGATTTTTGCTTAAAACTCACCATGTCCATAACATTTAAATGACCATATGAAAATACAATGGCATTGGATGGGTTTGATACAGGAAGCAGGAACGCAAAGGAAGTACACAAGGTAGCAGGTATCAGAATGAAAAGTGGGTTCACATGAATGGCTTCAGCCTACCAAAAATGAAAGAGATGCATTTGTCAAATTAAATACAGAAATACAAACCTCTTGTAGTAACACAAGTGAAACGTGAATAGAACTGCCAGTTTAAACAGTGAGAAATCACCTTTTTTGGTAACTCATTTTTTAAGAAATTACGCAGGCACAAAAAGCAAGAACACCACAAGAAAGATTATAATTTGTATGTAACACATTATCGATGATCCAGAAGAAGAGATAGAGTGTACCCTCACTAAAGCTGCAAATGACTGTGTTGGGTGGGAGTGTTGATCTGCCTGAACAGAGGGGGGTTTTCTTCTCCCAGAAAAATAGTGGTAGGACAAGAGGAAATGGCCTCAAGCTGCACCACGGAAGGTTCAGGTTGGACATCAGGAAGAATTTCTTTACAAAAGGGTTGTTAAACAATCGAGTGGAGTGGCCATGGAGGTGGTCAGTCATCATCTGTGGAAGTGTCCAAATAATAATTGGACAGGAAACCTAGTGTTATGGTTTAGTTGGCAAAGTGATTATCAGTCAAAGGTTGGACATGATGATCTCAGAAATCTTTTCCAGCCTAAATGATCCTGAGAGTCTGTGAAAAGAGGAGTAACATTTCTTTGCAAGAAAAAGGTATGTGTCAAGGCTGGCCAAGAGGAAAAGCTACAGACAAGAAGACAACCAGGAAGTTTTGAAGAAGAAAAAAACAGATGTTTTGATGAAGATGATGAGAAGAAGGGACAAAATTGATCTAAGGACAGAAGAAATGAGAATTACATACAAAGCACATCTATTAGCCCTCTCTTCTCTTTGTGACAACCTGCAGTGTTAACCATTTCTGCTGAAGATACAGTCCTGAAGAAGCTCTAAGAGAACTGTCCTTTTAAGAGCTTCACATATTCACAAATATTAATGACAGCATCAATTTTCGCATGTTGAACTGCACTGGATTTTTCTGAGGTAATTTTCTTCACAATGGCTTGTATGTTTTGGATTTGTGCTGAACACAGTGCTGACAATATAGGGAAGTTTTTCTTCTGTCTGAGCAGTACTTCGACAGAGCAAAGGCCTTGTCTGTTTTTCTCACTGCCACGCTGGTGAGGAGGCTGGGGTGGAATTGGTAGGATGCACAGTCGGGACAGTGACCCCAGCCAACCAAAGGATATTCCATACCAAATGGCACCATGCTCAGGATATAAAGCAGAGGGAGTTTGGAGTGGTGGCACTTCTTACCTCAAGTAACTCTTAGGTGTGATGGGGCCCTGCTCTCCTGGAGATGGCTGAACAGCAGCCTGCCCAGGGGAAGCAGTGAATTCATTACTTGTTTTTCTTTGCTTACATGTGGGGCTTTTGCTTTCCCTGTTAAATTGACTTTGCCTCTACCCATGAGTTTTCTAGTTTTTCCCCATCTAATTCTGTCCAAGACCCCGCTGGTGCAGGAGTGAGTGAATGGCTGCCTGTGGCTTGATTGCTGTCTGGGTTTAAAAAATGAAATGAACTTTTATCTAATTTTGCTAAATTTTCAGCATCTCTTGTTAGAGATACCTAGAACAACCAAGTATCCAATGCAAAATACAGGACAGCAAACGACCTGCATGAAGTATTTTACTGAGACTTTTTAAAACTGCTTATTTGAGTAGCTGCATTATTACATGGATGATAGAGTAGGTTCTGATTAAAAATTAGCTTGTTTTACTCACCAAAGGAGATAGTATGGGCAAAAAGATGGTAATGGTAGCTGGATTGCTGGCTACTTCTGTTACTGAAGTGACAATAAGGCAGGATATCAGGATAATCAGCCACAAGGGTAATGATCCTAGAGGGGTCAATTTACTTGCTACCCACTCAGAAAGTTTTGAAACCTGCATAAGTAACATGAGAAGATAATTATGTTTAGCAAGTCACTGAAAGGAAAATTTTAAAAATGGTATATAACAGGACTTTACTCATCTGCTAATTGTGAAGTATTTAGGTAAAAGAGAAAAATCTGAAATATTTTCCATATTCCTACCTCATTTTAAAGACCATTTTTCTAATTCAGTGGTGCTTTATAGCCAATGCTAACTATATTGCATTTATTTATACTTGTATTTCTGAGATGGTTAGAGGAGTCTTAATCAGAAAATGGCAATATGATTATATTAGATTTCATAACCAGAGCCTAGGTCCAAAGCTGCTTGATTTACTGGAGTAGCCATCAGGTTCCACATGGGAATTATCTCAGTGACATTAACTCTCAGGCTTTGGAAGCAGTGTGTCTCCACATCTCCTGCCCCCGTCAGATTTAAGTTAAATCTGTAGAAACAGATAGTAGTCATCATTGTGCCTATTTTTGGAACACATAGGAAACTTCTTTTTCTCTAAACCTGCTTTCTGAACATTTTGAATATTCGTCACATTTATCCTATTGAATATTGCTGCAGAATAACCTGCTAAAACAAGACAATAGCTGTGAATTCACTGCATGTCTGAATTGCTCCTGATTGGGTCACTATTTGTTCAGTATCTTCTATAAATTGCATTACCTCGCAGCCATCTGCCAGTGCAAACCCTCCACCAACAAGAATAGCTATTTCCCAGGGCATGCATGACTGAAATTCCTTCCAAGTAATCAATGGAGTGTAACCAAAAACAGCTAGAGGAAAAAAAATAAAATAAAAAAAAAAGAATATAGCCCCACAACAAACACTTAAAAATATATTGACAGGCTCTTGAAATAATCTCTCTGAGGAAGTACTTGGGAACAATTCAAAGACAAAAATCTCATCATTACAACATGAACAAAGTCTCTGACAGAAACAACCTTCACTTCTTGGGACAGATCTTTAACTGGGGAAAGCTGCCGCAGCTTGGAGACATTAGAGCTGTGATGGTTTCCACCAGTGGAGCATTGGCCCCTTTCCCCTCCTGCCTTACATGGAAGATAGCTGTAGGATATCAATGAGTTTAATTTACACAATAGAACTGCACTATTCAGAGAGATTGCTGAGCAAATGCTGTTTCACTTAGACTCATTCAGGTTCTGACCTTGCGTTCTCTGTGAACCCCCAGATTCCATTGTTTTCAACTGCACAACTGAATGCATTAAGAGAACAAGCCAGTGGTATTGCTTTAAAAAAAAAATCTGTTTTGAAGAGGAAAAGCACATGACAATGAATTCATGTAAAGTTTTGAATTTTATAGGGTACCGTAATTAAGCAACAACATTTTCAAAACAGGAGCCTAGCCCTGCCCCATGCAGTCCCATTTTAAAGCCCATTGCAGTCAAGGGAAAGGTGGTTTCCATGGGCTGCAAGGTGAAGCTTCCTGCACAGCACCAGCTCCTGCTGCTCACATTGCATTATTGTTGGCACTGACTTCCAGGCCAGGGATGCTTTACACCTCAGTGGTTATATCCTCTACTAATACTTTAACATTAGTATTTAACAACATTTCTCTAACCAGTGCAATAAGTTACATTTACAGTAGCATCTCAGGTACCTTATTGTAGTAAAATCGACATCAAAATATACTCAACTGTTTTCTCCATTTGACGTCCTGGACAATGTTTTTGCTGGAATAATAAAGAACAGGAGGCCTATCACTAAGGCAGCTGTTGAATCCGTAATATAGCTTTTATACCTAAGGAGAAGTTAACAAGAAAAAAACCCACATAAATTTACACAGTCAGGAGAAGGAGGGGAGGAGAGAAGAGGAGGATAGAGAAGCAGAACAGTCTGCTGTGG
Organism: Petroica traversi; assembly: GCA_025920805.1. NCBI lineage: Eukaryota > Metazoa > Chordata > Aves > Passeriformes > Petroicidae > Petroica > Petroica traversi. Next base: position 24,574,980 of record JAHLSL010000009.1, read on the forward strand.
ACTGACCAAAACCCTATATTCCCCATTCCTTGCACAACTGGGTGCGGTGGAAAGAACTAGAGGAGTAATGAAGGAGTCAATTTGAGCCCAGAAAAAAGAGGATGCGGGGAAAGAGTTTTACTTTTTGTCTTTATTTCTCATCATCCAGCTCTATTTTTAATTTGCAGTTAAATTATTTTTTCCCATATCAAGTCTGCCCATAATGGTATCTGATAAGCAATCAGTTATCTCTGACTTTATCCTGATCCACAAGCTTTTTGACCTTATTTTCTCCCCTGTCCTGTTGAGAAGAATGAGTATGAAAGTGACTGGGTGGGCACCTGGCACACAATCAAGGTCAGCTCCTCACATCTATAGAAATTTTTGGTGCAGGCCCTATAAATTCATAAATAAACATCTTGAGTAAGCATGAATTATTTTGCCAAACAAAAATAAGCTGGGGGAGGGGGGTATTCAGGAGTAGCTGATGCCCAAAGAACTAGTTTTCACAATTTAATGATAAATTTAACACTTTTAATTTGTTCTGCAACAGATTCAGTGTAAGAGGCCTTAAAGAGCACAGTGCACGCCCACAAAGGGCAATGCCTTTGTAGCTGAGGAAAGGCAGCAGAGCTTTATTACCATCCTCCTATGGGTGTTATTACTGGGGTCACAGTCACAAGGGTCATGTTTGCTTTGGCCATTTCCAGTGCCTAAGGACTGTTTGCACTACTGTTCCTTAAACTGCTTCAATAGCCTTCTAACTTGTAAAGAATGGCCCCAAGATCAGGCAAGGTGCACAGCTGAGCTGTAAGGCCACTTTAACACATCCAAGTCAGTTATGCAATTTTAGCTGGTGACATCCCAGTCTGTCTTATTTGAGTCAAGATGGTCATTAAAATGAATAGAAATTTTACTGAAGAAAGCTAAGCAGACATTTTCTTAACCTTTTCATTTTTTTTTCTATTTTCTGCAAGTTCTTCTGTAAGATTTTCTGAACTAATACATCAATATATTTTCTCTTGCAGCCTCAGATCATATGCTTTCTAAATATTCAACTACAGTAGGTCCAATAATAACTTCCCATCAGATCTTCCCAGCAGCTTGATGTTTTGTACAGAACCACAGCTTTTCACTGAAAGGAAAAAATTTTTCTCTCAGTTATATGCTACAAATGTCTAATCTGATGGATCCCTTTGCTTTTTTGGGTGAAATTAAAAATAAATTTAAAAAAAGCTTAATATGCATAGCTGACTTACACCAAAACCAGCATAATTTTAGCTAACACTGTCACAAAATGATGATGCCATAGAAGTTGAAGTGATTCTTTAATATTTTCTGTCTCCTGCTTTCTAGTGTCTGTTTACATAGAAAATACATTTTGAAAAAAATGTTACTATATTTTAATGATTTCTTAAAGCAGGAGGTTCTGCCTGTATATCATCTTTAGCCTAGGACCAGATGCACCAGGTCTAGAGATCCAAAATCTATTCCTCTTGGATCCTATCCTACATTCTTTTAAGTCTTGCTAGAAGGTTTGAAGGTAAGCAACAACAGAAACAATTTATGCTGTCACTTTCCTCCAGGCAGCTCCATTTTCATATAATGTTTGAGTTTGGAAGGGGCCTCTGGTCCAACCCCCTCACTCAGAGCCAGATGCCCAGGACTATGTTCAGCTTTTTAATCTCTCCAAGGATGGAAAATCCACAACCTCTCTGGGTCATCATGACAGGTAAAAAAACATTTCCTGATGTTCAGGAGGGATCCCATAAGTTTCATTTTGTGCCCATTTTCTCTCATCCAGTCACTGAGCCCCAGTAAGAAGAGCTGGACTCCTTCCTCTTTGCTCCCTCCCACGAAGTTTTAAACATTGTCAGGGTGACTCTGCAGCTCCCTTTCTGCAGGAACTGCTCCTCCCCAGGTGCAGGACTTTGCGCTTAACACTGTTGAACTAAGGAGTGCAACATGTTGCTCACAAAACTTACTTTTCCTGATGCAAAACACCATTCTCAAAAAAACCTGCTTGGGACACACACAACATCCTACCATCACTCAAACTTTATGAGGACACACACATGATGCCATTCCAAACAGAGGCTTTTTATTCATTATCACATTTTGAGGTAAAAGTTTTTCAAAGCCTATTTATCCAAGTCGTAATACTATTGCATATACAACATCTACCTGCTTATAAAACTGCAAATCTGACTGTGCTATAAAGAAGCAAAAAACTTGTTGATTCAGGAGATCTCACAATGACTCCAGCTGGGATCATTGTAGAGAACATAGCTGGGGACAAAAATACACAGTGGTCTTGTGTTAAAAGTAAAGAAAGCAATAAACCATGAAGAAAAAAATACAGCACATTCAGGCAATAATATGAGGAAGAGTGAGGTAAGCCAATCTTGCCTACATCAGCTGTAATCAGCTGCAGCCCAGTTTGAACTTTCTTATGAGGCTCATAAACCCAAAGGCCAAGGGCCAACCTGGAACTCCTCTAATTGAAACTAATATCCTACAGCCTGGAATGAGACCAAGGTGGAGAAGGAAACTGTAGCAGAAATGATGTGTGATCCTGTGCTGTCAACAGATGGGGAGGAAATAGACATTTTTACCCTGTGCTGCTCTCTGTACTGTTATACAATATTTATTAAAACATCCTGCCAGCTACTCACAGAAGGAGGTGATGGGTGCATGGCAGGACAGAAAAGGAAGGATTAGTCTTTAATAGACATACAACTTTTTCTGGTAGAGGTAATGTATTTTTGAAAGGCATCTGATAAAGCTGGAAATAATGGACTCTACTCAATACTGCTACAGCAGAAATGTGGATTAAAAATTTGCTGACAGTCCAAAAAGTAGCTCATAAAAGTATGAAGGTAACATAATCAAAAAGTAGTATTTCTGCTGGGATTTCAAAAATATCAGTGTTTGCACATTAAAGGGGTATTCAGTAATGTGAGCATGCACACAAGGGTCTGAGGATATGAACATGGGGGGGTGAGAGTGATGGGAAATTTAGTTTGAAAGAAAGATTTAAGTGATACATTTAGTTCATCAAGCAAAGCTTATAGGATTATATAATCACAAGATACATATTTTTCTTAAGGCACAGAAAAGTTTTTAATCCAATAGAGAAAGACAGAAAAGAGATAGCAGGAAGCTCTATTCAGACAGAAAGCAATATGTTAGTTTGTCTTTTTTAATTTGACTATAGACATGATTATCAAGGAAATTAGCAAATTCCGAAATCTGAGGAACTTTGGCTTTGCCACCCTAACATCAAGTCTGGTTTCTTTCTAGAAATTCAGGTTCTGATAAAATAAATTTCTACTGGGCTTAACACACAGAACAGTGTAACTCTTTCGATCTTCGACATGTTAGAAAAAAGGATCAGACAGCCCTTTGCAGTTTAAGACCTTGAGGGTGGTGCAATTCCCACCTAATAGGACCCACTCTTAAGTCTAGGAGTGACATTGTGGCCTTTCGTGAGGTCAAAGCTCTTTTCAGATGGCAGAACTTCCCTTAGACCTTATTGAGACTGTGGGATAAGACCCTGTGGAAAGCAAGTGCTCTCAGATTTCTCTAAAGGTGGAGAGTATTCCTTGTAGTTGTTTCCTGTATCATAAACTTAGATAAGTTGTGCACATGCCTATCTCTATTCTTAAAACCAAAACACTGAGCAATTTTATATGCAGGGGCGTTAGGAAACAAGTGTGTAAGAGATGTAATCTTCAGTTCAGTGCACTGCTACCAGCCTCCTGGACATCACAGTGACAGAATTACAGTTCCTAAGATCTGAGGGTTTTTTTCCATTTCTTTGTTGTTGCTCTTGTTTGGTTTGGGGTTTTTTTTTTCTAAGTATATGCCTTGCTCATAGCTGTGCTGACCCTATGCCCCACTCATGTATTTTCACAGAGAAATTTTTCTTGCTCAGAAAGTATTAACCTAATTTACTGGTTTTATGCCTGTTAATATAATTGATTGATAAAATAAAGCTATCTAGAAATAGTCGGGCTATGAAAGGTAAGAAATGCTTTCTTTCCTCTTAAAGTGTATAAGGAAAGTTTTGTTTCTCTTCAGGTTACCTCACCCAAATTACAACATAATTTGGCCTAATGTGACACATGCTTACAGCTCCTTCCAAGGACAGCATTAGAGGGCATCCACAAAGTCGCATCCCTGTGCAGAACTTGCAATCGTGCTCATTTTTGAGAACATCCTTTTTATCTCTACCAATGAACAAAATCCTCAGAAAATGATAACCAGTTTCAAATAGGAATATGTGGCTCTCTGTATGGAAAAAAAAGTCATTTGAACCATAATTCCCATATTTGAAAGGTTGTTTACACTGCCTGTTTTGCAGTTTAATATGTAGCTCTTTAAGCAATGCCGGGTGAGCACTGGGTGCAGGAAGCAGGATGAGAAGCCAACCCATCCTGATTGCTTAGCTAGCTGATTGCTTAATTAGGTCACCACTCCAAAACCCTTTCAAGAGTATGGTATTTCAGATGAGACAACGATCATTAGCTCTGCTGTTGTTATAAGGGAAAAACAAATGTTGTTTTTCAAAATTTCTTTTTCTGATAGCTAAAAGTAAATAATTTTATAGCAATCTTAGTTTTTAATACACTTTTTAATTGTGTTTTTTGCAAAAAATAATTTTGTGTTGCACTTTAAATCTTTGAAGCACTGCAATTATTCCTTGTGACATCCCTTCCCAGATTTCTGGAAGAGCACTGGGAAGGTGTATAAGTGGTGGAAATATATTTAAAGAGAGAAGGCATGATGCATGTGTGTTCACATATCATTTATCACAAGCACACAGGAAAAAAAATGGAAAATTACCCTCTTAGTCTAGCACTGGCCTTTGGGATATCTAGTAAGAAATGTTAAATCCATAAGGACCTAAACAGAATTAAGTTGTACTTGTCCCAATTCTGCAACTATTTCCCACCACTCCACAGCAAAACTCAAAACTTTATCACAGAAACACAGAACTGAAATTACAGTAATTAAAGCAAGAGAAAAGGAGATATCACAATAATATAAATCCCTGTAAGACTGATTGATTACTTAGGGAAAGAAATCCAGGTGATCCTGGGGAAGTTGCAGCAGAAGGCAAAAAAATTACAACAGTTCTTGACTTTTTGTTTTTGTTGAACTATGACTTGAAGGGAGTTATGTATGAACAGACAGTAATTTATATAATTAATTGTAGCTGTCAAAGTAGGGGATGTTGGCCTGTATGCATATAAATGTGCTGTCACTAAGGGCAGCAGAACAAAAAATTCTAACCAGATTTATTCTTTAAATTTCACATTTGATGAGGAAGTGGGGTACAGTGTTATGCATTTTCCCTCACCACATTAAGACTACAATAAGTCATAATCCCTCTTAGGAGGCTCTTCCTTTTATCCTGTAACAGGTTTAACACATTTCAGATATTGCACATATACTTCTGTGAAAATTGCTGGAGTTTTCTTCTGCATACTCTACAAAGGTTTGCAACAAGTTTGACCTGGCATATTTCTGACATATTGAAAATATTTTAACTTTTGAAAATCGGTAAAAAAAGAAGGAATGTACAGTTGTTGTTGGTTTAACAAAAGAGATCACTTACTTTGGGAATAGTGAAGACCATCCTGGGATGAAGCCAGGATCTCTGGTGAACCACAGGAGAGTCATTAGAATGAACAGGACAAGTGTAACAATTTCTGGGTAGCTACAGAAGAAGTAGAACGAATTGTAAGCTTTCCCTGAATTGACGCTTGGATTTACCTGCTCTTGTTTGTAGATTTATAGTTTGAAATACCTAATTGATCCAAGTTTCTTGTACTCCTCCTGAATCACCTGTGATGAGGCCTCTTCTCTAGCTGACTTCTTCTTGCCACACTTGAACATGTTTTTAAAACTAGAATATAAAACAGCAATATTGAATGATGAGTTAATAGTGTATACAGAAAAAAGTGTCTGACCTTTCCAGTTACCAATAGTACTTGAGAAATGTAAAATTATCACTGTACAATGCAGTATCTCCCATTTAGCTATCACACACCAAACTGAGCATATTGGAATTAACTGACAATGCCCAGTGGATTACTGACAGAGGCAGCAACAAAATGTGTCCTGTTATTTACCAGCTCATTTACCCAGGAAGCATGAAACTTTAATTATGTGAACTAATTGAAAGAATCAAGACTCTTTAATTAGAGTCTCTTTAAATCTATGGATTTGCTTTACTTTGTTCTTGAATGAAAAAAAATTTATCACATGACACATCACACATCACTGCCTACATATTGATCAGCAGAGTATTTGCTACATGCCAGGATCTCATTCTGTTAAAAAATGTAAAAAAGAACATTGTTCTGTAAATGTTCACATATAGAGTGGTAAGCATGGGATGATTCTGTCTGCTTAAAACTAGTCTCGCTTTTCATGTCTTGCACCATAAGTAGCCATGTAATTGTGGAAGATTGGTGTTCCAGATATCTCTCCACATGCTAGTGAACTCATGGAGAAAAAGGCTTTGAAGAATCATCCCAAAAGAAGTATTGTCCTCTCCAAAACCAAAAAAAAGCCCAAACTCTGTGGAGAAACAGAAACCCTACAATACCACCACATATAAGTTTAGGAAACGCAGAAGTTGCTTACCTCACATTTATAAAAACAGTCATCCAGTTTCTAACATACATTGTTCAAGTATTCAAACCAACACCTCACTGCAATAAATGGTGTCTCCTATGACTCTTCCAGTCAGAAAACATGTACATGATTTCAGTATTCTTCTGTCTTGCCCACATGCACTGATTAATGTCAATGTGTGTATATTATAAAGGAGTGAGTACACCCATTTGTGGTATGGACTTTTCACATTTGGCTGAACAGTCCAGAATCCTTATTTTAGAAAATTCTTCTCCCATTCAGAGATTAAGCCATACTAATCAAGGTCGCAAAATCCCCGTTGCTGCATTTTCTTCCTAATGGGCCTATTAAACTAAGATGCAATGTTTACTCCTGGTACAAATTACCTTTTATATCGATAGTCTTTAGTTTTATTGATTATGCCATTCACTTACTCAAACCCAAGGAAAAGCCACTGGAGCCAGACCCAGGAGAGAAGCAGAATAGTAACTGCAATGGGGATGGACAGGATAAACCAGGACCCAAAATTGATGCACTGGCAATCTGGGTAACGTCTGGATGAAAGCAAAATAGAAAGTTTAGTTCAACTTTGCAAAGAAATGAAGACTTGTGAGAATTTCCAGGAAGCAGTGCTGCAGGAGAGTACTTCTGGCTGGCAGCAGCCTACAGCAAGAGGTGGCCTGTGGTATACTCTTACCCTCCCCTCCTGCTCCTGGTCATAGTGACCACTGCAGGAACCAGCTGAACCAGTTATGTGAGCAATGAATCAGCAACAGGACTGGGAATCTGACACTGACTGAGGTGTGTCTAAAGCAGGCTCAGTAAGCAAGGGAGGGCCTTGCACAGCCTAAGGACTCTTAGGACTATCAAGAAATAGAAATTGAAAGAAAGGAGTTTTTTGAGATGAGACTTTAGCACAAGAAAATATATTCAAATGAAAAAGCTCCAATAAATGTAAAAGACACAGTGGAAGCAACACTGAGACTTGTATTGTTTAGACTTCCATAAATAATCCAAAATTGATTAAAATCAAAATTATTATTACCAATTTCCATAAATGTTCATTGGCTAGGTGGATTGTCCCTCCACTCACCTTGTCTCTTTGAGGCTGTCTCAATCTACTGCTTATAAATGTGGGTCATTCAAGCAGAGATCTCCCTTCCAAGTGCATTTAAGGAAAGGAGAAGGGCTTTGGTTTGCTGTAAGAAATTGCTTTACTGTTGAATGTGACTGATGCCAAATCGGCAAAAAAGCAGGATAAAAAAAGCCTATTTTCCAATTGACTTTGTGAACAGAAATTACTCTTCCTTTGAGCTTCTCCAGCTTTACTGAGGGAGCTTTCAATGGTAAAAGTGAGAAAATTCAAGTCTCCTTGAGCAGCCTTTCTCCGTGGTGCAAAAATCAGATGGAAGGGAAAGAAAAATGTCCAGACAGAGGACATGCTAATGACTATTTACAATTATTAGCCAATCTTTGGTATTTCAGGTCCTGCTAGAAGGAAATTAATTTTGATGACTTCATAGGGTTTTGAAGCTTTAAGTGCTTATTATAAATGCTCTCTCAAGTATTGTGCAAATTTTAGGTTTGATTTATATTTACTATGATGCTTACAAGTATTGCAAATAAAATGCTAGCAGGAACCAAATCTAAACCCCTACCCTTTTTTAGGGGTGATGCTCTAATTTGTAACTGTACCTAACGATGAGACAATGAAACTGTCAATATAACAATATATAATTTATAAAAATATATAGAAAGTATAAAAATTCCAGGATAGGAAAGGACTGACATCTGTGTAGTAATGATTTAACATTTCATCACTTGCTAAATGTTTATGATCTTTCCTGAAATACATGTTTCTTACTGTGCAACAAAACAAGCTCTTAAAAACTTTATGTTAAAGAAACAATTCCATGTTTATTGTGGCCAGGTTCTACAATAAGTTTTTACAGAATATTTGTCTGAGTATTTCTAGTAATCTGAATAATGAAGTAAGGTGTTCTTCTCCAGAGCAAATATTCCTCAGGTAGAATGGATGCTCAATTTAACTGATTTTTTAAAAACAATCTATTACGTAGTTCTGCTTGGATTATCTGGTGTTGTTGGATTATCTACTACAGGTCTTGCCTGAAGCAAGGATTGACAGGACACACTGAATTATTTTCTAGACCTGTTTCCTCTGAGAAATGAAAAAGTGTTATTGATTTTAATAATCCTCTTTTGACAGTGATTCAGTGTCAATAACTGTAAACTCTTTGCGGGCAAACACTACAAATGTTATCAATAATTGGTGTTCAACAAATTTGCCATATGCAATACAAAACAGTGGGTGGAGAGCAAAAAAGTGGATTCTGATTTATTTTGTTTTATTTCAAAATTGGAGTAGGACTATTTCTGACAAATGGTAATTTGCAAAAGAAAAAAATGATCAGCAAGAACATTGGTTTGGAATGAAAACTGCCAATTTTCTTTTCAAAGCAGTTCTACTTAAATATGAAAATGAATATTAAAATATGCTTTGGAAAACCTTAAAATATTGTTCCATTGAATGCAGCCTTTCAGACTGGCTTGAAATTATTTGCTTTTTTGTTGATTAATGGGCCCAGATTTTTCATTTAAACTGAGCTTAGCCTTCTGAAAGTCTCCTGATGCTTTTTGCTAAGCAGACTGAACTTACCTCCTGCTGTACTCAGAAATTAATAACAAATCTTTAGATAGGGCCTGTTCTGTTCATGCTAAGTATTCATGTTTTCCTTCTCAGACAAGTCTATCTTTTTCCATGCAGCTATCCAAAGAGTAAAGTACTACTTAACCAAACAATGGCCATCTTGCTGCATGCGTTGGCAGATCACCTATAGACTTTCCCTGAGTAAGGCAAATACAAACAATGAATTTCATTTTCTTTCCTTAACAAACAATTAAGAAAATCAATAGAATCAAATAAAATTGAATCTAAGGGCAAGGTTTCTAATGTGTTTTAGGGGAGCCATGTGAGAGCTCAAGAAAGAAAGTTGAAAATCTGGACTAGGAAGAATATGAATAAAATAATACAGTCTCTTACGAATTGAAGTGCTCAGTAAAAATCAGGTTAGTTGATGTTCCCGTGATTGTGGTCAGTCCTCCAATGGTAGCAGAATAAGCCACACATAAACACATCACTTTGGAAATCCCACTGTATTTGTCCTTTTTGCCTTTTCTCTCTGCTTCATCAGGTGGTGGGTTCTGCTAAGAAAGTATACACACCAATTAATGTCTAAGAAGGGCTCATCATCAGGCACAAAAATAGAACTCAAGGATATCTCAGAAGAGCCAGACAATTTACTGGCAATATAGTTGTCTGCAGTGTGGTTTGTTTTGCAGTTACACTGGTAATGCAGTTATTCATGTAAAGGAAAAGGAGGCAGAGTCAAATCCTGCAGTCCTTTTCCTGACTTGTTTTAGTCTTTACAGAAGAAATGTAAACAGATTGATATATATATATATATATATATATATATATATATATATATATATACACCTGATATATAGAGTTTGTACTCTGGGAGGTTGCTTTGACTTATGTAAAATATACTGGGAGGACAAAACCAGTAACGAAATAACTATACAAACAAAGTGTGTACATGTGTGTGACTACAGGTATATTTCTTATTCATATGTAACCAGCTTCATTGCTACCCGTGCCATGTTAGGTATGGCATAGAAGTGAGATTTAGGTTAAAACTAAGTTTCATTGCATGACAAAAAGACACATAGGTACCTGTTGCTTTCCTTTTTCATTTTCCTTTTCAACTGTGCATAGAGTACTACCCACATTATTGTTATATCTGGAAAAACAAAGGCATGTATTGTAACAAACATATTCTATTGAGAATAATTCTTACAACAGAATTTAATAAATTAATAACAATTACCCATTAACTTGTTTTTCTTTCTCTTTCCAATCTGGGTTTTCATATTCTCCTATATTTTCTGTAAGACAGTAGTGCAAAAACAGAAAAACATTTAAGGGAGTAAAACTGGAAAGGCTCCATCAGCATGTCTCATTCATGCACTCACTTCACACCATCCTATCAATACATTTGCAAGCACCAATCACAGAAACTGTTGATTTGTGCCCTACTCCTTCCTGACTCCAGTTCTCAGAAATATGAATCTTCTAATGAGGAGAAGTATTTCTAATTTACAATCCAACTGTGTAGGTAATCAGTTTAGATTCAGTTGCTCTCCCAGCATTACCCTGTAGCTTAAAGAGTTCCTTTCTTGTACCAATATTTAAGCCTCAGCATATCTCTAGCCTGGAGTCATATTTCTTTCCAGCCATTTTACAAGGCTGATAAGCCTGCTCCTTCCCTTCTCCCTTCCTCATCCAGCTGCCTCCTTCTGCACCTGTTCAGTTTTAATTAGTCCTTGTGATCAGGAGAGAGCTCCCACACAGTAACCCAGAGCAGCCTCACAGGGCAGCACGTGATGATGCCAGTACTTCCCTGACCATTTCTCTGTCCTTGCTGTGTTTGTTACAGCTGAGTGAGGCTGGCAAAGAAAGAAATGAGGCACTCCTACCGTCCAGCTCCAGGGCTGGGTTGATGGAGCCATTGGGGCAGGACATCTCCAGCTCATCAGCTTCTGCTTCAGCCCTGATGATCTGCTGAGCTACAGCTTCTACAATTGGCATCACCATGGCAGCAGCAGAGGTGTTGCTGAGCCACATTGACAAGAAAGCACAGCTAACCATGAAACCCAGCATAAGCCTGGAATAGGAGAGAAGAGTCTGTGACTGCTACAGTAACACCTCCTGTCATCAGTCTATTTAATATAAATAGAGAACTTTGTCATCAGAAAAGTTGAAACACTGAAAATTTAAAGCTTGTCATTCTGAGAATATCTTTGAATTAAAATGTCTCTGTCTAAGGCACCAGTATCAAATACTGGGGGACCATCCCTGTCCTGGTCCTGCCTGCCATATTTCTGATACACATGAGTTTCTCCAGAAGAATACATAATGTAGAATCCAGAAGTCTCTTGCTATTTTACTTTCACTGCAGCACCCTTTATGACCTCTAATGCAGAGCTGTCCGGCAGGGACATCTCTGCCTTGGGCTGGATGAGTCTCCAGTGAGCACAGGCTGCCCAGGAGTGTGCTGAGAGCAGCACCGAGCCTGCCATGAGCTGCAGAGGCTGAGTGCTGGGTGGATCCTCTCCTTCACAGATCGTCTCATCATGGTCTTATCATCCATTTGTCACCATCAGGAAATATGATAGACATGAGCTAGTTGTGAAGGATGCTTCCTCAGGGTTACAACTCTGTGGAATTGCTTTAGGTCTCCTCAGATGCTGACTGCAGGTTTTACTGTCCACAGCAATGTTCACCTTAGCACAGCTGACCATCCACTTGTGTTCTCCCTTCCAACATTTCAGCTGAAAGATGAAAACTTAGGAGTGTTCAAAAGAAAAGTTGAAATAATTAAAGCTGCATAGCACAATAACACAACTCAAGATGACGGGAGGAAGTAGTAGAAGAATGTAAGGAGAATTTTTTCCAAACAGAAAGCTACCAGCTATCAAAAGAGGCAGAACTAAATCAAAATACATGTGATATTAAAAATTAGGTGAGTCAAATTACTGAAGAATAGAAATAATCCAGAAATCCTATGAAGTGTCATTAATTAAATCAGTTAAGAGGCACCTTATTTCTTAGACCTGGAGTTTCTGGTTTTCTGACCATTTGCATCTTTTCTGCTTCCTGGCAAGGAGTCATGAGCATGAGGTATTCTGGGAAGCTAAACTTGCTCCCTAGAGCTTACTGCAGCCTTACTGGTACTCTGACAGATGCATCTGTCAGCCTAAACCCTCTCTGCAAGTTTGTAAAGCAAGCAAAGAAAGATTTTTCACTTCCTAAGATATGTGTGGATAGTGAGTAAGCAGAGTGTGTGATTTCTTTTCCCTTATCACCTCATCCAGCTGAGGAAGTGCCTATCCTTTGATATTTTTTTTGTATGTAGACAAAGGAAAACACCTTAAGTAAAGACATTGTGTTAATGTGTTTTTCCTTCCCCGCCTCCCCCCCCCCCCCCGTGTATTTGAACTCTTTTTTGTACTTTTGGGAATGTCCAGAATTTTGAAAACACTATTGAAATAAAAATATTTAGCATAGAAGAGATTTTGTGTTGCAGGCATTGGGTGGGAATGTTCCAACGACCATCAAGAAGCAAGACCCCTATATTATTCAGAAATTAATCGTACTTTTTGTTGAGAAGGATCCTTATTATGAACAGAAGCACTGCAAGGAACTTTCAATTAGGATTTCAGCAAAATATTAAAGAGTCACCTGCAAACCATTCATATAGATTTAAACATCTACTTTGACAGAGTAGAAAAAAAAGGCTGGATTTCTACTGTAGAAAAAGCAGTAGGCAATTATTTCTGGAATACACAGCTTTCCGCAAGTATTATTGTCCTTCAAGACATTGTATAGCACATACCATGCAGGGTTGACACCCACCAGCATCACCATTTTTAAAGCCACTCTTTTGTGGAGATTCCATTTTTCTATTGATGTTGCCAAACAAATTACTCCAATCAGCAGCAAATGGAAGTCTTTAAAATAAGCAGATGCTACCTGAAATAAAAGGAAAAAAAAACCAAAAAGAAAAATAATTTTTTTTTAATTAAATGGTGAATTTTTTAGCATTTGGTAATATCACTTTAAGGAAAAAATATCAGTAAGATTATATTATGAAATAAATAAAGAGACTTCTTTTGACTTAAAATTAGTCTACTAAGGTCATTGGAACTGTTAAATTCATTTAAGCCAATGATTCAGGAATAAATGCACTAAAGTGCTTACGGTTAAAACAAAATAAAAAATAAAGCTTAGGTTACAACAACCTAAAATTTCAGTCACATCTCACATACATATTAAACTAGCAATTAAATGTTTTTATTACTTTTTATCTATCTAACAGATGAAATAACAAATTTAAACATAGAGTGTGATTATCTGTGATTTCATCTCTTTGGCACAAAGGTGTATACTCAGCAGTTTGCACATGGGGTTATTCATGAGACATTTTGCCTCTGTAATTTAAGGATATTTCATAACTATCTATCATTTTCCCAACAACTGGTATCTAAGCACTGAGCCACTATCTAGAAGAAATTATTGAAGAAATTATTAAAGAAATGTGAACAAGTCCTGAAGATAAAGCATGTAAGCAAGCCTTGAGGCAGAACTACTGTGACTGGCACTCAGCAAATCCATGGATTTGCCTGACGGGTTTCAACATTATGTGATTCATTCTTTGGAGTTTTGATTCCTTATATGCACAGTATAAAAAAGAGAAAAATAAGGGTTACCTGCTTGGATCCCATTATGCCAAACAATGGGAACATAAAGGCAGGGAGCAAAGCTGAAACTGCCAGTGGAAAAGCTTCTGTGAGCCAAAAGATGGCAACTACAAACAATGTGTATGCACATTCTGCTTCCTAGAATACAAAAGGCACCAATAAAAACATGAGTTGATTATCCGTGAGGAAAAAAAAAAATCTCAATTCAAAAAGTACAGCTCCATCAGTGGAGAGATTCCCCACACCTGGAAAAAGTATGAGTCAAAGGACCTGCATTTAGGGTAGTTATAGTGTGCTACTGACATTCCCGCTGAGATATGAAATGCCGTCAGTAAAACAGTTCTAGAGAGTTGTTTCCTAAGACATAGTAAAATATTTAAATTCTATGACTCAGGAAAAGGGAAAAAGTCAGTTGCCTATTCCTTCAAGGACAATTAATCATATAGGTCACTCTGGAGCATTGTCAGGCCACAAGTTGCTATAAATCAAAAGCATTCTGCCTCTGTAAGCAAATCTTTAAGACTCTAGGAGTACTCATAGTCAATAATAGGTCAATTTTTTTCTCTCCTGAAGTTTTGTCATCAGCAGCAATAAGGAAATGATATCATCTATCAAAAAAGGTATCATGCAAGACTGTCAAGAAATATAGCTGTTGTTTTTAAGGCTTGTAATTTTAGTAGGTATCTTCTGTTTCAACACCTTAAAACCAAGAGAACTTTCTTTTTTTCTTTTTCTTTTTATTTCTTTTTCCTCCTCAGGAGAATAATTTGTAAAATACAGCCCTAGAAAAATATAATGAGTTTCTTCCAGAGTATTAAAAATCTCTTTTGTGTAGTTTTTAATTTATAGTTCTGCTTTTAAGGAAAATGGTTTGGAACACTTAGTGCCCCTGGTTAGGGTATGAAATTACTCATCAACAACAGAGATGGTTTGTGATGGAAAAGGAACAGCTTAATGGAGTGGCTCTTGGAACCTTTGACAAGAAAACAATAATATTAAACCTAAGTCAGTCAGCTATACTATCATTTACTTAGAAGAAGAAAATTTTGTTGTGTATGAAACAATTTGAAAATATCCATTCACCAAGCAAATGTTCATCTCACTTAAGTCCTACCACATAAAGAATTTCCCATGAGTTTTCTCTCAGAAAGGAAACTGAAATATTGGAACTGTGATGTGAGAGTGTGAAGCACATCGCTCTGTAACCACCATCTAACCACCATCTAGTCATGTAAGGACTTCTGAACCAAATTTTCATCTACTGTCATACATGGTATTTATAATGCACACATGATTACACATCACAGAATTTAATTTCATTCTGCTGGCATCAGACCTGTACCAAATAGAGTCACTAATGATATTGTTATATTGCTGTTTCATCAGCTTGGAGCTGTCACAAGAGTTAGTGAATGCCAGAATTTATTTCAAATAAAATAAAACTATGCATAGATTTTGGCATAGATTTTGCTCCATTTAGGAACCAGAGGGAATTTGTCAGATCACTGATTTCAGTCATTGCTTATCAGACAACACAAAATGTGATCAACTTAAAATCCTTCATTAAACAAAAGTAATTGCAGCTCTTTTCCTGACAGCTCATCTCCATTGTCAATCATACAGAGCTGTTTAAAAGTGTCCAAAAAGTAATGAGAACAAGATTTTCAATGTACTTCAGATGTTGTTAGGAAAGAAATATGTGATTCAGAGCTTCATGCATCTTGCACAGAATTTTACATTGAAGCTGTCTTCTCTATATTTCTGTGCAAATACACTGAGTTAACAAAAAAATAATCACAATGCAAACAAGATTATTCATTTAAGGTCCCTTCCAACTCAAACTGTTAATCTGAAAAGGTCTGGGAAACTCAGTCTTTACATACAGGACAAAAATAATTATCTCTCCAAGCAGGTCACTTACTTTGGTTTTGATGATAAGTGGAAGTGGAAGTAAAAGCAGTGGGGTGAGGACAATGAGCAGGAACCTTCGGTAAACCAGGAGGTAGCTAAGAATCTTCATGGTTGATGGCTGTTAGATGAACTTTCCTGAAGAAACTGCCAAAAAACATGTCTGACTTTAAATAGCTGACTCTGATTAATATTTTTCCAAGCTATCACCTTTAGCCATTGCTAAAGCAGGCCAGTAAAGCAAGTTAAAATTAAATCTGGGTCTTTATTGTTTTAGCGAGTTTATTAACAGTAGGTTGATAAGATAAGTGCTTGCCTTAAACGAATGCTAGATGTCAGCCCTCTCAGGACTTTCTCTCCCTGCCCTTCCTCATAACAAGTTTACGTAATTGCAACAGGTAGAAAAAGAAAAACTTCAGGTGCTACCCCAGTCACTGTTGACTTACACAGGAAAACGTATAACATCCAAAGAATACATATTCAAAACCAGTTGGGGCATTTCTGTGAAATCATAGGCAAGATAATTTTATTGAACAGAATTAAAAATTCTTCATTGTCAACTCCATCTGTGGAGATATTCAAAACTTCACAGGACAAGATCCTGAACAGCCTGACCTGAACTTTGCTCTGTTTTAAGTAAAAGGTCAGACTAGATGACTTGCAGAAGTTCCCTCCAGCCTCAGCCTCACTGTTGCTTTTATCTGCCTAGAATCTAAAGTATAAGCGAAAAAGAGGGACTTTTTTTCTGTCTTGCCAGGCAGAGAACAGCTCATTTTCTCTTCTCATGCAGGAAAAGGATATGTTTTTTATATACATCTTATAAAGATTTGAGGAAGTCTAAGAGTAAAAGAATTTTTGAGACGAAAGTAAAAAGTAAATAAATCCTTTTGCCTGAATTTTCCTCTTTTTCAATGAAAAAAAAACCTTGGTACTGTCTTTGTAATACAACAAAATAGCATCAAATAAAGAACAGGAAAAGATAGGAAAGAAACTTGTACACTGTCTGTGGGTGAAGATTAAAAGGGGGAAGAACACACTGTTTTGGACTTGGGATCTTACATGAAGCAGAAAATCGGAAGAGGAGACAGATGAAGGAGTGTTTGAGCTGCCATCAGAGCCATCCAAAGGACATATAATAAAGGTAGATTTTTGCTACCCACATAACCTTTTGATTATAAGAATCCCATGTCTCATGGTGCTGGCAAGGTAAGGGATCAGATTGGCAGTGTTGAGTACACACTTCTGGTTTTAGGAAGACAGGACTTTGGCTTTAGGAAAGCAGTATCTCATATCTGACTGTCAGAAAGCAATTGACTGAAAACCCAAAGGTGGGAAATAAACTGGGGAAAGTGTAATGAAATAACAGCCTTGCTACTGGGGAATTGGCTTTGCCACAGCCTAGGGAGCTGAGACTGAGACTTCCTGGCAAGATAATGTAAGGGATTAAAGATGTTCTAAGTAACTGGTAGCTTTTGAAAGGGGCTGTTCTGAATATGTAAAGACAAACTTGGTTTAAAGAATTCAGAGACAGCATTAGGAAATCTTTAAATATCCAAAAAATCAAAAAAGAAGAGATCTGAAAACTTCTGTGCTATAAAGGACTAACAAATATTTAGACTGATAAATCCAGAAGGACTGTGATATGTAATATATTTCCTCTGGAGAAGTGGCAGAACATTTCTATTAAAGTATCAGAACTAAGAGGAAATGAGAGGAGAGTGATTTAGTAAACAAAAGGGAAGACAAACAGCAGGCAGTGCTAGAGTATTGTAGTAGTTTGAGTTAAAGGCAAACTCGGGACAAGTATTCAATGCTTTCTTTGCTTGAGTCTTCACAAAGATAAATGAAAATCAACTAAATTAATTTTAATATGAAAAATGGAATGCATTATGGAGACAGTGATGGTGGAAGTAGTGAATATTTAATTTAATGTATGTATGCAAGTCAACAGTTCTAGACGAAATTCACCCATAATTCATGAGTGATAATTCATGCAGTAATCTGAGAAGTATTTTAGAATATATTTGAAAGTATTTTGTTATGTCAAATATTTGAAGAACTGTGGAGTATTACAAGTTTCTAGAAAACTGGTCAGACATAAATAGAAATTAAACATGTCACATGAACTTAATTTAGTTTTCTTTTTTTATGGAGCAATTAACTTAGGGACTGATGATGCAAATTATATACATTTTATTTTCCTCCAATAAACTTTTTAGATAAACCAAGAGTAAGTCAGAGGTAAGCATAGAAGAAATGCTCTAGGGGAAATTATGCCTGTGTGTACAAATTATTTTTTAAAAGTTGTTCTTAAAGAAGAGCTGCAATTTTTTTTACATTCATATTTTGAAGATATTTCAAATGGGATCCTTGAGAGGTCTATTCTGCTTCGTTTTCTAGCCCATATTTTTGTTAATGTTTTTGAACCATAAACTAGTAATCAGCAGGACAAAGATAATACCCTCTAGCTGATACTAGACTATAAAATCTGCTTTTTCAGCATTCTTAGACAACCACTGCTATAGCAACATGCTGTGTGGAGATAGGAGTCCAGAATAAAGGAGAAAAGGAAAAGAGACTTCCAATACTGATGCAAATAAAATATTGCTGATGAAGAGTGGAAATTGTCCTGAATAATTAAAATTGAAATTCTCAAACGTGTCTGCAGGTCCCTGGTCCACTATCAGGGCAGAACAAGAAGTGGCACTGAGGAAGTTTCCTTCCAAACTTATGCTGAGAAGTTTCTGGAGCAGTCAAGCTTCTCCAGGTAACCTGGGAATAGATGCTTAGGGAGAGAATGAATTTGCAGTGAAGTTTAATGGAGAAGGGCTGAAGTCCTTCTGAACAAATGGAATTTGGGACAAAACTTTCCGTACAGGCAGGAAGCATGAAAGAGATGGGATATGCAATCCTCCTTACCAGAACTTACAACATACAGCTTTCCATGTGAAGACAAAAGTTGTTTTAATGTGATTTGCGGTGTTACTGATAATGGAAAAAAAATATAAATTCAATTTGAAAAGTAAATAAGGACATATTTGCAACACCAGAAAAATTTTTAAAAGAGGCAAAGTTTCTAGGAAGAAAGAATATTTCTGGTTATGCTACACAGTGTTAGCTGATTTGGGTTAGTATTGATCCCTTAATCCCTAGCCTTCTTGGAATGCTTAATTTATTTTTGTTGTGTCTTGAGTTAACTGTGGACATCCCTTATGTATTTTCTCAGTAGCTGAATTGAGTTTTCTGGTTCATTTTTTCTGACCTCAGGAAAGCCTGTAGGAATGGTCCTTTTATGCTGAAGTTTTGTGTAAATAGTTGTATTTGCAGCTTGGTTGAGGACTGCTATTTCTCTTTCATGCTTGAAGAAGGCCTTGTGTTCAGAAGTGTTTGAGAAAGAGAAAAGAAAAATTCGGCTTCTTCCAAAGCTGATTTTTCAATAAAACAAAGGAAGATCAAAGACTTGTATGCTCTCATACAAGTTATGGGGAATGAGATGGCAGGAGGGGCATCATCACACCCCAAAAGGTACAATCAATGAGACAGCAATCATGTCCCCACTGGTTAGCAGAAAAAGAAAAATAAACTTTCCTAGGCACTATGAGATTCTTTAGAATGCATACTCCAGGACTCACAGTCATTTGTGAGTTCTCTCTCTTGAGTGATCCAAGAGAACTGTTTTGACTGAAGCCCTGAGCAATAAAGTGTTTCACAGACCAAGCAGCATACAATTCATGCAATCCCCATGGGCCACTGCAGACAGGGCCAGATGAAAGAAATTTTCTCTATGCTACTGCCAGGAAGCACAACTCCACTGGAATCTGTGGCAGAAGTTACCTGCAGACACCCAAGGTCAGCAATGTCAAGAGTGCTGGCGCCAGGGCTATAGGGCAATTTTCTCAAATACTTGGGTACAACCCATGGTTAATGTGGAAGAATCTGTTGTATGTCCCAAGGAGATTAAACCCTGGGGGAAAATTAAATGTGATTTGATTTGCATATTATAGGAAGTACTGTGTCAAGAATCACCTGAAGCAAAGGAGAATGAGCATTGCAAGAAGACAGGTGAGCTCCGAGATGACCCAGACTGAGCCAATAATTTAACCCAATCTCTCCTGTTCTGAGCAAACACCATAACATCAAACAGCTCAATGGGCATTTTGGGAATGTTTTACAGGGATGATTCATAGACTATGGGAATCATATCTGTGCATACATGTGTCACATGACAGGAAAGAGAGTGATGCTTACTAAGCTTGTACTGGATTGTGTAAGACTTGAGCATGACATACATGGTATGGCTTAAGGCCTAGAGATTGAGCTGGGATGGAAGGATTTTGTTCATGGCAGTCTGCATAGTGCTGGTTTGGGCCATGTAATGTCTTGAAATTGTGATTAAAAATGTAGAGAACACACTTGTATTTTGGTTATTGCTGAGAAGTGCTTCCCACTCTGTACAGCCCTCCCTGTAAGTAGGCTGAGGATGTGCAAGAAGTTAAGAGGGGACACAACAAAAGGAACTGACACAAACTGATTAAACGGGACATTGTCTGCCATATAAAATCAGGTTTAGCAATAAAAACAGAGGCTGGGAGGTATTTTGGGATGAGACACATTGCTCAGAGCCTGGCTAGCCATTGATCTATTTGCAGGAAATGGTCAGTGTTTACTTTTGTTTAATTATTCCATTTTATTTTTCCTCTTTATTTTGCTTATTAAATGTTTTAACCCCTAGGTGTTCTCTCCTTTGCTCTTGCTGTTTTCTCCCCTGTTCCCCTGGAGTCAGAGGAGCTGAGTAGCTGGTTGGTGCTTAGCTGGTGAACCGAGTCAACCCACCACACCTTGTCCATGGCCTTGTAAGCTACAGTACCAATCTCTATCTTAACACGGGCAGAATGGCAAAATTACCAAACCAAGAAGAGCATTTCAGCTAAGCAATCCTTCCTGAGAATTTCAAAGCACGTAGAGTTTAGTACAACATGCAGTAAGACAGGATCCATAGAAATATATGAAGGAGAAAACAAAAAAAATCAATATTTCCTTGTCAAAGGTTAATCATGCAGGATTTGCAGGATACATTTATAGAATGAGATAAGTGCTATTTTACAGCAGCACTCAAATCTAGAAGGAAATTTTTTTTACACCAATATACGACTAATTATAGTATCAGAAGTGCTATATAACACTACAAGAATTGTAAGATGAGTAAGGTATTACCAAAGGGAAGAAAGCTGTGGAACACTCAGGGCAAAGGAATGTAATAAAAGCAGCTTCTCAAAGACATTTGAATGATTTATGCTTCTGCAAAATTATATTAATGATTTTCAAAATTATAATTTTTGATAACAAAAATGAGAAGCACTGCCAAAAATGTAAAGTTTTTTATATAGAAGAACTTGAATTCTGAAATTTCAAATTCTACTATGCAAGGAAAAGAGAGAGAGCTCCAGAAATGGCCTGAGTAAGCTCTGTGGTGGGATTTACTTCTGATTTTAGGCATCCGTATCTAAATTACTCACCATAACCTTTGCTTCACAATCTACAAATAGATGGAAGTACTCCCACCCTGCTCAGCTGAGGTGCTTAAACCAGGCTGAGGTGAATTACAGAGCTTTTCTCTTCCCTGACTACAAAGCCTTGTTCAAGGCATCTAACTTTCAGATGTCTGTGATAAGACAGAGTTGTTTTATCCTCTGCCTGTTTGGGAAAAAGTCTTAGAAGCTCTCCAAAGTCAAGAATAGCTGCAAAAGACCTGGAGCACTGAGCAAAGAAACAATCTTCTTTCCTTTGTTCTTAGGGTTTGAGCAAAAGGGTATAGCATGTACCCATCATTAAACAAGATTTTATCATAATTTTAAACTTCATTATTATTGTTGAATAATTGGCTTTCACTCCTTATCATTGAAAATAAAAATGGAAAATAGCTCTAATTTTATTTGCATATTAACTTGACGCTAGCTGTGATCAAAGAGGTTCATTATTTCCAGAGAAAAATTAAAAATCTTTAGTATTAACTCAATACTGATCTCCACCTTTAGAAAGATGCCATTGAGAACAAATTTTCACTAAATAGAAAGCATGAAAATTAAGTCCCTAGCACTAATTCCCCAAGAACTTGCATGTTCTGCAAGGTTTTTAGCAGGCACAGGAAATTCTGCCTGGCTGCTGGTGATCGTTGCTGTTCATTATTTTTCATTGAAAATATAAAAGCTTTTGGGACTGAAAGTTCTATTAGCATCCCCATAAAATACATAGAGAGAATTAAATACTCCTTCTCTTTTGTTTTTTCTTATTACAGAAGTGAAAGCGTAACTGCAGAGTGCAGTTCCACAGTGGTGGAATATGATGTGTGGTCACATGTCCCATCCTGAAGTTTTCCAGTTACTAAGTATATACCCAACATGATAACAGACAACTGCACCAGCAACTCTAAATGCTCCAAAACGTAGGTTCATAAATCTTTATGGAAATATATTTGTATTTTAAGCCATGTTTTTTTCTTTTTTCTATTGGTTTTCTTTTTAAAAAATATCTCCTAAGGAACAGCCTCTTAGCAGAATGCTATCAAGGACAATGAGATCTGTACAGAAAAGCAAGTAAATAATCAAAACAAAGGTACCTTTTGGGAATTTCAATAGCATGAAATTCTGAATATGTGACATTTATCTGGAGATTGAAGATGGAGACTTTGGAGACTTCTGAAATAATTTGGGTGTTGCATTCCTATTTTCTTGGCCTGACATACTAAACAGCAGTAGTAAAAAAAAAAACACTAAACCAAATTTATTTTCATAATATTCCTTGCATTTTTGTTTCTACTCTACAGAACAGCTGAGAAAGTTCTCTTTGAAAGAGATCATTGCCACCTTTTGGAGAAGCAGTTCACTAAAGCCAGATTAAATCAATTTTTATCATGTGATGAGAGAAGAAACACATTTTATACCTACATTCAGTCTGTATTTCTGAATGGAAAGAATCTGACACATTGAATACACTTCCTTGCTTCTTACTGCATAAAAGTTACAAACTGAAAAGAAACAAAATCCAATTACTTGACATTGAAAATTTTAGTGACTTAAAAGTTCACTGTTCATTGTAAACATGTTCTTTTTCATTTTTAATAGAAATCCACTGTACCTAAGGGACCTTAGAGTTGTGATTTTTCAAGATGACCTGTACTTAGAGCCATTTTCTTTTAATCAGTTCAAGTGCTTCAGAAAGCACTATTCTTCCAAGTTTCTGAACCAGGATAATCTATTCCAATGATGCTAGATAGCACAGAACTTCTTCAATATACTAATTTATCCTGGGTTCTCCATTCTGTGATACTTCCCACTGAAATCACTGCCCAGTGACACAAAGGAGGATTTATAAGACATAAACTACATGTAAACTTGATGATCATATAGAAATGTAAAAGAAATAATGGGATTTTAAAACAACAAAGACCCTATATAGGAGCCTCCTATACTTGAAGCACACCTCAAAAGCTTAAGAAGTCCCAATTACTTGGGATTCATTATACTAACTCTACATCAATGTGCTTCTCTCAAACAGCTACTTGATAATGTTCTCTTCACCTCTGAAGTACCTGTAAATAGTTCAACTCCAGAGCTGAAAGCAATTTAGCTTCATCAATGAGATTCTGTTCATACAGCAAACAAGTTCTGCTGAGAGCTTTTCCTGGATGGAGCATGGCATTAAACAGATACTCAGAACATACTCAGAACCCATCCTGGACACATCAGGCAAGCCTGCAACTCAGCTTCCACAGCATGTTATTTACTTGGCCAGGACCTCTCTGTAAGTGCAGTCCTCTTGATGAAGGAGCTGCCACGTTTCCAGTTTGTCCAATGATTTTCTCCACCCTCATTGCAGAGGCTTCACTGAGTGCCTCAGACTCCTGTACGTGGTGTCCAATGTTTCCTTTCAAGGACAACAGACTCATGCCTTTTGGCAACTGACATCTGTCATTCTGGCAAACTTCTCATACTGCCAATAACCCCGATGGGCTGAGAAATCCCTGAAGCCTTCAAAAGCTTTTGATCTTCCTGCATATTCTGCTCGTTGACTGAACAAGTGGTAATACCATTCTGTAAGATGTAAGAAATGTCTGTCCTCTGGGCTGCTGTCATGTGCCCCTGGTACAAAATCAGAGCACACACCTTGAGGAATTTATAGGCCTAATTTATCATTTAACAATTTTTTGCCTCCTTAAAATACGGTTCCATGTTTATTCTTGTTGAATGACATGTAGTTGGTGCTGTGTGAACCCAAGGCTACAAAAACCTTTAAACTGCAGTGGATCTGCATGGACAAGCCGTCTTCCTAGAGGAGACACTCTCACAGCCTGGGAGAGCCCACGTGCAGATCAGAGTAGCTATGAAGGTAGAACTGGTTGTTTTGCACCATGGTCTAATTCGCTAATAGCACAGGGTTTTCAGATCTCTTCCTACTGAAATGTGCACAGTCCTCATAAAAGGATAGAGACTGGGGCAGAGTTTACACAGAATTGCAAGACATCATTTCCATATTCCTCAAACTTACAAAACACAGGCTTGGTAATGAATTTCAAAATGTGTATCTGAAAATAGTCCACAATTGTCAGCAAACGATCTGAGCTGCAAAAAACCTACGTGACCTCTGATAAAACACCATACTATATACTTTTGATTTTTATCACTTTGGAGGAGGAATTTTGTTTTAAAATTAGTTTCTCAATATAACTCCCAGATCAGGGTTTTAATTTTTGGAAGTCTATACCTTCAAGGCCAGGTGGGATGAGCATTGAAAAATCTGGTCTAGTTAAAGATGTCCCTGCCCACAGCAGGAAATGGATTTGATGTTCTTCAAAAGTCCTTTCCAACTCAAAATATTTATGTTTGCTTTTATACAGAATGCAAAAATAGCAGGAAAAATTTTGTAAAATATAGAAGATGTCTCTGTTCACAGGGGATTTCACTTCATGACAGCAAAATCTTTTATGTGGACTTTTATAAGAAAAAAGTGAGTCAGTAGTTCCATAATGATGTCTGTTGAGATGCAACACGAGAAGGAAAAATATTTAAATCCTTTCCACAATTGTTTGCAATTTTTTTTCATTTTTAATTATTCCAGGTGATGACAGATAATTGGAAGTGGTAGAATTATAATTCTCATAATTGATGTTGTCTGTGTGGTGATGACATGCTAATGTCATCAACCATGCTGGCTTTTATCTGAGATGTTTGATCAGTTGTGTTATTGTTGTTACTCAGCCAAAACCATTAACTTTATTATGTTTGACTTAGAGCAAAGTTCAAATTCACTTCCTTGGATAAATTTATTCTGGTGAAACACAAAATTGAATAAAGGCAGTTTTTCAAAATTATGTAGGAACTTTTAACTGATAAATGTAACTATGTGAGATTTCTCAGTGGCGTAATTATTCTAAACTGCTCATTCCTAGATTTAAGCTTATCTTTTTTTTCTTTTCTAAAAATTATTGATGATTTTAACAGTTTGCTTCTTTTCAGTAAAAGACATTTATATTTCCATTTTATTAATACACTTTGTAAGTTCTCACATTTTCCCCCAGGTGATATTTTGTTAATCAAGTTTCTGCATAATTTTATTTTATTTTTTTTTTATATTTTTAGAATTCTTTACTAGGTCTTCTCCCACCTTGAACCAAAAATTCACATCAATACTTTCATTAAGTTAACTTCTGAAGAGTATCTGTTTATCATAAATGCACACATGTAAAAACACATTAATGAATGCATCTTGTAATGTGTAAATGTCTTCTTAATATTTATGAGTTTAGGGGAAAAACTTTTCTGTCAGTCTTCTTATATACTCTTTGTCTTTATAAAGTTTATCAAACTGCTAAACAAACTCTTCCACAGTCACATTGACAGTAACATACTTAACCAACCTTCAGTTCTGTTTTCCTTGTTCCTTTCTTAAATTTTCAGTCATTCTTTGTCTCTCTAGGAACTCTCAGTGATCAGTTTATCCTCAACAATAAAATATCTGTAAGGTCCTGAGAATATTTCATAGTCAGATCAAAGCTGGGCTTATCTTATTCAAGACATTACTTCCTAATCTTACACTAATTTTGGACAATAAAGGCACAAATGTATTTACTCAGGGATTCTGTGTAATCTTGACTTTCTAAAAAAAAAATTTCTGTGATGTCTACCATCAAAACAAACCACAGAAGTACTCCCATTGCCCCTTGCTACTGCAAACAACCTCAAATTGCAATAAAATTGACTTGTAAAGGCTTGGAGTTAGCTGTCCATGTTCCTCTTCTTCCTCATTCTGTCAGTAACCAGCAAACACCCTCCAAACCTGGGTTGATAGAGTGTCTCCTGCACTGCCAGGACACCAAGCACTTTACTGGTAGCAAGTATGGGTTTGTAACACATCCCAAGCCAAGCAGGACAAACAAAATGGGCCATGCTCAAGGGGAAAGCTAAAAGAATAAGGTGCCAGTACACATTTCACATCTCCTGCCCCATTCAGCACAGCTGAAAAGATTTCCTGTTAAAAAGGTTAGATTTCAGGATGAAACTGCAGCAATGAGAGGAGTCTGCAGCCAAATAACCTCCACCAGGGTAGAGTAGAAGAGGGTGAAGACATTCTCTGCTCTCCTCTTTATGCCTATATCCATGTACACATATTTTACTACCTAATTATATTAATCATAGAATATTAGGTTAGCTATGTCATTAATAGCATGTCTTAACAGTCCAAAATTCAGAAGCAGTGCTGGGATATTTCTATCTGCACCTGCATTGTCCCACTGTTTACACCGCCCATGCCCAAAGGCCTTCTGCTTTATGTTAATGCAAGGCAGCTCAACTCTGAAGAGTAAATTCTGCTTGATAAGAATGTATTTTCATAGGTTACTTCTTTCACTTTCACAGGAATTCTCTGAGGGACTAATGGAGAGGCAGGAAAAAAAAAACCACCAGAAAAGTGACCAAGTGCAAATTTTCTCATATCCACAGAATTAATCTGCATGAATTAGCACGAATTCTTCTTAATTTATATAAGGAGGTTTCATTGATTTGGGGAGCAATCCCATTAATGTCTCATGATTTAGGCAACATGAGACTTACATGCTGAATTTCTTTTTTCTTGCAAGAAATTATTATTTGTGGGATACGAGATCAGCCTTCTAACAGGAAAGCATATTGGTATCTGTCATTTAATTAACAGTAAAGGAAAACTTGTATTTCAAGGAAAATATATTCCAGTGAATAAAGACTATAATTCAGGTGGGAAATCACACTATAAATCCTACTTTGGTTCTCATAATGTGTTTATTAAAGCAGGACAGAAGAGAAAAACAATAATCAGTAATTGCTTAACCATTAATATTTTCTTTTAAAATAGACTGAACTCACAGATCAGGTCCAGAGTTGCACTGAACTATATTTTAGGGCTTTTCTAATTAGCTTCATTTGTATTTGATTCAGTATTAAAGTCTAACAGTATGAAAGATCAGGGAATACTAATCATGAGGTTTGACTAGCACCATCCCCTTCTCCTTTATTCTGAAATAATTACTTATTTCAGGTTCAAAGCAAGCTCTAAATTAATATTGTATGGCCATGCCATTTTTGTGGAAAGAATCAGAATTCTTAATTGAATTTAAGAGGATATGTAAAAATGCATAAAGATGTTATTACTTTGTTATTAGATGTAATTCTGAGGCTCCTACAGATCCCTGGAGCACCCTGGTTCCAAGCCAGCCAGCTCAGTCCCACAAGGCTGAGCCCCAGGGTCAGTGGGTTCATGCAAGTTTACATCTTCAACAAGTGATTTCAACAAAAATTTAGGAGGTGCATTTGCAGCATGCCAGCCATTAGCCTTGTGTGGCAGATGTGAAGTTGGAAGAAATGACCATAGATCATTTCATATCAGTGACAGCAATGCATAGGAACTCGTTCAGATGGCCAGGCCACATTCTCAGCAGCTGCCAAAGCCAATTCCAGCTGAACAATCTAATTTTGGAAACTTCTCATGCCTTGGAAATATGGGTTCCCCCTCTCTTATTTTTCTCAACATGCAAGGATTTTTTTTTTGCTTCCAATCTAGTTTAGATCTGACTAAAAACAAAGGTAAGTTTGTATATTAACAGCTGCTGTGACCTAGAAACACACAGCCTTTGCCAGCTCTACTGACCCACTTGCCTGAAGGATCTGCTTACAGGTCAAATCACCAGATCCAGTGGGTGTAAATGAGGAAGAAAATGGCAAAAGCATTCTTTATGGATCAAAAAATTGAGAAATACTGTTACTTTGTAAGACATCTTTTATGTCTTACAAAGTAACAGTATTTCTTTTCAATTATATGAAAGGCTTTGTTAGCTGTGTATATCCAAGAACCAGGAAAACATAAAGGACAAGGAAGAGAGAGTTACAACACTCCAAATATGTAAAGTATGGCAATCTGGAATTCTTTACTGAAATTAGTTATGGAAAGAGATCAATCACTGTCCTCTCTAACCTTGCTTCAGGTCACTACCTTTATTCTTAATCTTTGCAAAGATTAACAACCAGCCAATTTACATACATAAAGTTCTGTAAAAGATTTACAGGTTCAAGTGGTAGGAATGAGCTTCAGATATCCTGGCAAACTTCCAATCTTCACGATTCTTCCAAATCAAATCCCAGTATATGTTCTCTTCCCCATCACCCCTCTCTCCCAAAATTAAATGAAATTCATCAAACCGTAGTAGAACAAATAACTAAAAATGCCACCAAAATAATTGTATTTTGTTCTGAGTTTTCCAGAATAGGGTCATTTTTTTCTAAAAGATATCCTGAGTGGATTTTAACTTTACTTATGAAGAAGGCAGAAGAATATAGTTCAGGGGAAAAGATGTTTTTGTGTACTTCTGGGTAGCACAGCACAGCAGCACTGGGCTCCCAAGGGCTGGATTGTTAACAGAGCAAAATGAACAGTAGTAGCTCAAATTAGCTTCTTGGCCACCTCTTGGATACACTTTAAACAAATTGTTGGCATTTCAACAAAATTTCCCTTCCCTTCCCTTCCCTTCCCTTCCCTTCCCTTCCCTTCCCTTCCCTTCCCTTCCCTTCCCCTCCCTTCCCTTCCCTTTTTGACACAGTAACTTTCATGGCAAAAATCACCCATAACACTCCTGGTCAACTTCCCTTATGCTATGAAAATTGTGGTTTTCTACCTGATTCAGCAGTTTAAGATGTCTTTTGAACACAATTATTTATCAATACAAATAAAATACTTCTGGAAAACGATTTACCCAGCTGTGGTACTCAGGGCCAGATTGATACAGAGCAAACTGTTTCGACTCTCTGTTTTAACCCGTGATGAGGGCAATACAATCCCTTTTTCTGTCTTCAGTAATAAGACTGGCACAGCTCAGTGCTGGCTCATCCCAACCATCAGCTTTTCCTATGGGGACAACATCACCAGCTTTTCCTATGGGGACAACAAGGCTTCTTGCTTTTCCCTGAGGAGAGGCAGCTGCTGGTGAGGCAGGCACATTGCTCCTGGGAACAGAAGGGAGCAGAGCCCAGCTCTGCAGCCCTGGACCAGAGCAGGGTGATAGCTTGACCTTCAAAACCAGACCAGTGTCTTGTGGCTGCTGAGGCCAAGACAGTTTGGAGCAGAGATTTCTGCTGTGTGTTACAGCCCCATCAGTGGGCTCCCATTTCTCTTTGGGCCCTTGTGCACCAGCTGTGTGCAGACAAGTACTGCTAACCCACTGCAGCCAAGAATGCAGAGTGGGAATGATGTCTCCTAAAAGATAAATATGTTGTGTGGCTTTGCAGATAAACACCATTTCCCCCAGGTATCCTGAGCAATGACAATAGGAGGTTAATGAGGATTTCTGTCAGATTCTAAGAACTCTCCTGGCTGCTCAAGCAGCCTGCAAATTCCTCTGTCACAAGGTTCAATGCCTCCACATTCCTCTGCAGAGTGTCAGGGTGATCTAACAACAGGAAACCTGCTGTTGCTAGTTGCAGAGCAACCAAAGAGACAAATCTGTATTATAACAATTTGGTCTTCAACCAGGCTCAAGTTAGTACTGGTGGGGCCAGGGAATAGCTGATCACAGCTGGGTAATGAGACTGCAAGCTTCCCACAGTGTTCAAGTGTCCTCTGTAAACCACTTTCTTATAGGTCTCCTCAAAGGCAACTGAGTGGCTTGAAAGCCTTAAAAAAACAAACAAGCAAGCAAGCAAACAAACAAACAGACGAACAACTACCTCCTAAACCAAATAGGCTTTAATACAATATAAAGTGAGTCAGTAACATTTTAAATAGAAAAAAACCAACTACTGAATATGCTAGCTAACTTAAATAAATAAATATTACATTTTTATACAGACCTCTCCATCTCCAAAACAGCCCTTTATTCTGCAATAAAGACCAGAGCAAATTCTGCACAGCCACCTAACATGGACAGTTTTCCCTCTGTCCCAGTCAGGGCTGGCCAGCTGCTCTGTGCTCCTTGCAGCAGTTCCCATCTCTTTGCCTTGATCATTTGCTACCCCCTGAACCTGCTTAGTCCCTCAGCACACTCCATCAACAGCAAGTTCCCCCATCTTGCCTTCTTTCCAGATGGCTGAGCCAATTAAGTTTCTATTGAAGTGATCAGCATGAATACATCTGTAGCAGCAAATCAAGGGTCAAATCTGCCTGGCTCTAAATTTCTCACTGTATGGACCAACTGGCTTTTTGGTGGCCAGCACTGCTCTGCCTTGGAGGCAAAGGGAACCGTGCTGTCATAGCCTCATTAAAAGCCATTCATTCTGTTAATATCTCTCTCACCTGTCTTGGCTCTTGACAGGCCACACAGCAAATTCTGCAAACTCAGATGCTCAAGAAGAGCTGGCAGCACCACCAGGGCTGTGCTGTTACTGCCACATTTGGGTCACCTCAGCAGTCTGCTCTGCACCCTAGCTGCCTTCTCCAAGACTGAGGTGACACTCAGCAGTTCTTTTTCCTGAGAACAGACTGCCAAAGAGCTGAGAGCATCCCCTGAATCTAAATGGCATCATCAAACTTTGACAGAGGCACAGGCAGACTTGTGGAGGAAGTCAGGGGTATTGGAAATGGCCATTGCAATTAAGGCCCATCTCTTAAAAAAAAAACAACCAATAATTAAAACTCACAAATAGAATAGACTAAGCTGCAAAACAACATTCTTGTTAAGTCTGTGCACTCTGTTTTCGATATTGCAAGCAATGGGATTATAAATACAATAATTAGTGAGGAAGCTCCTTACCTAATGCAATTTAACACTGACTAATCTCTATAGCTGAACATACTTGGTTTACAGCTAGTGACTGATGTGGTGCTGTCCTGGTTTAGGGCAAATATTTTGGAGGAAACCTCTGGGAGGT
>JAHLSL010000009.1:24611241-24692814 GCA_025920805.1 Petroica traversi
GGACGATTGGGGATACAAACAGGCCACATGGCTAACCCAGGACAGGTGCAAACAGTGGTTATGTCAAATTCTGGCAGTGGAGTGAGTAATAGCTGAGTCCAAACCCAAAACACATGTTGCACTCTTCTTCTGAGTTTCAAAAGTCTGTATACAGAGTTCCCTAAATTCCTATTAATTTACTTAATTCTAACTAACTATGCGTTGACATTCTTTTTTTCCCATTGTTTGCTGTAGCATGATTTGACAAAAGTTTCTCACAGAAAACAGCAGAAAACAGGTTATTAATACATTGCAGTAGAACTATATTTTAAAGATATCATATGCAGTATTCCTCACATGAGTGTGCCAAATGCAAACTTACAACAAATTAAAAAGAGCAGCTATTTTTAATATTCAAAGTCATAAGCTTTGCTGTTGTAAAGGTCAATTGAATTCTAAAGGTAGTAATCTTTCAAACCTTTTGTAAGTATATAAGATCACTTAGGGAGGATTTGCTAGGATTATTTAGGGGCTACACTGTTAGTACATAAAATGAAAGATTTCTTTCTTAAAAATTCTCAGTAATCTTCACTAATTTTTGTGCGTCTTTTCACATCCCAAAGGAAAGAAAGAAGAAGGATTTTTTTTTTTGGGGGGGGGGAAGGATGGTGGGGAGGGGAAGTACCTTATTTTTTATCTCTTTTGTTAAAGATTCTGAATTATTAGTGCTATATTGTTAAAACTCACATGTATGTCCAAGGAGCTTATATTAATCAGCTGTTAGCCAGTGTTTACCACAAGCTCAGTAGAATATCTACGAAGACCAAAAAAAAAAAAGACAACATAAAACAAATAAAGAAAATGTGAATGACTATTCATGGTATTCATTCAGCTGTAATTTTTACATATATTGAGCTTTCCTGTCTCTGGACAGTGGAGCTGAGCCTTCTTTTGCAGAATCAGAAGCATCTTTTTCACAGCAAGAATAAAGTTTTCCAGTGTTTCCTTTTTTCATCTTACTTTTGGTATGTCCTGTCATTTCTGTCTCTCTGCTCTCTTTCTTTTCTCTCCTCCTCAGTGGACTTGCTGGCAGGTTAAACTACAGAAAAAATTTAATTAAAAATGGTTCCTTTCCCTGCTTGACAGGACAGAATTCTCACAATTAATTTCACCACAGAGAGAATTTTGTCACAGTCAGGCAAAGAGTATTACTTCAGGAGAAAGGAAAAAGTTTTCAACACTGGCTTTTCAAAGGACTTTGCTTCACTGACTTGCTGAAAATATCCAGGCTTCACAAAAATGGAATGCTCTTTATCTGTCATTTGTCTCCAATCTAGCAACAAAAATACTAATAACTTCCATTCATTCTTCAGAAAATGAAACGTAGCAATTAGTATCGTGGTCCTGAGATTCTAATGTTTTCCAGGCTTGAGGGATTACTTGTTTATAGGGTGAAGGAGAAGAACAAACTACTCCTGCAGGAAGAGTAAGGGATTAAATCTGTCCGACCTTTTCCACTTCGAACTTCTAAAAAAAATCTTAAATACAGGACTGTTTACAGAGCTTCTCCTAATTTTTTTCAGTTAATATACAATTAAAAATTTAGAATGTTTCATCTCAGCAACTTGTATAAGGAAACAATATGTATTAGATGTCTAAGGATCTGATTTTCTTACTGCCAAAAAAAAACCACAGTGAAAGAATTGAAGGAAATAAAAGGTTTAGAACATGTGGAATTATGAAAATTGTTCGTAACACCAAAATTAATGAGACAGTAGAGCAGGTATTCAGGAAAGCTCATGGGAGAGCAAGGTGGGAGCAAGGTCTGAGGACAGACTAAATGGTGATAAGACCATTGCCTTACAAGTGATGATGACAGCTGGAGCTTTTGCTGTGCCTGGGGCAGCAACGGCAAGGCAGGCAACAAGGTGTGTGGGTGGAAGTTCCACCTGAATACAAGGAAGAACTTCTTTACTGTGCAGTGACCAAGCACTGGATCAGGCCGCCCAGAGAGGCTGTGGAGTCTCCCTCTCGGGAGATATTCCAGACCTGTCTGGACACAATCCTGTGCCATGTGCTCTGGGATGGCCCTGCTTGAGCAGAGAGGTGGCACCAGATGGCCCACCGGGGTCCCTTCCAACCCGAGCCATTCTGTGATTTTGTGAGATATAGATGGACAGATGGATAGATGATAGATGGACAGATGTATAGATGGACAGATGCATAGCTAGCTAGCTAGATAGAACATTTCCTGTTTCCTGAGCCAGTGTCTCCTATAGCAGCCTTTGGTTTGCCAAAAATTTCTGTAAAGTAGCCTACATATTTAACTGGAAGAATAGAATTGAAGGAGTAGTTTTCAAGAGGACCTTGTTTTCAGTCCAAAATCCAGGATTCTATGCAGCTGCCTTATGGCTAAGTAGTTCAAAGTACTCTACAACAATATTGTGGAGTTTCTGCTCTGAAACTGTATTTCTTTTTAGTTCTCAAAATTAACTGTGCTAAAAAAATACCACATCATCTGAAAGCATGAACAACAGCAGATTATGAATTTGGTACTTTATGTTCTTACAATATTGATGCAATCATTAGGCAAAATAGGATGCAATGCTAAAATAAGAGGATAAAATTTCAGTATTTGCCCGTGATTTAAATACCAGGACATTTGTCCTTCCCAGATGCTTTCTAGGTATACTGGACACAAGCACCCATAAGCAAAAGCAGACAGAACTGTAATTTTGTGAAGATCTATCAAGGCATGCTCTGCTTCTCAAAAACCAGTTAAAAAAACCTGGGAGAGAGGACAACAAAAAGACCGCATCAACCATGTTCCATCACTTCCAAATACACTCCTATTAATTCATCTTCAATCACAAACATGGATGTAACTTGCTACAGATTCCTTTGTCTTCTGGGAATAGGTAGAAAAATTCCAGCACCATTGAACTGGGCCATAATTTTCAAATGTTGCTGCCCCTTAAATACAGTTATCATTGCAAGACACCTGACAGATTGTGTGGGCAGAAGAGGGAAGGGGGCACCACACTGTGCTGGCACATCCCCAGTCATTACAAAAACAAGGGATGCCTGACAACTGAAAGAAATCAGTGCCAATTTGCTCATAAATGGTAAGCAGAATTGCCATTACTTCACTGATTAAATCATCAGCTAACCAACAGGTAAAATTCAAAAGTTAATGGAAACTCCATATTGTTGCTAGGTAAAATTTTCTTCTGTTTTCAAGCTGCTGTGTGTTCTGGTGAATACCTGCTTTGTCTCTCAGAGCCTGTTGCCATGGAAGTGACTGAAATATCGCCAGTCAAGCAATAGCCTCTATTTTCTAAACAAACAAGCAGCTTCCTCCTGCAAAGGGCTGTAGGTCCACTTTGTGCTGCTCTGAGGTGTGCACTGCACTTGCCAAATGCTTTTAAGCACAGAGCTGGGCTCCGAGCAATCAGGTCACCTAACAGGAAGGACCAGCTAGAAGGTGTTGCCTTGTGTGGGAGAAGGGATCTCAGGTTTCACACTTGACAGAATTTCCAAATCAGATGGGGTCAAGTCTCACTTCTGCTGCTTACTGGCAAAAGACGTTCATTGCAAACATTGAGAAGTGGAGAAACAATGTAAGTTTCAACTCAGCCCAAGCTTAAAGCCACAAGTCCAGATGGTAGCACAGCCCCATGAACAAAAATGGTGAAGCAAAAGAAGGCACAGTATTCAAATGCCTCACAAGGGAGCATGATAATACTTTGTCTGTTTGGAAAAGACATGGCAGGACCACCACACTGCAGAGGAGGAAGATGGAAATCTGTATAACCTTCACATTAACTCCTCAGCTTTTGGGAGAGAATTGCTAATTTTTTGGTCCTGGAAAAGCCATATGGCCTACACAACCAGTGCTATCTCAGGTGTACACTGTGCCTTATACATACTTATATATGACAGCATGCTGTAGCACAGCAGAAAAAATAGGCTGTATTCTGACAAAAAGCTGCAGGTTTTACATATACATGAACTGATTTCCATTAATACATCTTGATTTGGAGACCCTTTCCGTATCTGGGGCTTGCATTGGTATGTGGTATGAAATTACTTCCACCAGAGCACCACCAGTAGAGTGAAGATACAAGGTTCCTTAAAGAAGTATCCAATAAGAAATTGTTTAACATTGGCCACAGCGTTTAAAGGGGAAAGATCATCGTCCTCCCAAATACACTAAAACAATAATATATAATGACAATAATGAAATTGTTTCACCTAGAACACCAATGGCAGGCATTATCTCCTCTGTTGCAAGTGCCCTTTAGGGTGCAAAGTGCTGGAGCACAGATTCTATTGCAGTTGAACCATGCTGACACTTTGAGAAAGGAGGCCCTATATATTACACTGTCAGAATTGCACACAAGATGTAATTTTGATCACTGTGTAACTTTCATATACAACATAAAGACAAGAGTCCCTTTGCAGAGCAGTTGAATCCAACCCTGGATTTGCAGTTGTTCCACACACTCCTGATTAGGAAAGGGGCAGATTTACTTAATGAGTAACATGCAACCTCACTGAATATTTGAAGTGAAACCACCAGCTATTCAAGATGAAAACCGTGACCCTACTGAAGGAGACCCTCAGCTTTCTGATAAAGTAAGTTGATAAAAGTATCTAGATCAACAGTTTCATAACAAACAGAAGACAGTAATTCATGAGGCAAAAGTCTGTCTTTCTTAATTCTTAGACACCAGTTTTATAGAGAGTTTCAGATATTACAATTCAGAAAAGCCATCATTAATCTTTAGCTCATCTATCCATTGCCAGAAGCATGCTTAGCCCAATAAACCCCTTCTGCCCCCTTGAACTTCAGAGTGCTATAAAAGCAATTATAGCAAAAATGGGTTCAAATTATGTCAAAACATGAGTGAACTATAAATTCCCTGATTTATCCAGTAAAGATTTTTTTTATGCTATTTAAGGGGAGCAAAAGAGCCAAACCAGACCAATACCCCACCATACTAATTTATCTCCATTTAGGTATCTATTAATCACTGTTAGACCACAGAAATTGGGAGCAATAAGCCATTAAGGTGTAAATTCTTATGTCAAAACTAATCAGTACACTGGCAGAAACTCCTGTGAAAATCTAAATCAATGAAAACTGATGGAATTGGTCCACTCTTGCAGTGTAAGAATATATTTGTGAAAGTTCTAAAAACAAAAGCATTGGTATTACTAGTTACTATTTAGTAGTTATTAGTTACAATTTTGGTAATACTAGTTATAAAAAGATAGATGAAACCTCAGATTTTTCTACTCAGAAGTCAACTTTGTGTTTCAAGCATGCTGGGGTCCAGTTCTGACACTTCATGCAGGCGATTAGATAAATGTGATAAAGCTGCACGGTACCCTCCTCACACTCCCTTTCAGCCACCTCAGAATGTCTGGAGGGCAGCCAAAGCAGTGACTCCTGCCTTAGTTTGCAGACAGCCCCAAAGAGTGGCTCTGGGCAAAACAGCTGAAGGCTTGAGCAATGTTCCAAAACAGCCCAGCTTCACAGAGGTGAACATACTTCTACTGAAAGTGGCTGTGTGCTTTGTTTTCAGTCTTGTTTTCCCAGGCAAGGACTCTGGAAGCCACCCAGAAGGGCAAAGACTCTCACTATTGAAGAAAAGATGATGATGCCACTCCTCTTCCACATTTGTTTTTCCTCTTTTTCACTACAGAGAAGGGTTGAGACTCGTCTGGGGCCTGGGCCATCCTTGTTCATTTGCAGTCTGAAGATACAGAATGAGAGAAGGTGTCCACCGATGGATCTTGCTGCTTTCTAGCTATTTTCTGCCATAGACAGCCTTTAGGGGTCTTCCTAGCAGGACACGAAACTGAGCACTCCCGAGCCTGCCCTGGCACAGGTTGTTAGCTGAAGTGTGTTGAGGCATCCAGAGACAGAACACAAATTCCCTGAACTGGAGCTGGTCCTGCCTCTCAGGCTGTCAGAAATGTCGATCCTGCCAAGAGACTTGGCTCTTTGCATCCTTTATATTTTCCCTTTCGACAACTATAGAAATTTTTTTTCCCCAGTATTGCTATAATATGTTAAGATATCAGTGTCTGCAGCTATCTGCTTTACTCCTCAGACAGGATTTTATTACTCAGCAGCAGGAATGGCTGACCCAGACTAGAACCTGCACCTCTGCTACTCTAGTGCAAAATCTGATGCAGTACATCTTTGGTGAAACAAGAAAGTGGAGCAGTGTGCTCTTAACAGGCAGCTGAGGCACAGATGTACATGAATGAAAGGCAGGGTAGGCAGGGACAGCAATATCTTAAATCATACCAGTACACTTCAGTGAAAGACTGAATCTTTTAAATAACTAAATTGATCCCTCTGCTATCCATATGCATCCATATTTACCCAAAGTAACTAAGATACACAAAATTATCAATCAAACATTACATCAGAAAGTCCTTAACTTATCCACCTTCCTAAATGACTTTTATGAAATAATATGTTATATTTTTTACATTACAAACATTATTTTTGCAGTTTTCATTAACAAAAGTTAGTTGCATATGATGCCATGGTGACTGTACACCATTCATTTTATGTTACTTTTACACAACTAGGTAAAGAAATATTAAGAAAGACTAAAAATAGGTTTCTCAGTCTTCCACTGGACACTTTATCTCTCTCTGCAAAGAAGAAAATATACAATAATTCAGTAAATTACTTTCTATTATGTTAATATTGAATGACATCAAAAGAAGTCTAAAATGAAGCTCAACTATAATAATGCAAGAACATACCAGCTCCAGGGGTTATACAGAAATCCAGATAATCTGGAGCAGGGAATCTGTGCTCCCACGGGAGATATACAAAAAGTTGTGGTGGAGAGAAGGAAGCCACTTCATTTGTGGGACATCAGTAGCAGCTGATTTGCTCTTGGGCTCAATCACTGTTGTTAGCCCCCTTTCCACCTACACAAGCAGGAAGATTAAGAAAGACACTGGCCTGCATTCTGGCAAGGAGAGACTACTTGTGTAGGGAGCCACCCCTTGTAAGAGCTCTTTTTTTTTGTCCTTGCCCCACCCCCTTGTACTTCCAACATTTTTAAGCCTTTAGAAATCTGAGTTTTGAAGAAGTTGCTTTTTTCTCCTTTATTTTATTTTTGATAAGTAACAGACTAACCTGAGAACAGAACTTTTACTAGCAAACTGAAGATCAGAGTTTTTTACTGAAGTTATTAGTCACCATGGGATTTTTTGGCATTTGTGCAGACTGAAGGCATTGCTTTAGACTTGTTTTGGTTTCTTACTACCCAGCCTATTTTAATTGGCAATAAATTAATGTTCCATAAATCTGTTTAGCCCATGGTGGTAACTGCTAAATGGTATCACTGTCTTTATCTTGACGATAGGATTCTCCATCTTATTTTCTTCCCTGGTCCCATTGAGGAGGAGGAGGGAGAGTAGCCAAGTGGGCATCTGGCAGCCAAGCAAGGTTAACCCATCACAGAATGCAAGTTGAAAAAAAAGCCTTCAGGGAAAGGACTCCCTGACCCCCTTGTGTGCACTGTCTCTTCCTCTTGTGCACTGTAAAGATAAGATTTTCATTAAATTTGCCCCGAAAATCAGCACCACTACAGCTACTTTTTCTGCCAGCAGTGACCAGTATCCAACATTCTGACTTCTTGCGTCTCTGATTATCTTAGGAATTAGCTTTTCAAGGTCATTCCTTGTTTTCAGCCTCTATAGCTTGTCCTGTTTGACCTCAGTTTATGCTGAAATAATTACAGAACTCTTTAATGCCTGGGCACTGCCTAATAATTCAGCTGGTTTATATTGGCATATAATTTATTAGTCACACAGAAAAAAAAGGTGGAGCTAATTACTTCATTTAGTTTTCCCTTGCAGATGGAATAACCTATATTCTTTTATTGTCTGCATAAAAATATTATTCTTGGACTATTTCTATTATAATTCTGTATCATTTGAAGTCATTGATGGGTTTCTATATGATTTGTGAAATGCATAATTTTACAGGAAGAGAAACCAACAGACCAGGAAACAAATCAGGAGGTTCAGATTATAGCTCCATCACAGTTATCCCTTCCAAAAAAATTATTATTGCTTAATTTTGTGATTAAATACTTTATTTCTTCAGAACTTTTGCATTTAGTTTTCGGGTTTCTCTGGTCTTAATCTTGATTCTTCAGAGTTGAATTAATTTTTTTCAAGTTCCTGATTTTTTTTCATAGAATTTATATATATAAAAATATAACTTTTACATTTTCTAAGTCACACTCTTACCCATAATCTCCTTCATCTTTACTATATATTTTTTTAATTGGTAGAGAAATGAGCTAGCACACACAGAAGTCAGTACTTCTGATAAATTCAGCAAACTCCAGTAGAAGTCCTGAAGGCTCACACTTTTCCAGACAGAGCTAATATTCTGTCTGGAACAGCTCCCAAAACAGGCATGTTTTAACAAGTACATTTATGATTAAGCTGAATTGTGAAATCAGAAGTACGCAGAACTGGAAGGCCCCTGACAGGGCTTTAACTTTATTCGGAATGAGAAACAAACACAGACAGGTGCAAAATCCTCCTAGAATTTCCTGAGGCACAATCCTATTTACAAAGCAGGAAGCCAGCCTTGCTGAACTAAGTGCTCAGCTGTCCTTGTATCCAGCCACAGGGAGGGTGCTG
The DNA here is from genome assembly GCA_025920805.1 of Petroica traversi. Lineage (NCBI taxonomy): Eukaryota > Metazoa > Chordata > Aves > Passeriformes > Petroicidae > Petroica > Petroica traversi. The sequence continues at coordinate 24,619,918 of JAHLSL010000009.1, forward strand.
TGCAGCTGCAGGGGTTTCAGAGGGCATGGGGACTCCAGCAGCCTGTATGGCACCTGCATGGTGGGGTTTTGGATGAACTGTCCAGTGCTGTCAGCAGGGGTGGCCCCTGTGAGAAGAGGCTTGAGCACCAGGGTGGGCATTTGCCAGCCAGCCAAGGTTAACCCATCCCACGTGAACAGAGAGCACTTCCTTTCCATGACCCATTGTCCTCAGAGCCCAAACCACCTGGCCCCCAGACATCTAGAGCTGCAGATAGTACTTTTCTTTTCCTGATGTGTTTTCCAGCACAGACACCACAAGGATAAGCCTGTGGTTTGATCTTTCCATTACAAAGGTATCCCAAGTCGCTATAGAAACAGACTACATCCCCCACAGGCTCTACTTGCCAAAGCATGGTGCCCTTGCTGAGAGAGAAGGTAGAAAGAAAAAGCTTTTCTCCATTAAAAATGCCTTCACCTTCACCTTGGAATGTGTAGTATCAAACACAGCAAAGAGCTCTTCGGAAAGAGGCTTATCTTTTCCTCAAGGTGAGACTGCTTTCTCTCCCTCTTCTCCAGAGTCCATCCTAGGCAAGCAAGAGAGAACATGAGCATTCCTAGTGCCACACTACAGCTGGACACTGTGAGCTGTAGGAGAGCCCACAGGCTTAAGAGCAGACTGGACAAATTCATGGGCTACAGCTATACCCAGAGTTATGAAATACAAAGGCAATATTTTTGGGTGAGGAAGTACCTGAGCTAAAGGGTAGAGAATGGGAGAACATCTGCAGGGAGCACTAAGAGGTGCTCACCATACTCATACCACTGCTGGAGAGAGAATCCTAAGATAGGTGGCCCGGTAAAGCTCTTCTTCAGTTCTTTTTATCATCACTGTTGGACAAAAATCTGTCTCAAATTTTACTGAAGCTAGATAAGTCCTAAGAAAGCTGTCTTCTATGAACCAAGTCCTCTGTAATAGCTTTTCTCCTCTTCTAGTGAGTGTTACATGACTATTATGTCAATTTTCCATTGTCAAATTCATACAACTTGCTTCGAAGGGAGAATTCACAAAACAAGTCCAGTTGTCTCCTGGCAACTAATTTGTGCAAAGAAAAGATGCCTTTCTAAAACAGAGGTTCTGTGGAGATCAAATACATTCTCTGAGGTTCTGAAAAGCATTTGGGAAAAATATTACAGCTCAGGAGACACCTCTGCTAGACACTTTCCTTTTGTTTCCCAGGTCAGGATTGAATGATTCAGAAGGAATAGCTTCAGACAGCATTTAATTTACTTTATGGACTGCATAATAAGTGTGACACCCAGAAATGATGGATAGAAACTATTGTCTTTCTGGTTAAATTGTTGATTCTAACGGTCTTTCCCCTGCATCATTTTGCTGTGACATGGATCAAGATCAGAAAAGTTAGAATTTTTCTCACTTCATTAATGTAATTTTGTCAAAATGATATTTTTGGAGTTTTTAACTACAAATTGAACATGCACAGTCATAACAAAACACTCCACAGGAAAGAGTAAAAGTCTTATTTCTACCATTTTTTACCATTTTACCATTGCTTTTTTACTATTTCCTAGTTCTACATAAAATTTAGTAATTCAGTCCATAAACATACTACCCAATTAGAAGAGGTAGTGTTTCTGTTAATTGCAGAATACAGCACACTGTGAATGTTTTCAGGCTTCTAGAAGCACTGACATGACCATAAAGTGCTCAGACTTAAACAGTACATTGGCACAGTGCTTTTAATGATTTTATATACTTTTATTTTTCCTTTATTTGAATGAACTTCATAACTTCTCCAAAGATGCCTGGAAAATGGAGGAGGCTAAGAAAACGACCTTATCTCTGTTAAAATGCCGTCTGCACCAGCACACCGAATCACAGAGGTTCTGAACTTTAAAAGCTGCATTCATTGCCATGACACCAAATGGAATTTTGTGATCAGTTTGGACCTATCTTGCCTAGAACACCATCAGCTGTCCATGGTTTAAGCAAACACAAGTCAGCATTACTCACCAGAATTGTCACAAGTGTAAGATAACATTAGATGGAAGAAAACCTTATTCTACCCATTCCCCTTGTGATACCACAGATGAACAAAGTCATGTACTTTGAAAGGACTTCTCAGGACCATTTATTTAGTGACTTATACTTTATTAGTTCTGTACATTTCTGGATATTTTACTCAAGAGAAAAAATTCCAAAACAGTTAAAATTTCTTAAGATGTAGCATCATCATGACATACTTACTAAAGAGGTTTTATAGAGACCAGAATTTTCAATATATAGGTTCTCATCAAATATTTTATTCTCCCCAATTATCTATGTTTTGGTATGGTTTCTTTGCCAATAAAAGCTAATTTGAAGGCAGATTTTAATGGCCTTTCTAATATCCAGAGAGAGTAATAACCTCTACAGTCTCACTTCAAAACCTTAACACAAAAAGCTGTTAACAAATGATCATAATAACAGGGAGAATTATTATTGTTGCCAAGCATAAGGATCATTTTTATATGTAGTTAAATTATCTGTTTTTCCTATGTCATCTTTTTTAAGTTATACATATTATGAAGTATGAAAAAGGTTATAAAAATCACAAACATCAGACCAGGAAAAGCCACACTGGCATTAAGTCAATCCATGGCTATTCTGTCTGAGGAACAGATAGGGCTGGACCTTTGGGATCATCAAATCTGTTGTTTGTTGTGAGCTGCATGATCATATGGATTCCATAGGTCAGGATCCACAGTAAAATAATAGATGTTACCAAGCCCATCCAAATTCCAGGAGTGAAGAAACCTGTACAGTCACTTGCATAGGAAAACTGGTTGTTTATAACGTTGAAGCCTTGAATCTGAAAATGAAGAAAGACAGATAGGTAGATGAGCGCAATTAAGCATGGGGTGTAGTCCCTACTCTCAGGATATATGTAGTAATTACAAAAACCCACACCTTTCAACTATCAATCATACTCTGCCCATTAAAAAAAACAGTGAGAACAAAAGCCTCTGTAAAAGAATTTTCCAGATCTCCTTTTCACCCAGGAAATTAAAGATGTAGAATCCACTTCTTTGGTAAGAAGTAGGTTCTCCAGAAATTTTTATTACTTTTAGAAGTAAATTCACAGAAGGGACATGTGATCAATATTCTGCACGCACTGTATTCCAATCAGTATTCTGTATTCACATAATCAGAGTATCAGTATTCATTGACCATCAGCTCAATGACCACTTCAGATCCAGGAAAAAGCACTCAAAGGCATGAGAGTTAAGGCTGCTCAGACCATGAGATTTGTTGAAATAGTCTGCGAGTTTTGGCTAATAGCTCCTCAACAAACAAAATTCCTGGAACCTACTTTCAAATGTAGATGACCTTTAGGTGACCTAAAGACAACTTTTTGGCTGAGTTTTAGTGAAAGTTCGAGGAGAAAAAAGTTGTCAAATCTTTCTTCCTCCCTCCTTAGACATCAAAGACTCAAAACACAAGGAAAGGCTTGCTTGATTGAGGTATGAGATATGTGTTGTCTATTAACTTATAAAACCTATATAAACTTTCCCAGCAGTTAGAAAAGTTTGTAATATCTCCTCTTTGAATGAATTCTCAATGTCTGCCACTGAATGACCTCCAACCATAATATTCTCAGAAAAATCAACAAATTTGGAGATATATTCTCTGCCTTGATCCCAACTGTACAAAAATATCAACGAACTGAAAGTCTTTGAGACCACTAACTTTCAAGAAGCTTTGTTTAAACCAACTAAAGGATTAGAAAACTATGAAGAAAGGGAAGAAAATCCTCCCTCTACAAACATGCACATAATGGCATAAGCACTGATTCCTTTAGAAGGAATAACTGGTGGAAGAAGACAAAGGAAAGAATTAATCTGATCTCATTTTGATTAATTCTAAAATAATTTTATAAGGAAAAATGAAGACTGGGATTCTTATGAATTTACAGAATCTTTGAAAAGGGTGTGTAAGGAAACCATTAAATATCATAAACCTACTGGTAAGGAAATGACATGCTAAAAATTTCTATTTTCTATAAAATATCATCAAAGAAAAATAAAACAGGATTATTTTATTTAAATCCATTCTGTTACCTAGCAATAAGCACAAAAGTGGAAGATCATGGATTTCTACTTTTATATGTTCCCATACCATGATTATTCTATGATTTACAATAAAATAAATTGAAATCTTGGGTTTAATTGTCATAATAAAAGAGTTTGTACTGCCTACTGAACAAATGCAACAAACAGACCAGGAATCACTCTGGGCTTGCAGACATAGCTCATGTCCCTAAAATTAATGTTTATGTAGTATGTGTGTTATGAGCAATGTCTGTACCTTCCAGAATGATTATTAATAAAACAAATATTATGTGAGGAAATAGAGGCTTTTTGGATAATATGGAGGTGAAGGCAATTTTAGGAATTCAACCTTTTCTAGGCCTCTTAGAAGAATCTTTCCAAGTCAGACCATGGTGCCCAACTCACAAAGACTGCCTGCTTTCACCAAAGGTATTCAGACTTCTGATTAAAGCAGGATTAGTGAAAATAAGCTGCAGGGTTGGACAACTATTTGCACAGTTTTAGAGAATGCATGATTGCAAAAGCCTTTGCTTGTTAAGCCACTGCTCTGACCATAAGTGAGAATGTGAACAGGAGTCAGGAAATGCAGAGTGAAAGACTTATTGACAACAAAAACAGAAAGTAGGTGATGATTTATGTAATTTGAGTTCAAAAAAATGGATTGAAATTCTGGACGACAAAACATACTTCTTACCACATTGACAAGGACTCTCTGAAGTACTTAACAGGTACATTCAGTCTAGAAGGGCTTTGCCACTCTTGATTTAGAGCCAGAAATAATGAAATTTATTATTTCAATTCTAGTAGTCTTACTGTTTTTAAACAACTCTATGCTTACTGAACCATCCAGGTGAAAGATTCAATTGTACATTCCTAAAATGCTATGTCTACTTTAAGGTAGGAGAAGAAGAGTATGCTTGGTTATTTTATTGATTTTTGAAGCTTCATCAGTTCTCTGGTGGTGTTAGATACCAGGCAGGAGATAAAAATTAGAAGCTTAGCAGCATATATAGGAAAGTTTAAAATAGTTATGCGTGGTTCTCTAATATTTATGAATGCAAAAGCCTTTTGTATACAGGGATCTGTACAGTAGAAGTTTTAATTTTAGTGTTTAGACCAGTCATTTGTCTTGATTATACAAGCCTGTATTTACTGTTAATTTTTAAGTATTTTTAATGGAGATTTCTCATCATATGGCCTTTGACAAAAACTTCAAGTAAAACAGGAGTTTATGGCTCCTAAGTGCACATCAAACTTCTAAGTTTTGAACTTTGAGATATTTTAGCTACAAAGAACCAGAATATTCTTGATTTTTAGGCTTTTGGCCATTTTTCATAGGTTTCAAAGTGCTTCTAAACCACACATACTAGAGAAAAACAGTGCTTTTTGTGGAAGCCTCCTCTTTAACTTCATTGACAAATATGAGATCCTCAAAGGACTAAAGGTTTTGTGGTAGAGCAACCATTCCTGTAGCAACAACAACCAACAAAACCCCACCAAACCAGAGCAGTTTTGGTGCCCTGTACAGACATGGTGACATCCTAGCCAGCATCCCACAGAGCTTCTTTACATGGCAGTGAGTGAGGCAGCTCCAGAGCTGAAGTAAAAGTCTACAGCTGTTCAAACTTGCCTAGGAATAAGCTATGCAAGGCTTCCCTGTGCAGTTGCCATCATCCCTCTGTTACTGTGATTCAGCCTCCAGGACCCAGGGAAGCAAAGTGCAATTGTGCCAGTTTGATTGGCATTGGATCCTGGTGTGTAATTCATTGTGTAACGTTGACATGAAAATCATGTTCCTCAGTTTCAGCAATGAGATTTTGTGCTGGCTGCAACTACTGAGTACATCCTACATGCTTTTTTCACCAAGCAACAGAGTTTGAGGGTTTCTAAAGCTTATGTAATGAAAAAAAAAAAAAAGATATTGAGATCAGTTTTCAGTATGTATCAGTGGAAGATACCTGGAAAAGTGTGATATAGATCAGACAGAACTTGGAAATGGAGCCCAGAATGGTGACGTCCTGTTTTCTCACACAGCAGGAAAATATCAGAATGGGAGTTTTCAGGGTGCGTTTTATGTTTATGCTTGATCAGAGAAAAAGCCCTGTCTCAAGAGGAACTGGAGATTCTATTATCTGAACAGTGGAAGCAGCTGCTGCTCCAAATCAATAAGGAAGTGGGAAACCACTGCCTCTACTCTTGGTTGAGACCACAATGAAAGGATCCTTGCTAAGGTTGGAGCAAGGCCTATTTAAGCTCTAAGAAGGCAGTAATATGTAATGCACATAAAAACTGAAGGAAAAGATAGGTGGTAATGAACACTTTGTAATTTCATCGGTCATGTCCTTCATATCTTAGTAACGTGAAAGCCTAACTCCAAAGAGTTGTCCAGGCAAAGTACAGTTGCATGAACTATGGTATTTTCAGGCCTTTACATAAAAATAACATCATAAGGAACCTTCACAACATTGGTATGTATTGCAACATTGTTTCTCAAAAGAGACTTGATGGTGGGACTTGATAGTGGAATTTGTGGAAAATAAATCTAAGCACCAATGCTCTTTCTGTGAGATTTCCATTGCTTATGCAGAGGTGTCAAATCTGGTGTTAGATTATTGAGATTTGATTCATTATCAAAATTATAAATACTATTGTATCAGCATTTGTGTGCAGTTATTGTGGAGTCAGCTCATGTTTGACAAATAGAGTACAGTTTTGAATTATTCCTGTTATTTTCATGATCTCTTTCATCAAAGAGATCCCTTGGTGCAAAATTGTTTTAAGATATAAATGTAATTATGCTTCTCTTAAGTTAAGAACAAAGCTCCAATTGGTAAAGGTAAATCATCTACACCTCACATACGTAGTCTGAGCTACTTATAAATATGCAGAAAAGCTATGTGTCAATCAAGAAAAGCCTGCTGCTTTCCTTCTGGGTCATGCAGGACCTAGTACCATTCCTGACTGAAGTTCATGGCAAACTTTCCATGAAATCTAATTGCATTGGGCTTTGTTTCTATCTGCAGGAGTATAGACAGTGCATGACACCAAAAAAAGCAGCCACACTAAGCTGTATTTTCCTAGGTAAACAAAGTGCCAAGAAATCAAATAACAAAGTAAGCAGCATAAAGCCACCCACCTAAGAGGCCCCTGTTTCCAAGAGCAGCCCAATTCATTAAACAGGCATGAGGACTTAGTCATTGTTTGCCTGATTAAGCACATTTGGTTTCACTGGGTTTTCCTTCTGTGGAAAACTTCATAGTTTTGTTTTTCAAAGCTGTGCTTTCATGTTTTCCTTGTTCAGCAACTGGCATCTTTTTTACCCCTCTACTGAATAGCTCACCTAGGGACAGCTTCTCTTTTACATTTTCCCTCAGGCCGGAATAAAAGTAAGGGCATTATGAATGTGTGTCATTCAGCACCTACAATAGCAAGTAATAGTTCTTGGAATTATCTCTGAAATAGCAATGCATACTCACTTGTAACTTGGAAATGAAAACATCCCAGTTTTTTGCCTCATCATTGGATGGAACCAGCCTTGCAGGATAGAGATTGCTTGTTCCCACCAGCTGACAATGAAATGAATACTCTGCAGGGGCAGAGATGCCAGAAACATTAAATTTAGCAAACTTTTCTTCATCTTGTACAATCTCAACTGAATCTAAAGTGGACCATTTTCTAGCCGAGCCTCCATAGAATTTGTTCGTCATTAAAAACCTAGGAACACAACAGAGAACAAAAAAAAAAAGTCAAAAAGGTTAGAAGGAAACAATTAATATACATGTGATAAAGTACCAGTGGCAGATAAAGGTATTGCTGGCTGCAAATATCACAGCTGATGCTGACATGGCCTCCCATGTCATTAAGATTGTTTGTATAGGAAGAGATTCTGTGAATGTGCTTACTGCTTCTTAGAGTTCCATCTCACGAGCCCAGCTTTCTACAGCTGTGACAGGCAAGAAGCAAATGCAATTTCATTCTTCAAGGGCCTCAGCTGGTGCTGTATTTCATCAGTTACCAACAGTTTAAAATCAATGGGGGAGGAGCCGAGAAAGTGTCAGTAAGACTGCAGTAAGGCTCTGAATAAACATTTTATGGGATTTTTGGAAAATTGCTTTTATGACAGGTACAGGCATGATAGCCATTCTAATTTATCACTGCAACTCTTTCTTGGATCAAATGCCTAAATGGCAATTTCCTTTGCAAAGGTCTGAATTTGGCATAGAAGACAGTTTTCTCCCACTGGAAGGTCAGGAGAGACTGTCAGCTCTAGTTTAACAATTTAAAGTAGGCTAGGCTAGCACAAAAAAGTATTTTCTTGTTTTGAAATTCAATCTGTTGAATTTGAATTGCAGCAGTTTACAACCAAGGAATTTATGTTACTACCAATGCAATCTGAACAGCACCCAACAGAAATAACTGAGAACATCCAGACATCCAGAATTATATCCTGATCCTTTATAGATCAGGACTATGTACTAATCTTTGCCACTTTTTTATACAGTTACTTTTGGCATTCAAGCCATTTCATAGGCCTTTCTCCTTTCTCCGTTGTGTACATACTTTAACCCTACTTGGTCTATGCATGTCTACCTCTACATAGTTTGCTCATGATTTCTTTTGATTATTGATAACCACAAAAGATTTAAAGAGAAATCTATTTAGCAATAAATAAGACTTGCTATAAAATGAAATATTCTAATATGTCTATCCACAATGGGTAACATTGTATGTTGACTTTAAAATTTGAAGTAATAACTTAGATGCAATTATAATTGCTTTGAAAAAAAAGTATAGTCATCTTAAATGTGACACAATATAGGCTACTTTATGTTCTGTGGGGTATATGTATATGGAGAGAACATTCTCTCTGTAGAATATTCTTTGTTTATTCAAATTAGATACTTTCAATATTGTGCCATCCACCGCAGCATAAAAACTAACAACAAATGAGGCTTTAAAAAAATATAGTTGTTAATAATCGGTGGCTTCTGATTCATATAAGTTCAGAAACCTCAAGGGCGTCAAAATTCTCAGAAGGAATTCCAGAACACAGTATCACTGAAGTGAGAAAAGGATATTTTATCTTATGGTATTCCTTATGTTTTGAGCCTGAACAGTTCTATACATGAAACGTTCAGCTGCAAGCATCAGTTGAAATAGAAAAAAAATTAATTCCATTCAATCCACATTCACAAATATATATATATATATATATATATATATAATATTCTCATGCAGTTGCAAAATGAAAACCTTGATCTTATTGCTAGAAGAAAGAAAGCTTTTCCTGATGTACAGTACAATCTGAACAGAATTTCTGTTGTGTCCCAATAGCAATGCTATAGGCACTAGCTGAAAGCCAGTTATAAACACAGAGAAGCCTACTTAAATGTTTATGCCAACCATAGAGGCTGTATGTGGGCTGTACTTTTTCAGATAAGATGAGAAAAATGGTAAAAAGGAAATTCCTTGTAAACTGACCACATGAACAAAAAGTTTTATAAGGCCATATATGCAAGTACAGTCTAAAGTGACTTCCAAGGGAATGCTGTCTCTTCACATTACACCAAAGACTAAAATGTTGTGTTACTTGAAGACTTATGAGAATTAATATTCTAACTGGTTAACTAGTTGAGCACAGTTAACTTAGTAATACATCTTGTTACCCTTAGCATTCTTCCAAACAATCAACAGTGAATAGCCTCCAACAAGCACACACTTAACTGATAACTGATGTTACTATAGTTCATTAAATTACAAGAAAAAAAGCAATTCAATGAACAAAAATCTATAGAATTACTTCATTTAGTTTAAATTAGTAGAAAGCAAATAGAGCACATTATAGCTAATTAATGATACTGTGCAGAGAGAGAACAAAGGTTTTATCTGCAGAACTGAAAGTACCTTGGCTTTTTAAGGGAATTTATGTCCGTGTTAAACATTAGATACCATTATGTGCATTAGAGACATTATGTACTTTATGTATGGTGGCACAAAAAAATTCCTGGTCATGGGCCAGGCTCCCTTTGTGCCAGATAACTGCATGAACTCTGAATTCCACCACCACTGATCATGTCTCATGTGGCTAATCATTACAAGCAGAGGTATTTCTGAAGCAGAAGATAGCTAGAATCACTGCCTCAAAGATTCAAAGGGAAACACAACTATTGAGCAAAAGACTTTAAAACGTGTTTTTTAGGGTCAATTCTATTCTGTTCTACACGTTGAGCAACAAAAGCATTCAAGTATGTATCAATGTAAGTTTGGAATACTAATGCTCTGCACTCCTATTCACTTTGACACTTTTTCCCAGAGAAAATGACAGACAAGTGCTTGAACAGCTGGATCAGTTTATGACAGAGCTGAGATGATGCTTCTTCCAGCAAAGGACTACTGCCCACTGCTCCCACTCCTGCTGCAGCAGCAGCTTTCTTTTCTAACACTACCACAACACTCTAAAACTACTCCCTTCCAGCTCATCTCCCAGGGCAAGTGCAGGAGGATGAGCGAGCCTGTAGCTCTTGCTGGGAGAGGGAGAGGGAGGTGACAGCTGTGTGTGCACAGGATGAAGCAGCTGTTGGTGGGAGGTGGGATGTGAGCAGCTGCTCTGTACGTGGGCATACACTGGGATGATAAAGGGGCCAGGCTCTGGATCCTGCTCATGCTGCTGAAGTTAGAACCTCTTTTTTTGATGAATAAACTGAGCTACTTGAACATGGTCCTTGCTGGAGTCACTTTCTGTCTTTGACATATGCTCTCCTACACTTAAGTAAAAGGCCTTTACAGAAGCAAAAAGTGCAGTCATGGCTCTCAGCTCTGTTCCTTCCACCCTTTGCCACGCTTGTGTCCTGTTTGTTAAGGCAGACCATGATCTTACCAAGGTGTAATCTTGAAAAAGAAACCTAATCAAAATGAACCAGAAGGGGAAAAGAGAGGTTGTAATATATCTCTATGGATTTTAGAAGGTCTTGTCAAGAGACATGCTGAGATACGCCAGGTGAATAAAGTGAAAAAAGTCACTGGCTTGTTCTGGTTCTGTTCTATGTATCTTATTATTTGCATTATATAGCACACAATACTTATTATGGTAACTAACAGAGGCCTAAAATGACATCACTGTCCCATCAATTGAAAATCCAACAGAAAACTACAAAGAATCAAGTGAGTCTTTAGAACTATTTTTAATTTATAAAGGCTCTGAGGTGTTATGGGTTGATACCAGTCAGCAGCCAAGCACACATTTAGCTGTTTGCTCACTCCCCATGTTCAACAGGATAGGAGGAAGAATAGAAAGAGCAAAAATGAGGAAACTTGTGGGTCAAGATAAAGACAGCTTAATAAGTTAAGGGAAGAGGGGAAAAAAGCAATACAGAAGCAGTCAGTCTCTTATCTCCCACACACTGGCCAATACATAATGAAGGTCCAAGAAAGGTCCTTGGAAGCTACTCCCTACATTCTTTCCCTATTCCTAAGCACCTGTGTCATACATAAAAACTGACCAATTTAGACATATTTGTGCTTAAATGCCCTGAACATATATTAAAAACATGGACCACCTATGGCCCAATGGAATAAATTGAATTCTCCTGCAAAACACAGCAGCCTATGCTATGCTTACTTGCTCAGCATGAAAAGTTTCAGGACCTTACCTGAGCTCTCTTTACAAGTCCTCACCTATTGTAGAGCCTGAGTTTCTTATTCCAGCTTCAAGCAGTGTTTATGACTTTTGGTATTTAGTTATAATGTATTCAAGTAGAAGTACAGGTCAAGAAAAACTTTGTGAATATTTCTGCCTCTACTACAACAGGCTCAAAGGATATAAAAATTTTTCCTGAAAAAGAAAGAAAACATGAACCATTCACCTTTTTACTGACATTTTCCTTTTAATTACAGTTAGTCTGTCTGCAGAGTTGCTTCAAATTTCTTCTCTCCAGATGCAACTCAGATTCATGACCGCAATAAATTTTTCATCCAATAATTAATTAAAATAGTAAGTTTTTAACAAACAGATTACTAAACATAAATCTAAATAATCCTCACTAAATCCATGTGTGCACTAACATCACATTTGATCTTCTGCCAGCTGCAGAAAACAAAATCTAAGATAAATGTTTCAACTGCCAAAGGATTTTGTTTCTATAGCAGTGTCTCAAGGTTTGCAATTTGCCATTGTACAGCAAAGTGAAGTCTGTTGACTACTAAAGAAAACACCTTGAAGATCTAGCAATTAACTAGTTTTGAAGCACAGTGTCATGCTGCATAGGATGCGCTGTGATTTGTACTATTTACTTGGAACTGTAATTTTACTAGAAAGGATGATATTATGCTGAGAATAGCCATATTCAGGACAAATGCAGGAAACAACCGCATTCATTCATACAGAAAGAGATTTCAGCAGACCAGCTAAGACTTGTGCTAGGATGTACAAAGACGAAAAATGAGAATCAGGGCAGTGTTTAGGAGGGCCTGTCTCTATCAGAGTGGGATAGGAGCACTAAAGAGCAGACAGAAGAGCATCAGGGCAGCACCAGGGAAGTGATATTTTGGGACTTGTAGTAAAAGGAAAAATACAACTGGGATATAGTCTTGGTTTGAGATCAGTATTTTTTGAATGGTATCCAAGGGGAAATGGTGTTCAGGGAAATACATTCCCCTTGGAGAATTTATATTATTGAGACCAAAGCATGCTTCACACCATCACCAAGGACAAGTCCCAAGAATTCTATACACCACTAACTTCAATAGCCAAAAAAGTAAAAATACTTATACTAACAGCAATCTTATCTGTATATTACATTCTCTTGGAAAGCTCTAGATGTTTGAGGGAGAAAGGAGATGCTAAATAACAATGTATGTCTAGTTTTTTGCCACTTTTTATGATCTCTGATACTGACTGTAAGTGTCTCTGTGCACTCTGAATACCACTCCCAACAAGATAAATTCTTCTGGGATCCTTTTACCTAAATACAGAATCTCATTCTGTCTCAGTGTAAATAATAGTATTTACTCACTTGAGCATTCATCTGGACAGGCTGGATTGATGTGCCAGGGCCAATGGTGTGAGGTTCAACATTGCCAAGTGCCAAGTCCTGCACTTGGCTCATAACAACCCCAGGCAGCAGCACAGGTGGGGACAGAGTGGCTGCAAAGATGTCTGGTGGAAAAGGAGCTGGAGGTGCTGGTCAACAGCTGCTGAACATGACAGAGGTGGCCAAGAAGGCCAATGCCATCCTGGCCTGGATCGTTAATAGTGTAGCCAGCAGGACCAGGGCAGGGATTCTACCCCTGTACTCAAATCCTGTGCTCATTACTGAGCCCCTCACTACAAGAAAGACATTGAGGTACCAGAGCACTTCCAGGGAAGGGCAACAGAGCAGTTGGAAGGGCTGGAGCACAAGTCCTGTGGCACAAGGAGAGGCTGAGGGAGCTTAGGACGATTAGCCTGGAGGTTGGGAAGCTCAGGGGGGACCTTATCACTCACTACAACAAAGTGACAGGAGGATGAAGTAAGATGGGAGTTAGCTTCCTCTCCCAAGTAAGAAGACATAGAACAAGAGGAAATGGCCTCAAATTGCACACCAGGGAGGTTTAGATTATATCAGGAAAAATTTCTTCTGCTATAAGGGTTGCCAGGCCTTGGCAAGTGGCTTAGTCTCCATCCTTGAACATATTTAGATGTCTCACTTAGGACATGGTTTAGTGGTGGACTTGGCAGCACTGGGCTAAAGATTGGGTTCAATGATCACGGAGATATTTTTGAATGTAAACAATTCTATGATTCTCCCTTTGATTTTCCTTCCCAGGTTTTCCAATTCCCTAGCTTTTTCTTCCAAGACAAGAAATATGGTTTTGTCACCATGCATGGAGCAGTAAAGACTTTTTAAGACTTTTTGCACCCCTCATTAACCACAAGCTAGCACTAACAGAGTGCACTGGCAATCCACATTAGGACTCAAAAAAACCCTGGCCATGCAGGTAGACTTCAACCCCCAGAAGTTTTATAAATCACAGTTAGATTTACCTGAGAGAGGACTGTGGACTGATCCTATTAGTAAAACAGGAAGCTGCATATTCCAGTACCTTACAGTGTGGATGTTTGCCTACTATATCTTTTCAGAACTCTACTTGAGCGTATTAATATATTCTCTGTACTATTGTTTTCCCACATAGAGACTCCTCAGAATAGAAAGCAAGTAATAAATTTAAAAATATTTTCATTTAACTTCTCCCCTGGTGTTTGCTCCTAATTTACTTACACTTACTGTAAATCACAAAAGATCTATTTAAAATAAATCATAAGTTACCTTATCTCTAGGTTGCTGATTCCATTCACTGGCTGTGTGTATTTTAATGACAGTCTAAGAATAAGAAACAGATTTTTAATGTTAGAGTAGTCAGCTTTTAATTAGATCATTGTGACATTTCAATTTGAGGGAATATTCTAAATCAGTAGGCAATTACAAAAGTCATATAGCAAAGGTTCAGTACATAGAAAAATATGACTAAATATTTCTAGAGTTTTATTTACCCATGAGCAGGTGCTTCAAAGTAAAGGAAAACAGAGATCATGTTTCATTAATGTACTTCTAGCTGAGTTACTAACTCGTAACTGGCAATAGTCCCCTTCAAGGGAATGAAATTATGATCTCATTAATGCCAGTGGGGACTTTTGTGATTGTGAGATCAGGCACAGGAAAACCTGTTTGGACCAAACAAACAAGGAAGTAGAGAACATAAGGAGAAAACAATCATAAAAATAAGAGGCCTTATCTGAACAGTCTTTGTGGTCTTGACTTGCATTTTTTTTTTAAATTTGGTTGCTTTAGTAGGAGAAAATTAAAATAGCACTAATTTCACATTGTAATATTTTTGATAGTTTTCAGAATTACATATATTATGATATGAAATTTCTTACGCTACTCACGTTGTGTTGCTGTCTGAGCACACAGAGTCAGAAATATCCACATTCTGTGTTAAGAACGTTGCATTTGTCAAATCTATTGAAACTGAACTGTTGGCTTTGAGGCTGAAATTACTAGCATAAAAAAGAATGCATGTAAAATTTCCAGTGGTCACATTCAGAGGAGGATATGATAAATTGTCTTCTTCCTCAGCAGCCATTAATTGTCGTCTTAATTCTGTCACCACATCAGTTCTTCTGGAAATCTGGAACAACAACACATTAACAATTCATGCCTTTGTAAGAGACATTTCAGTTGAAAACAGACCTTCACCATTCTGTACCATGAGCACCTGTTCTTCTGAAATCCTCAATCAACCTCAATATTTGTTACTATCTATTTAACTGGAGATGTGAAGGAGGCTGGTGAGGCAATGCTAACCTAGGTTCCCATGGCCAGGTGTCCACATGTGAAAATAAGCACCAGTGTCAACAGGCAAGTGAATATAAAACAACGTTTGTAGTGTTGCCTTAAGACAGTAGTATTCATTTGTGCTAACAAGTAGAAGAATATTTTTTTTTCCCCCAGGAGAATATACTGAAAGAAATTAGCTTTTTTTTCTGCAATAAAATCATCAGAAAATTTCAACTTGCTAGTTCAGCGACACTCTCCCATTGAGTAACAATAACCATTTTTGCAGTCTTTATTTTAACAAGCATGAGAGCAGGCTACTCAGCTACAGCAAGCTTATTTTTAGACTCTTCTGATGTCTTCTGGAAAAAGAAGACCTTTGCTCATTTGGCTGATGTGGTGAACTCCTACAAGAGACACATCTGCTTTTAGGATATTTCCAGGAATTCCATTTAGTTGGTAATGCTTTTAAAAAATGTGCCCAGGACATCCTCCATAAATCAGCCCATTGATATCAACAGTTAAAGCAACCTTACCTTATCACACTACAACTTTATCCTGCTCTTATCTTACTCCTCACTTCACAGTTTATTAATATCAAGGATATTCCACCTCATTTTGAGTCCTATGTCAGCTTTACAACTTTGAATGCTACAGTGGCCTCGACCCTTAGAGAACTTGAGGGTACAAGACATGAAAGGCATCACAAGGGTTACCGGAACTGTAATTATGTGGAGCTATTGCCTACAACTACTTTTCATGAGTTTAAAGATAGTCAAGGACCATTTTCCAGTCTGAAACAGAGATTCTAATATTGCTTTATAACCTTCTTGTGGAGAGGAGCCCCAGAAGTCTTTGTCACCTTAACGGCTGCTCTGTAAATGCTGCTGGACATCTCTTATTTACAGCTTGTCTTTGTAGGTACCTCATTCTATCAATTAAGTAGAATGGGCTGCATTAAAACCCTTTGTCTAAATGCTCCAGTGAAGAATGTAATCTTCCCCTCCCATACATGCATACTTTATGAATTTCTTTTTAATTCAGAGTACTGCCTTTTCAAATACATCAGAACAAGCATTATTTTAAATGAATACCATTTTCTTTAAAAGAAGAGGGTACAACAAAAGAAAATACTCAACTTTTGATATAAAACTTTAAATCTTTCCTTAGGTTTTCCTGAAATGTAATCATTTTATTTCAAACTGAGAGGAAAAGCTGAAGTCTAAATTATATCCTGTCTAACTATTGACTTCACTATGTGGGCCCCATGTATCATCTAAAGAGGGCTTTAAAAACCACCTGCTAACAGCTGAAAGCAATGCTACATTGGATACTGTGACCCGGATAACTCGGGGGATTAGGTTGAAGTACCTTAAAATAAAAAGAAAGCTATTAAAATATAATCATAAGACTACAACTTTATTTCTATTGCTCTCTGAGCAGTACTTTTCCTTGAGGCTCTTTCATACAGATTCCCTTGCCTCCCTCAGAAAGCACATGAACCAAAAGAGTGCAAACCTGGAAAGAAGGGCTTTCAGAGACAAAGAAATCCACTCTTTTGATAGGAATAGGCAGATCTATCAGGTCAATATAGGGCTCCAAGGTTGATGTCAGTGGGAAAATTTTGTGTTTGTTGACCACGGGATAATCCACTCAACACGTGGTCCACTGACAGATGCACCTGTCCCAGAGGGGAAGAAGAGCTCTAGCCCAAGAGCTAGTATGGCTTGATGACAAAGCCTTAAACAAGCTTGGAAAGAGGAAAGGAACAAAGCCAGGATGAGCAATGAGATGGTGTGCCAAAACTTGGGGAAATGAGCATTAGTGGGATCCCTCTATCTGCTTCCAACTCAGCAGATTCTGTCATTCTGTGAATTAAGCATGTTCGAAATCAGAGATTTTTTAAAATTTAGTCTTCGGGCTGGAAGGATGATCTCTGAAACAGCCCAGCCTGGGACCCACTGCAGACCTGAGGACAGCAGTTGCTCCTTTCAGGTGGCTGCAGTGGGAAGCTGAGAGCCCCCCTATTGCATCCCTGTTTCCGTGTTTAAGGAATATTTTCTTTTTCTTTTGCTGCTGCACAAATATGAGCTTACAGAACCAAAATCAGATTCCGATGTCATATCTTTCATGCTAAACTATAAATTACCAGACACTTCCTTGACAAATGGAATATATTTACACTGAATTACTGTAAATCAAATCAGATTATTTAGGAACAATACATTGTGGAAATGCTGCCAATCATTAAACCATATTTAATTTTGTCATTGTGTGCCCTTCTCCTTCACCTAATCTGAAGTGAGGGATGTGTGAGTCACTGTCTTATTTTCTGAACTGATCAATGGCATTTTTTATCTCAGTCATGCAGTGAACAGCAAGATCTGATTAAATCAGAAAAGAAAAAGAAAAGGATGCCACTTATATTTTCCTAGACCACAGTGGAATGCTGCAATTACTAACTGAACCTGCAATAGAGGTAGCTGAGCAAAATTCTTCCCTTTAATCTGTTTTTCCAGGCTCCTAATTCAAAATCATTTTTCTTGGGAAGGAGAAAGGAAGCAGGTCTGGCAACATTTTGCTACACCAACATACTAATCTTTTTCAAAGCAAACAGACCTTACATCCAAAATTATTTTGTTGTTGTTGCCACAGTTTTGTTGGCTCTTCCAACATAGACTGGCTAGAGACAAGAAAAAAGATTTGGGGCCATGTTATACATTTAAAATTACAGTTGAAAACAAATATAAATCAAATAGTTGTAAACACATATGAGAACCATACAAAATACTGTGAAAATGAAACTTTCATTTGCTGAAATGATGAATGGTAATGAACAACAGAAACAGACTATATTTTACACTGGTTACAACATGGGATTTTTGAATGATGATTGTGCCTTCTGTTTCAAGCTTGTGTTTCCTGACTTCTTATTGCTGTGTTAAGGTGTGCACATCAAGAATAAGAAAACTGTCCTGGTGGTGCTTGCTGCTCCTTTTCATTTCTAACAGCAAAGACTTACGATCACATCCTCTCTGTGGGATACCTGCTCTTATTGAAAATGTATTGAGGGAGGTGAGTAGTCAGAAGGGTCCAATCCCATTCTTTTTTTAGGATGTATCTTCATTTAGTCCATACATCCATACCGCATCGTGCACTACATTGCATTCTCTGTATCTACCTGACTTATGTGGCAAATGTATTTTTTTCCAATTTTAGTCATAACATGATTAAAATAGCTGTTAGTATTGCAAAACTACATAAGAATCATATCTTCTACTAAAAATATTTTAAAAAGTGCACTATCAGGGCCAGATACGGCTTATTAGCACTGCACAGCATAGCACAAATGAAGAAAAGAACCTGAAAACATTTAGGGAATGCATGCAGAGACAAGTTCAAAATACACTGTAAAAATGAAGACAAAGAATCTTTTTGCATCACATATGATGGCGTAAATTATGAAGTGCAAGGTCCAGGGAGAGGAGGACAGGTGCTGCAACTGCTACAATAACACCCCAAAGACAAATATGTTTTTATCGGAACTGGATTTGGGGTTTGGTACATGGAACTGCATGTACATACCATGTACTGACTGTAATTCTTTTCACAGTATATCAAAACAACTGTATGCTTGCATTTTTTCAAGTTGCTTTAATAGGGACCATCAAAATATTTATTTTTTTTTGCAAGATATTCTTTTAAAATGACAGTAGGAGGCTCCCATGTGCTCAGTGCAGGGGCACTGCAGAATGGCAGGCCATGCTTCTATCAGAAGCCACTCAGCATTCACATCCCAGCCAAATATCAGCACATTTCTAAAGCTTTTTCTGAAATGATCATTTCATATTCCTTCCCACACAAAGAGATCAGTTTTCCTCCATGTTTTCTATTTGATGTGGCATCATGGTCTCACCATGGATAGCATCATCACCACCCCTGCTAATAGCATCACTTTTCCTGAAGGATAGTGTGTCACGAATCTGAGATGCAGGCAACCTCACTGCTAAAGATCAACAATTTGAAAGGCAAGCATTAGAATTTGGTATAACTGTAAAAATGTTCTTTTTGGTGTCAAGTTTACAAAATCACATGCAAACAGAAATATATTTGATTTTACTTATTTCATTCTCCTCCCGTGGAAGACTGTAGCATAACAGTGTTTCAAGCTGTCAAAATTTAGAACATTTAGCAGAGTTACCAATTATCTCTATTTTTTAAAATTTTAACTGTTTTGGTTACATTTTTATGACTTCTAATGTTTTGGGATTTTGTTTTTTAGTTCCCCTGAAGGCTGATTTGTGGCTGCCTCAGACCTGGACATGTTTAAAGCCAGGTTGGACGGGGCTTAGAGCAACCTGATCTAGTTGAAGATGACTGTGCTCATGGCATGGGGATTGGAACAGGATGATCTTTAGGGTTCCTTCCAGCTCATTTCATGCATTTGTACAGCAACTGTAAGGCTAAAACACCAGAATAAATTTCAACAGCATGATATTTTCCCCAGAAGAATCCTTGAACTTTATTTCCCATCTCTATTATTACTCTGATAAAGCAGGGGGGGAAAAAAAAGAATGCACAGAAATGTGCATCCATTTATTAACAATGTTTACTATCATTTTAGTGCCTTGCAGGATATATGACCAACCTTACTGTCTCACATTAGTATCTGATGACTTCCCTGGTGAACCATGCACACTTCCACCAGCAAGCCAAATGGCTTGGCAGCTGTGACACTCAGCTTGTACGTGCTGACCTGCACCACTCAGAGTTTTTCACATGAGCAAGGCTGGGACACAAATGTTAAAGTCAAAATGCACGTATTACAGTGAGAGATAATGCTCTCACTATAAAACATAATGTTCTCCTTTATAATTGATAGAACTGCTGTGACTTGTGGAGAGTATCCAAGTCATGAGCAAGCACTCCAAGATCTTCTGTCAGCAGAGACAATAAAACTGCAGTATAACTACGCTGCTCGGTTCAGAGGAGTGCATAAACACAATCTGCAGTATCATCTCTCATATTCATGCCTAATTGTTCACAGGCCTGCCCTTTAGCACTGGGCTGGATAAAACATTTCTTGACTGTCATTTACAGAGAATGGAGCTACTCTGCACAGTGCCACCGTCACTGGGCAGAGACAAGAGAGTTTGCAGGGACCATGCAAGCAACAGAACCCAGAGCTGTTGTGAAAAGGTGTTGTTTTCAAGTGGAAACCATTCCACTCAAAGGCTTTAAAATAAGACAATGCACATACAAGCACATCTGTAAATGAAGTCCCCATTTTCTGAAGAAATGTGTATTTCCTGTTATTTTCTTGCTACAACTTTCAGTGGATTTTTATACCAAACATCTTCATCTAACTTAAGAAAGAGCAGGAATTTATCCACAAAAAACAAAATCCTGATTTTAGAAAGTAAAACAATATGTATAAACTAGAATAGCAGCTGGAAGGAGCTACTTCACTTAATTTGCCACCTTAAATTTCAGTTAGGACAAATAACCCAAACACAATTATTTCAATGAGAACAATGTATTGGTCATCTTCAAAAGTGTTAAAATTTACAGCATTTTGCAAGGAATTACAAAAGAAAGAAAAAACATATTAAGAACTTGCCTTGTAAAACAGAATTAATCCTGAAAGGAATCTACCAGATGTATCATTCAAGGAGTATTTGCTGATGCCAATATCCCCAGGCTGAGCATTAGATTTTGGGCCCTGTTTCAGGCAATTCTGCCATAGAGATAAAAGAAGCTACAGATTTTGCATAATTTTTAGACTGCTAGGGGAATACCCGCTTCCAACTGGTTGTTTTCCCCACTTTCTTGTGTCCATATGTAGAATTCAAGTTGCTATGGGAGATGTGAAAAAGGATGGAGGAGTGTCTGCTGCAATAAAATGGAGCAGAAATGCAGTGAGAGATGGACAGAGGTTACACAGGGGTCTGGTGGGTTACTTAATTGAAAAATGCAGACAGAAGCCAAAGTGTGTTACTCATACTGCTGGGAGAGTTGCCAGCACTGTTAGTCCCAGATGTAGGCTAGTCACAGGGAAATTAAAAATCTGAAGACCCTAAAAATTCTCCCTTTGTCTACTTAATATTTGGATCCTGCAGGCCTTTGGAAGACTAATCTGCAGAGCTGGCCAATAAATCTAGCAAATTAGATCTTTTGACAGGGAAGTTAAAACAAGCAATTTTTTTCACAGAAAATCTATAGAAAGGTTTTTAACTTCTACTCTGCTTTCTTGCACTTAATATCTATATAATTTTTCTGACAGTAGGGTATGTAAGCTGGAAGGTGTATATATATATAAATGAAATCCACATCAGAAAGTCTAGACAAAGCTAATATTAGAAATAATAGCCACACTTTTTTTTTAAGGTTTCCATGCTTTCATTTCTCTTGATAAATCTTTCTTCCTCTTCCAAGTTTTTCTCAAAATAGACGTGTTTCCACCAAAACCTAGTTAAATCTTCCAGCTAACACACCTCAGCCAATGTCATCAACCTCCTTTATCTCCTACCTGTCTCTAGTCCACAATTAAACCAAAATGAAAGCAAAGCATGTGATGCTTCCCAGCATTTAGGTGGAACTACCATCTCTATGCCTGTTAGTTGGAGATCCTTGTCACGATGCTTTGATATGAAACTTTGGAAAATCAACATTTCTAAGGTGAGGCTTATTAGAAACCAAACACCAACTTTCTTCCAACATTCTTGTGGGATTGCTTTAGCAGCTTGATGCCTGTTGCTGCTCCTACATCATATCCAAGCTTCAAAGCCTGGCTGGGGATGTGGTTCAACCACAGTCAGTTACTCCTGCTGGAAGTTCAGATCCTGAGAACTGGGGATCAGGAGCAAAGAATATTTTTAGGTTCATAAGGAAATCATATATTGGGGAGGAGCTTTTAACAGTGAGAAGGGACAGCAAAGTTCAACATTTACCTTCCAACAGTTCTGCTCAACACAAGGCAAGATACCTCTGTTGCAGAATTTTGCAAGTGATTTGGCTGAATGCCCCAGAAGAAGAGATATCTAACTGTTAAAATAACTGTGGTTTAACTTTCATACTGCAGTGCACTAAAAAGTAGAATGTACTTCTGATTCATTAAATATCAATCTAGGAAATCACTCAATTACTTGGTCTAAATTAAATTAAAAATCAAATCACAACAATTGTTGCAGTGTTTCAATAAAATTGTAAACATTGAGGTTTTCATAAACCAGAAAAGACAGAACAAGAACAAAATATGCTGTGTAATATCAAATTAGATGTCAGGCATCACTTTATGTACAGCTTTCACTGTAATGCTTCCAAGAACAAATTAAAAATATGTCTGTGGCATTCTTGTCAGGAAAGGGATTAGTTTTTGCCTTTTTTTCTGGTCTATCAGTGACACAAAGGACACATGTAACACAGCAACTCAATAACAAAGATTCCTGTGTGAGGCTGGAAGGAGCTGGCAGACCTGTATGGGTCAGAACAGTGCTGTGATATTTGGTGGGATCTCAGAAGAAACAATGACTTGTCCACCTCATGCAGAGCAAATTTGCCTCTTCTCTCCCAGCATCCCAAACTAACAGTCCAGGGGGGCACTCCAAATCCCAGAGCTCTCCCACCATTGCCTCGAGCTCTGCTGTACTTTCAATGCTGCCAGCACAGGTGACTGTACAGGAGAACAGCTGTACAGTCCTCAGAAAGAAATAAGCTCAGTGTTTCAATACTAAAACACTGCCTTAACTGTCAACTTTTTTTTTTTAACACCCTGGCTACTTCTTAGCTTTGTATGCTTAGCACTCTAATGTACAAACTTTGAAAGGAGACTTGCATGCAATTCCAAGTTCACAGATTTTTATGGGAAAGCCTTTAGGATTAAGTAGAAGCAATTTTTAGAGAGAATATTTCAATATCCATCCCTAAAGGAAAGATATATTCCTCTGATAAAATCATAAGTACGTTTGAAAATTCTGTTAAGACATTATCATACTTTATCCTAACTTTAGAGGCATTTGTGCTGCACTTAGGAGTTTAAATGGCTGCACAGGTTGACTGATGGACTCAGTGATCTTAGAGGTCTTTTCCAACCTTCATGATTCTATGGTTTTGTATACACAATGCTTATGTATGAATAATGATGGCCCTTTTTTTCTTTTTCAAATGGCAGGAAATCATTAGTTGATGGCTTTGAACAGTCTAATACTTCAGGGAATCATATTGAGGGTAACAGTTAAAAAGCAGAGAAGAAACACAGCCGCCACATGCATAAATACAGCAGATCTAGAACAGCACAACAAAATATCTTCCTACCACAAAACACTGATTTTCCAAAATCAAAACGTTCTGTAGCACTACATACAGAAAATAATTTTTTTTAGAAAGTTTTATAAAGTGAAAAGAAAGAATATGAAATTTCACTGGAAACTAAAATGAAATAATCCAGGTTTCTTCCAATGAGTCCTGTTTTACAGACTGGATGCACTGAAACTTAGGGCTTTGTTATTCTGCCATCAGATCTCACATTTCTCAGGATATGTGATCTGCATTTTACTGATTAAGAATAAGTTTTTATGTCATGTGTTAGTAAAGTGTGCCTTTGTTCCTCTAACAGCTGTTTCTCCAGCACAAACAACAGAGGCTGCAGTACAAAACAAATGATACAAATGGTTTTTTCAGTGCATGGGGCATCTCTGTGATGACACCAGCTTGTTCTTTTACGAGCTTTAGTTTAATTTCCTGTGGAAGAAAGGAAGACAAGAAGTACTGCGAGTAGATATTCAGAGTAAGGCTTGCTCTGACCACATACATGGGCTACCCAACCATCAGCCACAGACCTCTCAGCTCCTGGCTTTTCAGCCCCAGATATCTCATGGGGGGATGCACATACACATACAGAGGATTCAGTCATCCTCTGGTAGATGTAATTGTTTCCCACTTCTAACCCTATGCTTCCCTAAAATGGGAATGTTTATCTCCTTGTGAAAAAGCTCATGCCAATGGGCTTTGCTGTCAGGAGAAGGCTCTGAAGACACAAGCCTCTGTGCTCACCAGTAGCAACGAAAGGGGAAAGGTCTCAGAGCTACTAGAGGCAATTTGCAGGTGCTTAATCCCAAGGAACTTGAGAATCCAGCCTGTTTCACTGTACTAAATGCAGGGGAGACTGCACCAAGCTTGAGCTGCCACCTACATTTTCAAGTGACACAGTCACTTCTCCTTATGGATTTCCTAGTTGCCAGCAGAACAATGATTTACGTGCAGCAGGCTTTCTTCATGATGTGGCAATTATTTTCATTTTCAGAGGTGGCAGTTCTACAACAACCTAATAGGCGAGCATGAGGAGGAAAGTCCAGGAGCTTCTTATAGAGGAGCTTTGCTTATTCTATTGGGTGCCTCTTCTGGCTCTTGGCCTTTAGTTAAACAAGTTACATATTACTTTTCACACTCCTGTACCAGAGAAATGCTATGTCAATATCCCAAGCTTGCACTGCCAAGACATGAGACCAGCTAAACTGTGTGAAGGCAAAGGTCCACCTAGCTCACAGCCAGAGCTACTGAGAGTAACTGGCAATTGAAATAAGAAAAGGGTAAACACAAACAATACTTGTCCTAGGATGCCCTCTTTGATTTCTGTAATCTTTGGGTTAGAAACTTTCAGGGCTGAAGGTCGCATTCAAATCAACACACATAATAGAACCGTCTTTCCATCCATCTTTCCTCCATTAGTATATAATCACTGAAATCTGTGTTCTTTTGTCACCCAAAAATAGTTCACTTTTTTTCCTTAAAGGATTTTGCTGCCCCTAAATTCCTGTGTTATGGTCTGAGTGGTGATTGTCATGAATATTTCCCAGAAACAATGAGTAATATTTCCTGTTCAGCCTGACCACTTAATTGGCAGCTTTATTTATTATTTCCCTCTTGAATTTCCCTCACTTTTCCTAGTTGAAATATTTCAGTCTTGTAGTTTTACTGCATCCTTTGGAGATGGGGTGGCCAGAGCCACATGCACTATTCCACTGGCAGACTTGCACTCAGTAAGGGCTTAGTGACCTGACACTGCTTTGCCCTTCTCCTTTCCAAAAGGTGGGTGACACTCTGCTTGCTCTTCATCCTCCTGCTGACTGCTGGGGTGTTCCAGGAGATCTACCCACATTCGTGCTGCAATTCCTCTTCTGAGAAATAGCAGCCACTCACTCCAGTGCAATATGCATATTTAAGGTTCTGCTTTTCTTCAGACTGGATTGTATCTGCCTTTTCATAACTCAGTAATGCAGTGCTGTGAGTGGTTTCTCAGCAAACTTTGGCACCTTTGGATTTCAGCCCCCTTTCCATACTAATGACTCTGCTGAACAGCACAGGCATCAACATCAATCCCCACAGAGTTCCACTGGCAAATACTTCCCGCTGTGAACATGAATCCTTTATTTTTATCCTGTTTCCTGCCTTGAAATATTTTACTTCTGCTGCCAAATAATTCTACTTTTTTACCCTTTTTACTTAAGCAGCACAGTCACTTTTACTTGCACTTCCTATGCCTCTTAGAGAACACTGAAACCTCATTGTATTTTCTTCATAGACGCACCTGTTTATGACTACAATTTCAACTGTTTTTGTCAGTATGGAAGGTAGGTTTCCTGGAAGTATTTCTCTAGACATATGGAGCCTCTTTTCAAGCCCCATGTCACACTTGAAACACCCTGCTCCTCTGGGATAAAGGCGAAACTATTTTGTAATTTTCATATATATTATACAAATTGTAATTCAAAAACTGTACATTAGAAATCATGTTGACAGTTTTGCAATTTCTTATTTTAGTTTAAACTTAGGTGAATAGTATATGACCTCGATGATATGACATTATTAATTTTATTGATTTATTCTGAAATCTCTTCTATTTCTAATTGAGTTGCAGCAAAATGTTTTGAGGCTCAATGACTACCGAGAAAGTGAAGTGAGAACTTCTCTGCATTCTACTACAGCAATGATCAGCACACAGGCCACTTGGCTTGGCATTGTCTCTCATTTTTCTGCATTGCTGGTTTTTATTTGATCCATTTTTCTGCATTCCTCCTTTTTATTTGATCCAGTGCTCTCTGAAAGAATTCCTGTCTAATGTGTTTATGTGAATAGTTTTTGGGTTTTGTGCACATTATTTCTTGAATCTCTTTAGGTCTGCCATATGATACTGCACTAAATTTGCAAGAATTTGTATTCCTTTTAATTTTCTATATCATAAAGGACTGTGCTTTTTGAAACATGACTATTACTATTAATAGCCTCACCTCTTTCACTCTGTTAATTATGACACAGTTTGGAATGTTTCCACATGGGGAGAAGGGTGAGGGGAAAATTGCTTTTTGGACATATAGTTTGACTTTTTAATATGTTGTGTTGAAGCAGTTTATATTCCAGATATAAACAGTGACAGTCAACATAATTAGTGGAGATTATTGGGCAATTTAGCAAATCACAGGTAGATGGATTATTTTAATCCTTATATTAAAGACATATCACTTGGAGGCTGTGTTTAGCCTCAGTCTTCAAAGACTGTTCTTAGAATACGTCTCCAGAATTCTCAGAATGTTTATCTCTGTCTCCTGGAATCCAAAGTTCCTTTAACACACAACATCAGCCCTTTACAGCTCTATTCTGTCACTTCAATACTTTTTTTACCTAGGCACTTCCCTTCCAGCAAGCATTTAGCATGCCTACCGACATGTAATACAAATACGTTTGTTTACAGTTATTCTACAGTTCCATTTATTCTATCCTATTTTATCCTTATACCCTAATTTTATTCTGCATTATTATGTTTATGACTTCTGCTTATGTATGACTGTATCATTTAGAATACTCACTGCAGTTTTATTCATGCATTTTACTAATTTCTGGTACATTTTACTCCTGAGACACAATTCATCCTTACCTGTGTCCTTCTCCACCATCCCCCCTCCAGCCCAGTTTTCTTGGTCCTTATTTTAAATGCAAAATAAATACAACTTTCTAATTTGATCTATATGAAATATCTGTAGTGTTTTCATCTATGCCTTAAAAACTTAGCATTTGAAAATAACAAAATTGTTCCGATCTGATAAAAATAATAGCTTAGTTCCATGCTGCCCATCATTTAGCAGTGAAGCACTTAAACATATATATAAATAAAATAAAAAAATGTATCCTAAAGCTGTAAATATGTTTGAAGTAAGTGAATCAACTTGCTCTGGTGCAAAGTCTAGAGTTAAAGGTAAAACACTAGTTACTTCTTTGAATTCACCACTAACACATGAAATGAATCATATGGAATCACTAACTAAAATCTCTCACATTTTCATCACTCAGTTTTGAAACTAATTTGGCTAAATGTTTGTTCAACTAGAGTGACAACTAACTGGCTTCTACCTGCCTCAAGCAGTTCTTTTGCAGTTATTTAAAAATACTCTACCTGTGTCAGAAAAAAGTTCTCAGAACAGAGTTAGCTAGGAAATAATCAAGTGTACACTCTTTACCTACAAGTTAAAGTTTATATTTTATTATAATGGCATTCATTAAGTGAGGAGAGGAAAGGACCAAAGGATGAGGAATTCCTTTTGTTTCTTCTTTTAATCTGGAAATTCTGATGCTTTATTATACTGTGTCTAACTACAGTTGCTCCTTCAAATGTAAAAATAAAAGACCAAATGTATTCAAGGATGTGTGAGGATATTTAATCTACACCCCAACTCCTGAAATGGCATTGGAAGCATTTTTCTAAGGTTTTATTCATGGGAAAGCTCATGTTATGTAATGTTTGAGTATATTAAATGGTCAAAAGCATTCCATTAGCTGGAAGCTGTGAAGTCAGTGGGGTGGCTGTTGCAGCATTTTGTCTCCTGGGAGTGGTAAACTGAATAGTCAGCAAAACAGAGGGGGGCTGGATGTAAGTGGAAGATGCAGCAGAGAAAAATATGATGCATTTAAAAAAATGTGCTAGATAGAAGGCAGAAACAAAGAAAACATAACCACAAACACTTGTCAAAGCAGAGAAAAACTTTTCATACTCCTTTCAGCTGGGACACACAACAATAGCACCTGAAGAGAACTCCAAGAGACACTTTTTAAGTGTCAAAAGTAACCACTTGTGTGACAGATTCCAATGTCACTTCTGGCTGTAAAGAGTTCCTATAATTCATACTGCTTGGCTCTGAGTGGTATCAAAGACTCATCCCACAGAAACACCAACTAGAGCAGACAGCTTGTAGAATGAAGGAGTCCAAAGCTGATGGTAACTGAAGCTCTTTGAAAATGTGGAAGCAGTGCAGAAAATTTAAACAGCATTTCACAATGCATCTGTAAAAAGTAGAGTCAACAAATGAGTATGAGCTGGAATGTAGCTATAAATCTCCTTTTAGCAATATGTGGTCCCTCAGCATTCAATCTCACTGAGAAAAGATAACAACTATAAAACTGTCTTGCAGTTTCAGAAGAAAACTAGTAAAAATGTTACAGGGACACCTATGAGGATCAGAAGGATGGGGAATGTGATGAAATTTATGATTTAAAGCATATCTGTCTTTAAATCATTGCAACCTGTCTAGCCTCTCTAATTATAACAGCAACGTAAAATTATGCATTACATAAGCCAAAAAGCTAACCAGAAGAAAGCAAAGTAGAGGAGTGATCTTGATCAAATTCCTCAAGAACACAGAAATTCATATATTCATGAGAACTTCTGATGAAAGAGTGGAACAAGGACTGCAGAGAGGTTTGGCTCTCATGAAGAAAAATAAGCTATCAAATGTTTGTCAAAGGGAAGGAAAGTCTTTTCCTGACACTACTCATATCTTGGGATAAGTTTCTGGCATTTAATGGAAACAAATATGATAAGTGTTGAGTGAGAGTTGTCTGACTAAATGCATATGTCAAGATCCAACCTCAGCATGATGACTACCTTTAAGGGTATTATCTCACCCTGCAGCAGTCTCCTACAAAATAATCAGAAGGATCATATCCTAAAAAGCCCTCGTATTGACTGTAAAGAGAATCCTGTTGATGGCTTCAGATATATACAGGTAGACTTCACTTGTCCAGAATTAGGTGATACAAATCAGTCTCTCAGCCTGAGATTCCAACTCATCCCAACTCAGAGAGACCTAGAAAGCATAGCATTTCAGAACATGAGCCACAAGACTCAGCAGTTGCCCTGTTGGAGGAAGCTAGCTCCTTTATGAGATGGTGGAGGAATCATCACCTGCTTAGTGAAACCATTTTGAGTAGGTCACCAAGTGGTGTCTCTTTCAGAGCCTTAATTCTGTCCTCCAGCTTCAAATCATAGACTCCTCAAACATCTTGAATTAAAAGGCACATTAAAGATCATCTAGTTCCAAGCCCCTTGCCATGGGCAGGGACACCTTCCCATAGAGCAGATTGCTAAGGGTCTCATCCAGCCTGGCCTACAACACTTCCAGGGATGGGGCGCTGGCCTGTTTCAGTGTGCGTTACCCTCACAGTAAAGGATTTATTCCTAACACTGAGGCTAAACATACTCTCTTTCAGTTTAAAACCATTCCCCTTTACCCTATAACTACATGTCTTGTTGAGAAGTCTCTCTCCAGCTTTCCTGTAGGCTCCCTTCAGGTACTGGAAGGCCAGCAATTAGTTCACCTTGAAGCTTTCTCTTCCCCAGGCTGACCAATCTCAATTCCCTTAGCCTTTCCTCATAGAAGAGATGCTCCAGCCCTCCAATCATTCTGAAACTGGAACAGAACAAGAACCAGGCTGAACAAATCTCCATTGTGCACTGGGGTAATAAACTGGTAATTATGATAGCCCAAAGGCATCTGTGTCTGCACTGACTAAACTAAATTGCTCTTGCTCATCAAATCATAAAAGACGCTCAGTCATAGGTGAGTTCTGCTCATTAATTCACTTTCTGCAAGCCAATACCAGTCTGGAACCTTTTCTAATACACGCACTTCTCACATTTATTTTTCTCTGCTTCAGGCAATGGAAGAACAAACGAATATAACATAGAGATATTATTTAGCCATAAACAGCCCAAGAGGAAGGAGGTAGAGATTTCTGAAGAGAAG
This sequence comes from Petroica traversi, assembly GCA_025920805.1. Lineage (NCBI taxonomy): Eukaryota > Metazoa > Chordata > Aves > Passeriformes > Petroicidae > Petroica > Petroica traversi. Next base: position 24,650,392 of record JAHLSL010000009.1, read on the forward strand.
CATCTCAAAATCACCATTTTTTGGGAGCTTCATTGTATAAAATTAATTTGCCTTACTAGAAGGAGATTACTTTTTTTTTAAAGTGTAGTACCTAAAGCTAATTTCCTTCATCACTGAGAATAAAGCCACTAGTGAATGATAGCTATAGAGTTTAAATAGTGCATTTGAAAATTGTTCTCAACATGATTAAAGCCTCTTACTTCTTATATATATTGATCTTGGTTATCACTGGGGGGTGATCCTGTAACTTCTAGATCATGCAATAATGTCTTTACAGTTTAAGCAAAGGGAGTTAGTACTTTCACTTATGGTTATGAAACAGCTCATAGCTTCCACAGTGCAAGCACAGCCAAAGATATGCAATACATACCAAAGAGATGTTACATATAAATATACAGTGATGATCCCTCAAAAGTACATTCTGCTTTCGTTTTTCTAGCTCTGTATAGAAGCTGACAACCTTGAATGCACTGAATAAAGTTATTGTGAGGGGACAAAAAATACTTCAAATGGTGAATTTATACAATTGAGAAAAATATAAGTTGCTTATATTTTAAAAATGTAGAACATCTTAAAATACATTGCTTTAATTATTTAAAAGTGTTTCAGCTGCTCAAACTATGTTACTTTAATTTAGAAAGCCTGTTGAAATATGCAGATTTAAAATCTTTTTTAAAGTGACCAAAGAATTCCTTCTCTTAATCCAAATGCTTTCAATAATTAAAAATATTTTTCACTCCAATTGTTCTAAATGCAATTTTCAGCTAAGAATGCCCATGCGTCTTTGATTTCAAATAGTAAAGAGCCACAATAACTAACTTTTATTTTGGATCTTTGTTTAAAAAAAATAGATAAGAAGGCAGATCACAAGTTCTGGACTAATATTGTCTCCTTGCCACAAAAACACACAATGTACAGAACATCAGTGTGAACTTGCCTCCTCATGCTACTGGGTTTTTTCCTAAGCTTGGTCTTCAAAATCTAGTCTCTGGAAATTAATTGCACATGGTGAATTTTTGAAGAAAATTCTTGTTTTTCTTCAATAGAATTTGTCCCAGAGCCTGAAAGGACTATTGCAATCACCTTGTTGGATTAGCCAGAGGTTCAAGATCCTACCTCCATGCAAAAATCCATACTACTTTTGAATGAAAACAGAATACCTTTGAGGGGCTCATCTACTACTGGCTTGAAGAACATTTATGAAGCCCATTTCAGTGACCTCTTACTCTTTTTTTGGATAAGATAAAGGGACTTGCCTCCATCCCACTGAACACAGGTTTTATCTTGTAAGAAGACTAGCAGTGCATTTTCAATGTACTCCCTCCTGGAATCCTTCCAGCCTCTCAAGATCCTGTTGGCATTTCTCACGCTAGGTCCAGACAATCACACAAATGTCTTTCCTGTTGCCTAAACCAAGGAAAGGCAGGTAAAATATTCTATAAGCAACTGGCTGACATTTCATGATCACTAGCCCTTGCTCTTGTGGGAGGCTTTAACTTGCCAGATGTCTGCTGGAAACTCATCAGTGAAGAGGCAGTCTAGGAGGTTCCTGGAGCATGGGAAAGATAAATTCCTGACACAATTGGTGAGTGAGCCTACCAGGGACAGTGCCCTGGTAGACCTGCTGTTTATGAACAGAGAAGGGCTGGTGGGAGATGTGGTGGTCAGAGGCTGTCTTGGGCACAGTGACCCCAAAATTATAGAGTTTACAACTCTTACTGAAGTGAGGAAGGGGGTCAACAAAACCTCTACCTTGGACAGTCTTTAATAACAAAGGAGTCTAGGAAAGCTAGACGTACTCTAAGAAAGAAATCTTAAAAGCACGGAAGCAGGCCATCCCCATGTGCCCAAAGATGAACCAATGTGGGAAGACAACTGCCCAGGCAGAGCAGGGAGCTCTCACTGGAAATCCGAGAAAAAAAGAGTTGATAACCTTTCCAAGGGGCAGGCAACTCACGGAGAATACAAGAGTTGTTGGGTCATGTAGAGAGAAAATTAGAAAGGTGGATACTCAGCTAGAACTCAATCTGGCTTATACTGTGAGAGCTAATAAAAGGTGGGGTTTAAAATAAATTAGCAACAAAAGGAGATCTAAGGAAATTCTCTATCCTTGGGTGTGGGGAAGGGGGGAACAGTGTAACCAAGGACCAGGAGAAGGCTGAGGTACTTCTTCTTTCTTTGCGCCAGTCTTTCACAGCAAGACTGGCTCTCCTTAGGGCAACATGCCCCCTGAGCTGGTAGACAGGGACTGGGAGCAGAATAGTGATGCCTTTTTCCTGGTGTTAGGAAAATGAAGCTAGACACGGTTAGAGGGGTTGGGGTCTTTACCTCAGTATTTTAATCAGGATCCTGTTCAGGGCATCCACTTCAACCAGGTGAAGTGTGGCAAAAAGCCCCCTCCCACCAATCACACACACCAGTTATAGACTTTACACATCAGCATATCTAACAAGGGGGCCCAATAATGAGGTTCGGGTGGGCTAACCCCTAGTTTATAGAATCCTCCTGCCAGGAGACCTTGGGCTCCTGAGATAGTAGGAATGTTTGGTCTCCCTGGCTCTGCAGTTCTGGGGTGTTTAGTCTCAGGCCTGCAGAACACTTACGAAACACTAAGCACTAAACTAAGTAAAAGGTTGCAAGTATGCATACTGCTAATACTTGTGGATACAGAGAACTGTGTAAAAGGTATATAAAAGAAAAGACAAAAATCATTCCGGCATCAATAGAACCCCTGCAATCCAAGAGGAAGCAGTTAGTGACCCACTGTGCCACTCGGACACTCACAAGTCTGTACGAGAAAAAGGACCTGGAGGTGCTGGTTGACAGCAGCTGAACAGGATCCAGTGTGTGCCCAGGTTCAAGAAGGCCAATGCCATCCTGGCCTGGATCAGCAATGGTGTGGCCAGCAGGAGCATGGCAGGGATTGTCCCCCTGTGCTGGGCACTGGTGAGGCCACACCTCACATCCTGTGTCCAGTTCTGGGCCTCTCACTACACGAAAAACATTGAGGAGTTGGAGTGGGTCCAGAGAAGGGCAATGGAGCTGGTGGAAGGTCTAGAGAGTAAGTTATATGAGGAGTGGCTGAGGGACCTGGGGGTCTTCAGCCAGGAGAGGAGGAGGCTCAGGGGGCACCTTATCACTCTACAGCTGCCTATAAAGAGGGTGTAGAAATCAGGTGGAGGTCAGCCTCTTCTTCCAGGAAACCTGCAACAGGATAAGAGGAAACGGCCTCCAGCTGCACCAGGGGAGGTTTAGGTTGGACATCAGGAAGAATTTCTTCCCTGGAAGGGTTGTCAAGCACTGAAAGAGACTGTGCAGGAAGGCGGTGGACTCACCATCCCTGGAAGTGCACAATAAATTAGTGGATGTGGCACTTTGTGCTATGGTTTAGTTGAGGTGGTGGTGATCAGTCAAAGGCTGGACTCAATGACCTTGGAGGTCTTTTCCAATCTTAATGATTCTATGATTCTGTTTTCATATTAGGAGCTCAGATGTACAGCCTCTGAAACAGATAGACATTTTTTTCAAAGCTGCATTTTTTAGGATTCAGCCCATCCTTCAACTATTTCTCTTCTCAATGGGAACTTTCTTTTTTTCCTCAAGGCAAGATTGTCTTCCATTTATTCACATTGAAATTAAAAATTTAATGCTTTTTTATTGCAATCTGTGTGCCATACAAAAAGATAAACCTGCATAAATAACTATCCTGCATTGTTACTTACTGTTAATGACATATGATGTGATCTATAAATTATGCTGTATCAGCAAGGGTGAAAACTTTACCTTGCAGTTATAAATACCAAGTATTGATTAAAAGAAATTAAACCAATTAATTTTAAAATTAATTACTTTAGTAGCCTTCAGTTAATTAATAACATGCTGTCTATACTAACAAGCCACACTAGGAAGCTTGAGAAGGTTCCACATAGAACTCACTACAAAACCACTAGAGTTTAGCTGTAAAAAAAAGGAATTTACTGTTCTTAAAAATGGTAATAAATTCTAGAGACAAAGGTAGATTTATAGTATCCTAGAACAGTAAAACTTCAATAGTTATGTGATATAGCTATGGTATATGAAAATTCATATGATCATTTCTGCTCAAAACCTCATATAATATAGATTGCTTGCCTGCATAATCTTGAAAATCATCTACAGAGTTCTTCAGTAAACATTAAGTTGTTGGATGATAAAAATCTGACAGTTCTAGGCACTGAAGATTACTCACCCTTGAAGGTCTCACTGCAGTATATATTACTGAAAAATGAATCCCTCGTTCCTGCAGAGCCATGGTCACTCTTCCAATTATTTTGTCTGTAAATAGAAACATGTATAATTCAACAAACTCTGTAAGCTGAGAAATCTAAAATCCTACAGTAGTTGAAGTAATGAGCTAGATGTATTCAGTCTGTTTAAGCAAGTTAAGTGCTCATTCTATTTAAGTACGAATGGGATAAGACACGCTCAGTGCCTTGAAAAATGCACAATTTCAGTGAGATAATATTAAAAAAAATACAACTGTTCAGAAAAGGGTGTGATTCTGAAACTGAAAAGTAAAATCACAGAAAAAGGTTTGAACTTCGTGCAATTAAAAGCAGGAGCAGAAGAAATCACTTAAGAGATGAGAATGGGATGCATATACTGTTAGTCAAGTGACCAGTTAATAAATAAATAATAAAATTGAAGCAGTATCGTTCTGTGAATTACAAAATACACATAACTACCACTGAGAAACACCACTCAAAACACGGTGTTTAGTGTTGGGCATGATATGTATAATACTGGCAGCAATATTCCTTTTGCCTTCTGTTGATTTCAAGCCTGCTTCTGCACTCCCAACAGGAGACAGAAAATTTTCCTGTTGATAAAATTGGAGGTCAAAGGAGAAATATGGTGGAATATTTCTGAAAAAGGAAGAAGTCAAAAAAGGAAGAGAGGGCCTTTCAAAGAGGTCCAAATATGCCTACACAAAAGATCCTCCTCTAGTTCTGAAACCACAGGCAATTGCAATAAATACTAACAACTGATAAATGTTTGCAATATTTATGCAGAAACATGAACATCTGCTTATAAGGAGCAGAATAATTGTGAATCATGAACCATTATTAGTGTTGTTGTTGTGACTGCTCGAGAAGCAAGCAAGCACACTCACATTTACTGTTTCAGTGCCTTTCCACTTCTCATTCATGTACAGCCTGGTGGATGGACATTTTATAACCTGGGCATACAAACTTCTCAGATTTTGAGGTTACACTTTATAAAAATTGTCTTTTATTTGCATGCTGAACAAAAGAGCTTATATTACTATCCTCTTTAACCACTTCTATTTACTGTAATTACGGTGTTCTGGCTGAGTAAATTATTTTGCTTTTGTAAGAATTCAGGCATTTTTTTTCTGTAGGGTTTCAACTGAACTGATTTCCTTATATCAGTCAAGAATCATAGCTATGTAAATTTTCCTTCTAAAAATTATTGCCAAGAAAACCTACTATAAGAAATGTACTTACTCAGAAAAACAACTGCCTATAAACTACTGCCATAATTACACTGGTTGTGGAGATCCAAGGCATATAATGTGGATTTTGTATTCTGGGTTCATAGATTTTGGAAATTCTCCTCAGCCTTTGCAAAAATTTGCAGAACAAAAAAAGATAACATGTACAAAATTGCAGATACTGACTTTGGGTTTTCTTTCATTAAAGCAATCTTTAGCTTTCTGAAACAACATGTTATTTGCATTTCCCTTCAGAAAGGAGCTACATGTAACTATAGTTACTGGTAACATCTATAACTCTTGCCTCCAGGAAGATTCTAGAGGTAATTCCTTCATCCAGAGAAGCTTCTGTGAACATGCATATGCCAACAGAGTTGATAAAGATCCTTGTTTTTCTGTGATCGGAACTCTCCCTTTCTTATTAAGTATTTTCAAATTCTCTAAAGAGCTCAGACTGTCCACTGCAATTTAGAACATCTAAATTAGGTGCCTACATGGGAACAACAGTGCAGATTCTGATCTTGGCCAAGCAAAGTGGCACATCTTCCCTAATCCACACACATTCCTGATTAACATCTAGAGATACTAACCGAAAAGTTGGCATAGCCTTTTCTTCCATCCCCCCACAGATCACCTGTTAACTTTGCTTTCCCAAAAAAAAAGTGGCCTGAGACAACAGTTGCATGAGTCTACAGATTGCCCTGGCAGCTAAGAGGGCTAACCCTGCCCTGGGGTGCACCAGGCACAGCATCACCAGCCAGGCAAGGGAGGGGATTGTCCTGCTCTGCTCTGCACTGGGGCAGCCTCACCTCCAGTGCTGGGGGAAGTTCTGAGCACCACAACATAAAAACAACATGAAGCAATTAAAGACCATCCAAAGAAGGCAACGAGAATGGTGAAAGGTCTGAAGGGGGGGGGGACCCTTATGAGGAGCAACTGAAATCACTCAGTCTCCTCAGTCTGAAGAAAGGGAGACTGAGGGGAGACCTCACTGCAGTTACAACTTCCTCTTGAGGGGAAGAACAGGGGCAGCCACTGCAGATCTCACCACTCGTGACCAGTGACTCAAGGAAACGGCATGGAACTGAATCAGTGGAGGTTTAGGCTGCATACAAGGAAAAGGTTTTCTACCCAAAGCACTGGAACAGGCTCCCCAGAGAAGTGGCAGAGGACCAAACCTGAGAGAGTTCAAGTATTTGGACAGCACTGTCAGGCACTTGATGTGACTCTTGGGGTGTCCTGTGAAGGGCCAGGATGGACTCAGTGATCCCAGTGAGTCCCTTCCAACTCAGCATATTCTATGATACTGTGATTCTAGGGCTTGGGAAGCTTATTCTTGAATCCATGCAGCTGATGAAAGAAGTGTTCCAAAAAGAAAAAGCCACTGTTTAGCCAAGACCAGCATTAAGCCAAGGATCACCTAGCCAGTTGCTCTAGGGACAAGAAAAGAGAATAAAATAACTCCTCTGCAATTCAGAGATGAAAACCCAAATGCTTGTTTTGGTATAAAACCCACTCATTTTGGACTAGTGCAAAAACAAACAGAAAAGCATACAAAACTGATTTCAGTACTAAAGTATTTTCCCCCGATTTTCAAATATGCTTTTGATTTTCCAGCCCCAGTTCTGATCAGAAACAGTCATAGCCACCAAAATCATTGTTTAATTATAAACCCACTACACAGTAGACTCCCAAAACTACACTTTCAGTGATATGCACACTTTATAATTAGATTTCTAATTTAGAGTAGCAGGAGAAAACTCTGCAATGAGATGCCTCTCAATGCCATTTTTCATGTATGGCACCTCTTTTTCAACCAGATCCTAGGGAAGAAAAGTGTTTTATAGTATCATATTGAAAGATTCGACTTCAACAAGTAGCGTTTAGTGCACTGCAAAACCAATAAAAGACCGATATCAAAGGCAAAGAAAGCCATCAGTATTATTTTATAAAGTGTAGAAAAACATTTCTTATTCATGCAGACACCTTTGGCCTTGGAATTGCCAGATGAGCCTGGCACCTCCAGCTGCCAGCGTGCAAGGTGAGATGGAAGGAAGCAGCTCAAGTTGCACAGACATGCAGGGGCTGGGCTCATACAATGAGCAAAGGCCTGAAGCACATGTGAATTTATCAAGCTTACATTTAGTGTCACAGAGCTGTGTCCATGTGGATTTTTAATCAGACACTTAGTGTCTGATTAAAACTAAGACAACCACAGCTTATAAATACTGTAGAAGGGGAGTGGGATAAAAGCCTTTAAATAGTAGTAGCAGAACAAAGCCTGGGAACTAAAGAATACTACTTGCTCAAGTGGAAACACAAATAATGAAATGTTAGTTATGTCTAAGTAATATAACTTACCATTTTCAGCAACTGCTTCCAGGGTGGAAATCTCTTTTAAACCACTAGAGAAAAAGAGGGAGAAAAATAATTAAAAATCTTTTCGAGGCAAGAATGATGGGAATCAGAAATGTATGAAGATACTGACTGATAAAGGGATTACTGTCAGTCCCTCTGTTATTCTTTCATCTTCTCCTAATGATCCCTTTCTTCTGCAAAGCCATCAAAAATGTAAGGACCACATCTTCAGTTGATTCTTAAACCCCTCAGGCTTCCAAGGCAGCAGAGAAGCCATACTACTGACAGTATTTTGATCAGTCTCTGGGAAGCTTTTTTTACATTTGATGTTGGGCCCTTTTTAAACATTTGTACAGGAGCTCCTTAAAATGCCTCTTTTTGTGTAGAGACATGACAGGTTGAATTTCTTTAAGACACGTTGATATCTGCACCTTTCAACATGTATAAATGCCCAAGCTGGGAAGAAGAGTAAGCAGAAGCAGATGAGCAACCATGCCTTATGTTTTGTAAATATACTTTCACCTAAAGGAACAGTCTCTCCCTATCTCTGCTAGATCACAGCCCTCACAGAGCTGGAAACATGAACAATTATAGCCCTCTCCCTCCTTCCATAGGGGTGGAAAATCAGACTCTTTATTAGCTTCAGGTTTGTGTGTATGTTTATTTGCCTGCTTATTTATCCTGCCAGTATTTTTGACCCCTGGAATGCCTTCTAGCAATTAATTCTGCAGGTTAATCATGTGTCGAGTAAAATAATTGAGCCTTTCTGCTAAAAAGTGTGCTGCCATTTAGTTTTATTAGCTGCCCCTTTGTTCTCATATAATGAGGCAGACAAAATAGGAATGCCTGACTGCCTTGCTCAACATAATTCATCTGTTACACCTGGGAAGCTCATCAGGGGACTCTGAAAAACACTGAATTCATCCTTGTAAGAGAAAAAAAAATTGATAGCCCTACAAGCTTTCACTTTTTTTTTTTTTTTTAATCTCCTGAACACAACCGACATTTTGAAAAGCTCCAAAACTCACGCACACATGTGGGTGAGTTCTGTTGGTGATAAGCTCCTACCTGGCAAGTGGTTGTAGCTGAACCACCAGTAAGTTCGGGTCAGATGCATTCACTTCCAGCTGGGAGACATCGAGATTAGTTACATTTGTTAACTTCCAGTCTCCTGATTCTTGAAGAACACTCAGCAGATACCTGGTAGCCTTGCAGTCAACAGCTGGCAAAACTAAAGATGAAGGAGAAGATTGAAGAATTTCCTGTAAGAAATTTAGGAGAAGTTTATTTACTTGCTTAGTATTTAGTTGCTTAATAATTAAACACAACTTTTTTTTTTTTTTAAATGTATCCTTAATTTAATATTCAATGTGAGGAAACTCCACAGTAAACAGCACGTGAATTCTCACCAGCCTGATGATGGCTGCAGGCTGCCCCTGAACTTCCTTGCTGCAATCTTAAAGCACTCAGCAGCACCAAATTTTTACTGTTTTTTTCTCATGTGGGGTGGAAGAGGAGAGATGGATGACGCAGAAGTTCTCAAGCCAAGAGTGTAGTGGTTATAAACACTGCTAGAAGCAAAGCTCAGATGACTCTCTAACTAAATGCCCTTGGAGGTGAGAAAGATCAATGTCAGACACCTCCAGTTCCAGCAGCTCCATTCAATTAAGTCATACTCACATAATAAACACCCTGCATTCGTGTGATTCCTGGTGGTACAGCACATGGTATGGAAAAGTGTCTCATTTTTAACTATTAATTAAAGAAAGCTGCAGATTTCAGGATCTACAGAGCCTCCAGACACACTCATATGATATATTTTCCATGTTTCTACTCAAAGTACAAATTATAAAGCTCAGGCTGAATTGGTTCATATAAAGCATCAGGGTATCTTTCACTTTATTTACAATTCTGATAGCTGAGTTTCTGATAAAGATACTTGAGTGAAATGAATTGAAAAACATTCTCATTCTAGAAATATGGAACCTGCATAGTCAAAAAACATCTTTCCAAGCATTTTTCTTGATAATAAAATTAACTTGAAATATTTGGAGAAACAAAACACAAGATGAAGATTTAAAAATTATCAGTATTAATGTAGCCCAGATTTAGTTTTGTGGTGGGTTGGCCCTGGCCTGATACCAGGTGCCAACCAAAGCTGCTCTATCACTGCCCTCTTCAACTATACAGATTTGAATTTAGACTTGAAATTCTGAGCAATTCAATTATTTTATTTTCAATATTTTAATCCCGTGTCCCATAGCAGCAGCCAGAATAGCAACAGCCATTTCATCCAAGGATATATATTAAGCAGATTACTCATTTAATGTAGAAGAAGATAGAAAATGTATCATAACTGAGTAATATCTTAATTATGCCACTACTCCTAACCAATGCTGCACTGCCATCTGTCTCGGCTTCCAGACTCTGGTATTCAGTTGCTTTTCATCTGAAGGGTAGACACAGCTGGATAGCAACTCAGTCACCTCAGGTAGGCAATCTGATCCCATGCCTCTTTGTCCTTCTTGCCACTTGGCAATTGTGCACTTTTCTTTACAATACCCATATGATGATCTACATATTTTAGGATTTATCTACCATGTTTATTCAAAACATGAAGACTCCAAAAGCGGGTGGAGAATGAAGAGAATATTGAGAAACACCTGATTTTAGTTCTGCTAAAGGAAACCACACAGGAGCTAGGAACAGGAGAGGGAGGGGAAAAGAAGAAGAGGAAGGTTTAGTTTTAATTTACCAATTATTATCTATCCCACAAACTTCTACACTGTAACCACATCCTTCAAATGTATGCATAAAGCTGTAATTTATAATTTTAATGAGAATTGATCTGATGTACTTTACCTGATAAAGTGTGTTGCCGCTACAGGAAGTACTGTTCAAAAAACCTCCATGCTGTACTGTTTGTGGGAAACATGACACCAATTTCTTTTTTTCTGAGGGTTACAGACAGATCTAAGAGAGTGTCAAAAAGAAAAGCTGGAGCCCAGGAATGAGAGGAAGCATTCCAAAGAATAAAATACAGACTATAAGAATAAGGAAGGACTATACTGGGGAAAAGCCTGATGTGTTTTTCACAAAAAAAGCTTTGCCTCACAATTCTGCTGAAGGTATCTGAAGGAGTCAAAAGGCACATCCTCTAGGGAGCTAGATGGTACAGTCTACCTGGACACAAGGCATTCGGCAGAGTCTTGAAGCAAGGACTACTGAAGAAACTAAGCTTTGGAGAGAGAGAGGCAGTCTTCACATGAAGGCAGCTAAAGAATAGGTAAAGACTTAGCAAGCAAGGGGTAGAAAAAAGTTACTGCACTAGGGTCTGTTCTGTTTCACATGTTCCTAAACTATGTGATAAAAAGATAAATATTGAGCTAATGAAACTTGCTCATTATGCCAAATTATTCAGGTTAGTAAAGGCAATGGCTGACTGATGAACCACAGAAGCAGCTTCTGGTACAACCTCTTGGGCAACTGAGTAACAGATAAGATTCAATGTAAATTGATTACAGCACTGTACAGGGTGACTGAAAAACAACCCTGATTTTACATTCACAATAATAGGTAATAGACTCAGAATGGAATGTTACCCTTCAGTAAGGAAACCTTGAAAGTTACAACAGCCCTTTGAATATGCTAATTCAGAGGCTGATAGTGATCAGGATTGAAAAAAAATCAAATATTAATAATATTTTAGAAAGGCTAGAGAACAAAACATCATCATGTCACTGAATAAATCTGGATGGATTTTTATCTTGATTATTATGCAGTTCTATGTATGTTCCTTTGTCAAAAAATAATAAAACTAAAAGAAAGGAAATAAAGACAATCAAAACTTTATTAGACCTCTGGATCACACCTGACTAAATTGTACTGCTCAGTCTATGACCACTGAGTGAGGATAGGATGGAGTTATCAGATCACAAATGGCAATGAGTTACAGTCATAATTATGTAGCTGCACAGCTGGCCACTCATTGGAGTGTGTTAATATACACTGCAGTTTTAAGGAGCTGAGCATTGTCTGGGGAAAGCCAAAACTAATATTAAAGAAAAAGAGTTTGTAGGTGACTGGTTGACAAAGAAGTTCCCCAAATGCTAATCTTTGTATTTTATTATTTAATTTAGAAGTTGTTTGAAAGTTCAATGATCTACCTATAAGATTCCTTATGTATTAACTGGAAAGAGGATTCTTTTATTGCATTGAAGCCCATTGATACCAAAAGTTCAGAATAGCTGTTAATGCAGCTGAACAAATAGAATATCTGCAAATGTTTCTGGGGTTTACAGGCCTATAACTCTTTTTCAAATAACTCTTTTTTCTTGTAGTACACAAGCTGCTACATGCACTTAAACATTCTAAATGAAATTTCCAGCTCAGGTTATGAATAAGTTTGCATTTCTGAAGTTCATAAGGAGGATGCTTGAGAGCAATGGAACATGTGTTGTAGCTTCACTGATCACCTGTATAATAGAGACTGTGTAGGTAAAAAGCTTGTGATTATGCAACATCAAAGACTCTAATTTCCCCAGTGAGAAAATTCAGACCCAATCTTCACTTGGTCCTATGTTGTGTGAATATTATCGCAATCTTTCATAGCATGATTAAGAATTGATTTCTTACCCAAAGTATCTCAAGTGGAGTTCAAGTAATACAATAGCAACCAAGCTAATTTTTGTAGACTCTCTTACATCCAGTATGAATGACTATATTTCTGGCCCTAAGATCTAAACCCTATGCAATAGATACTGACAAAACTTTCTCTATGGGCACCTACCTAGATGAAAAAGGAGTATGTAATTTATACATCTCATTTTCTCTCACCTCACCTCCAGCAAGCTACACTACAAAAGCACTAAGATTGCCAAATGCAACAGAACAAATGTAGGAAGTGCTGGAGTTAAGGTGAACAATTTGTAAAAAGAAACTTTCCAGTTTTAAAGAAGCCATAATAAGGAAAAGTTTCTCAGCTCCAAGACAGAGACAGAACAGAGGCAATGTCAGAAAAAAATCAGTTGCTGACACTTACTCAGATTGTTAAAAACTTGGGTATAAATATTTGACCTGCCAGATACAGACACAGATTTACTTAAATGTGGCCTTTTGTTTAGCCGAGTATCTCCTCACCAGCCCTCACTAGGTCCCCATTCCCCTTGTATGCCACCTGATTTTAAACCCATCAGTCTCTGGCTTCATCTCTAGACTTTAAAGCCTTTAATCTCTGATGGTGTGCTGATTACAAGGGAAAAGAAGAATGTTTTGAATACTTTGATATGTCTCCTTTTAAACACCCAGGGCCTATTTAAATACAAACACCACATTATTAGGACCTTGCAATGTCATGTATTGCAATGCATGTCAAGCAGCTGAAATTAAAACAGTTTTGTAGTCAGGCAGCAATAAAAACTTGCTCCAGACACAGCCTTGCAGAGATGTTAAACCCTGAGCAGATAAGGCAGAGCAGAGAAGAACCAGTGCATCTGCCTGCAGACACAACCACTGATCTTACAGTACAGATGATAATGGCTCCCATTCATTCCTCAGAAAACCCATGCAGATACTCTAAATAATTGCTTTTCTTCCAGCATCAATGTTAAAATGCTGTTATATGACAAAGAGATGAATATCTCCAGTACAAGGAAGATGTGAAGTTCTTAGTACAGATGTAGAGACAGGTATTATGTGAATATTTATGTATTTAATTACATACAGTGCTTGCTGTGTGGTACTCTGGAATTTACACTTTCTTGTATGCTCTGATACCATTTACATTACTAATAGCTCTGTTCATCCTGCACTGCCTCCAGAAATGTCTTTATGACTTCCACAAGTGAACATTTTGTCCAATTACATTTCAGTAAACTGTCATGTAAGTACAACCATAGATGCTCTGCACAAAATCCATCAACCTTCTCAGTGAGGACAGAAAAAAAGCTGACTGACTCAGGAGGATTCCATCTTAAGTTCTGTGCCTAGAGTTTATTTCAAATTAATCAACTAGCATTATTTTTCCATGAAGATTAAGACAATACAGCATCTAGTGATATAGTAACTTAATGCAAATATAAAATGGTTAACTCCCTCAATGAGCTTCAATTTCTGTAAAAACAAAGTAAGTATTAAATTCTGAAAATAAGAAATAAATTGTTGCTCCCTAAAAGTTCTTTTCCTCCTATGGGTTCAAAACAGGATTTTGGGGTGTTGGTCTTGCGGTTTATATTGCTTTTTACAATAGAAAATTGCAGCAAATTTAAGAACAATTTTGTCAGTTATGATGAATTGTGAAAACTCAGTCTTTAAAAATATAATAACTACAAAGCACGTATCTGCAAACTCCGTTGATTTCCTTTAATACATCTGTTTAAACTGGAATAATCTCAATAACTTAAATAGGAAAACTTCTGCAACTCAGTTCCCTTTTCCCAGTTATTGTCTGCTTGCATCTTTCTTACATCTTTCTTTTTCTTTTTAAATACTGCACATAAACAGATAAAAGACATAAATGCTTGCCTGAACATTTTGAAATGGATTCTTGTTGCCATAGGATTCACTGAAGTATGTGAAATCTTCTATGCTAAGCTGAAAAACAAAAAGTAGATTGGTGAGAAGGAGCCATGGCATCTCATTTAGGTTGACTTGTGCTCAGTACTGGTGAGAAAAAAAAAAACCTAAAACTGTTTACGTACCCTGTCTTGCAGGAACAAGATGATGTTTCTGGAGTTCTGGGTAAAAAGAGGTTGCAAGAGTCCTGTCAGCTCCTGTGCTGAGACAACTTGCCCTTCGTGCACAGCAGTGTCTGGATTCCACTGTGATCTACAAAGAAATAATTCCTCTTTCTGTAAAATTTGCTGCCAGTGATGACACCTCTTCTTTCTTTAAATATGCAGCAGCAGGTAATGAAATCACCATCTTTAGTTTAAGATTAACTTTGCAGTTCAGTTTACTTTTATTCTACTCAAGAGAAAAAGAACTTGCTCATTATTATACCTGTATCAAACTGTATTATAGCAAGAATAAATAGGGGTAATGTCTCTCTCTATTTTCTTGTTTGTGTACAACAGCAGAGTTGCATCTTTCAGAAAAATATTCCTGACTAAGTGCAATGAACAAGAATATGCTGAAAACATTCAGAGAGAATTCCCAGACGGCATTCCAACTCCAAAACACTTTGCAGTGCTGACAGATGGAGGTCAGGAGGAGTAAAACTCAGACTACCTCACAAGCTGTCATAAACTAGTGGTTTTTTAATAAAACTTTTATTAGTAGAGGTGTCTTTGAGTGCTATTGTAAACAAGTTCTCTCTTAAGGTTTTCATGATGAAGGAACATTTTGCAGAAAGGTGCCTCAGAAGAAGCCACCTTTCCAGCAGCAGGAGTTCTTGTGAATGGAATGACTCAAGACACCCAGCTTACAACTCTTTTGCCAACCTGTCACTATGAGGACTGGGCAGAGAAATAACTCATCTGTTGAGTTTTGCTGCTACAGAAAACAGGCAAAACAAGAGGTGACATTATTCTTTCACCACCTCACTGGGATTTTAACAGTATGCAACATGAGTCTATAGAGATGAAACTTTTAATGAACATTTTTATTCCAGATGTTTTGACTAAAGAAAAGCGTCTGTGGAAAACCATGAACTTGAGGCATAACCTCCCATGTTTACCCAGGTACACTTCAATTGCTAAAGCCCTAGAAAATAGGTATTCCAGTCACTCTAACTGGTTTTAATTACAAAGACTCTAATATAGGCAATTGTTGTGTGCTCTAGCATCAGCTTTTATATTATTGCAATTTGATGAAGTTGAGATAATAGTTAAATTTTCTAACCCGGAGCAATTTGCAAATGACCCTTGCACAGAAAGTTTTTATGAATGACAACCACATTTGCAGTCCTCTAAGATGGGGGAAGAACAGGGTTGATGAACACATAGGTGGGGTTCAGTGTTGTTTTTTGGATAAAGAAAATCTAAATTGCACTCCAAGTCTTCCCTGCAATTCCAATGAAGATTGCTGAAAGTGAATTGAAAGCCTCAAATTGCACCCATGGCAGAGATAAAACCAGCGCAGTCCTGCAGCTCTAGATGATACCTATCTCACTTCAGACTCTGGGGTTTGGGAAAGTTTAGACCAAACTCTGGATGTGCAAGACTCCTTCAAGACAATATGCTGGAGATGTGAAAATTAAATTCTAGCAGATATTTTGCCTGCCACTTTTCAAGCTTTAGAATTTAATCTTGCTGACATGAAGGAAATGGTTTTTTTATTGGTTGCTATCATCTGTTATTTTCTTAGTTTTATTCAGCATCTCCACTTCTTTGTTAATTTGTGCTTGGAAATCAACATTAACTTATATTTATTAACCTAAACAACTTGGAAATTGTAACCCCTCAACTTTTCAAGACAAACCTCACAATTTCAAAAAATTACGTAAAATCTTTAAAATGAATATATTTGAAAACACAAAGTCACAAAGATTCTGAATGACTCTTCAGTAACTGACTTTCATACTGACTTTGTGCCTTGCATGGCAACATCAAAATTCTAATGATATTAAAGAAAAAGCAGATAGATTGAATTAAGAGATGCTATAAAATGGTTTGTGTGAAAGAAAATGGCACTGAGTATATTGGTATATTTATTTCAAAAAATAACTAAATAAATCCATTTCATACTAATCTTAGGGGGGGAAAATGAAGCTTTTGAGAGCTTTGGGGACTTGCAATTAAGAATAAAAGGTAACAGAAAGCACATCAAACAAAATGAAATTATTTGCAGCAGCACAATGGTAAAGGCTTTTGCTGTGAACTCAAACCGTCAGAAGTTTCATGATCCTCTTTTAAAGCATACTTGCTTCTAAGAAATTCCTAGCTCCTTGAGGAAGCTCTTGCTAGCTGTCTAACCTTGAAAACACCTTTTGTGACACTTTTAAACTTTCAAGCAGTCAACTTTAGTAACTTCATCATCATTAAAAAAAAATCTACTTCAGTTGGTTAATAATTCTATTACAATGCAGCATTTTCATAATACTTATATTCACAATATTATGCATGCATTTATTTTGCTTCTATTTAACAGTTTGCTGAGCACCACGCATGGCAGTAGGGAAGGTTGTTGCACCAAGCTCCCTGCTTGGTGCAACAACATTCTCAGTGGGGCTCAGACAGGAAATGGAATAACAGAATTATTTAGGCTGGAAAAGACCTCTAAAACCATCAAGTCCAACTGTCAATCCAGCACTGCCACGTCCACCACTAAACCATGTGCCTAAGTGCAACATCCACGAGTTTTTAGAACATTTCCAGCTGACTCAACCAGTTCCCTGTTCCAATGCCTCACCAAACTTGCAGTGAAGAAATTTTTCCCCTGAAGCAACTTGAGGCTGTTTCATCTTATCCGATCACTTGCTGGTTGGGAGAGGAGACCAAGCCCCACCTGGCCACAGCCTCCTTTCACACAGCTTTACAGAGCAATAAGGTCTCCCCTCAGCCCCCTCCTCTCCAGGCTAAACACCCCCAGCTCCCTCAGCCACTCCTCACGAGCCCTGAGCTCCAGTCCCCCACCGGTCTCCTTGCTCAGGACATTCTGCTGGGTCCTCTGCTGTGACCTGCAGGGTGACAGAGATCTGTGAGTGCCAGGGGCTGTGGATGCACTGACAATGTGCTTACCTGAATGCAACCAAGCAGCTCATGGCACTGAACTCCTCACCTCAGTGACAGCTGGCACAGCGTGAAATCTGCAGCAGGCCAACACACATAGATTTTAGCTATGGATAATAGCTAAAATAGCTATGGATAATAACAATAATAGCTATGGATAATAGCTATGGATTGCTACTATTGATTGCTCACACAAAATCGTGTGTCCAAAGACACCCAGCTTGGACAGCCATCCACAGGCCAAGTGCATCAGACTCTGCACCACAGCACCATCAGGGCTCAAAATCACAAATCACTGCTAATGTATGTGCTTTAATGTGTGTGGGAGCACACAGGTTTAAGGAATCCTAAGGAAGCTTTAAGTTTGAGAAAACTTAAAATTCAACTGCTGTCTCTTTACTCCGTCAAACAACGCACTAAAGAAAGTGAGAAAAGCAAGCTTAGCAAGCTACTCTGACACTACTCTGACATGACAACATGATGCTCTTCTCTGAACAGTATTCTTTCTGGAATTTGAGCAATTAGGTTGATGGAAGAAAAGATTTTGAGATTTCTGTATCTGGAGCCACCAGAAGGGCTGATGGGAAGATAACAAGACTTCTAGCACTCTAACTCATGAGCTTACATCTTTGCTTCATAGCTGGCTTCAGAAGTCTTTCCTACAGGTTACTCTTGTCAGTTGTCTCCATCAGTCACCTTGTGATTACCATCTAAGAAATCATGTTTTTCCCTGCTCAGCAGAAGTAAAATAGCATTCATGCTGGCACACAGTGTCTCCATAAGCGTACAATAAAATTGTAACTAAACAAAGTTTCCTTTTTATGTTACACCTTCTTTCAGGAGATTTTTCAGTAAAGTATCCCCATAGTTTAGGAAACAGTGAAAATTAACTAATTGGCATTAATACCTTCTCAAAGTCACTTATAACCTGGGTTTGCCAGAAAAGGATTACTTTCCCTATATCAGTATAGCCTAAAAAAAGAGGAAGCAATATATTTTAAAACACTGTAGGCTAAAATAATTCCTAAAATAAACACATGAGGGGGCAATCATAAAAGCTAATTTTAATGAATTTATTTCCTCAAACTCCTTCTCTTTATCTGTGGAGGGAAAGAAATTCTTCTGAATATTGGTTCAAAATGGCTAAATCAAATTAGTTCTGTCTATCTCACGCAAGAAAAGCCTCTCAACCTTCCCTGCTTCAAAAAAGCAACCAGGGAATATTAGTTTAAAGGCTGATTTAAAATAAAGGTCAAATTTTCCATGCCAAAGTTATTTGAAGAATATCCAGTTGTACATTCTTTTGTGAAAAACAGGACAGTGTGAGTTATTCCCTAGTTAAATGGAGAAAGAATGTTGCTTTTGAAAAAAACACTTACTTTTCTCCAAGTAGGGATCTGCATTTTTCTTTCTAGAGGAAAGAGGTATTTGATTTACTGCTCTCTCTGTAAGAACTGATATCACACTTCCCTTTGCTTTGTGCACTGAACGTGTTTGTCAGCTGCAAGTTTCACTTCTATCTGGCATTGAACATTATCTTTAGTAGTATGATTACAGTACAGTAACAATGCATAAAAGAGACTTTAAAGCATTATATTCTCTAATTCAGCTGTTCTGTGATATGGCTTGGCAAACACTGGCCAGTTCTAAATTAGAACAAAATGTAGTATCCTTCAACTATTAGATATCAAATCCTAACAGATAACCTGGGAAAGGGTGATGGACGAGATCAGTGAATTGCAACTTCTGTTAATATCTGATTAATAATCACTAAACTTTTATACTGCTGGGACATGTTCCTACAGAGTGAATCAATATCCTTTGGTAATTGCTGCAATTCTGTAGTTAACTTTCCTAAGACTCTTAATAGAAATTTCCAAATTTCTTAGGCCTGTGGATCACACACTGCAAACCTCGGATCACTGGGAAGTACCAAGATGTAAAATACAGAGTTAGGTGTAAGCAACAGAAGGTTGTTGCTAGTGTTACTTTATTTTATATAAAATGAAATTTTATATGAAATGAAAAACTTATTTTCAGTTGCTTCATAGACCTTCACTAGGCCCCACAAGAACTTCTCTTTTCAAAATGCAAATGTCATGGTAGGAGGAACATTTCTTCCGGAAAAGAAAAACGAACCTGTTTACCCAATTCTTGCTCTAGATTAGTATAAACCAGAAAAATCTGCAGTAGAACAAGCTTCTAATTGCACCTGGATGGAAAATTTGCTTTTATGACCACACGGGATTAAGTCATAAGATTTTGTTTATATATACAGCAGGTATGTTTTTTATATAAACCAGGAAGTAGGTCAAAGGAAGCACTGATCTTTTCTTAGATGCTCAGGTTCACCTTTAACCTAAGAACAGTGCTTTCCAACATTTACTTTGCTTTTAAATACAGGGGTTAATACTCATATAAGTGCCTGTCTTATACAGTGGTGAATCACTAAGTATTTTGAAAATAAGATTGTCTTGACGTTGAAACTTTTTTTTTTCCTTTTAGGGAAAAAACAAAATGAAAGCTACAAAATCAAACTTTTTCAAAATTTTCAGATTTCTATATGAAGAGTTTCAGGTTTTGGAAATCCATAAAAGATGAGTAAACATAAGGCAAAGGTGATCCACAGTTTTATGACATCATTACATATCCAGTGTCCACCTGAAGCTATTGCATTGCCCAACCCCCCATATTTCTGAATATCCCAAGTAATGGTACAAAATCCTTAACGTAAGCATGAATAAAATTCCAGGTTGGAAAGACAGAGGTCTATATCTGATTCTTTCAAGACAGATTCAAAGTCCTATTTAATAAGTATATGCAAACCCCTGAATTTCAAGCGTCTCTGGATCTGACAAGATTGCAGTTGTTTCTAACAACAGATGCATATACATTCAGTAATGTATTTAAGTATCTGAATTAAAAAGAACATTAAATGGAAAAGTCAGGGTTCAGAAGTTAAGAAATGCAAGGCTGCCACACAGTTTTTGGTCCGCTCCTTTTTGTGTCACTGCCTTATGTTGTGGCTTTAAGTCACAACATCTTTAACAGTGTAGCTCAAAGATGCCCCAGAGTGAATAAAGCACATCTACTTCAGATTTTTAGTTTACAGAATTTGTTTGCTTCTTTCTGCTCTGCTTAGAACACTAAAATCCAAAATAAAAACGGGTAAAATCATCCGTTTGGCTCTTTTGATGGCCAAGGTGCAAATTCATTTACTGGATAACTTTCTAGCCCAGAACTGAGTTACCACAATCGATGGCACAATACATTCTGTGCACGCACACACACAGAGCAGCAGCACAAGCAGGGATACGCTTTCATTCGATTTCTTACCTCTGAGTTGACCAAAGCAGCATGGGCACGTGGTGCTCGGCCAGAGAGGTTGGGAGCAGCAGGGCCAGGGAGCCCAGCAGCAGGGCTGGAGCAGCAGGGCTCAGCCGTGCCATGGCTCGGGCAGTGACGGGGAATGGGCAGCCCGGGGACAGCCCGAGCGTGTGCACAGCTGCACTTCCCGCTGCCGGATCCAGCCGGGCTGCGGCTGACGCTGCTCTCAGGCAGCAGGGGGAATGTTCACAGCACCCACTTCCTCCACTCGAACTTGGGAGCTACCCATCTTTTTAAGACTTTCAGGTTTGTGATTTAAGCAGCTCGTAAAACTCTCGGCAGTGAAAGCAGTGTCAGTTTCCTCTGACCTTCAAGTGCGAGGGAGAGTCATGAAGTCCAAACTCCTGTTCTGCGCAGGCTGATAACAGGTACACAACTTCAAAATGGAGTTTACAGAAAAGTTTTCTGCACTGCACAGTATACTCTGCAGAACTTCTGTCTTCTTCTCCTGCTACATATTATCACGTCCCTCAGCTTAGCTTTTTCACATGTATTGAGATCTGGCGTCACACATTTGGGTGTTGACAGGTTTGAAATCTGCAACAAACTGCAGATTCCAGCAAGAAGGAAGAGAGACAGAAAATGGCACATTCAGAGCCACTGAAACACAGAATTGTTAAGCTGCCTTTTGCGTGGAGCAATGCTATCCCAAAAATCAAAAATATCTAAAGTCGGGGGCAAATTATAATCACTTCGGAATGTGACACGAGTTCAGTATTTCACAAATCTCATGCAAGATCAAATAGTCTTAGAGACTTCCTTGATGCCCGGAAGCAAATTGATCTGGCAAACTTTTATTTGTGCCTGCCAAACACTGAGCTGTTTCTACACCTTGTGACTACATTAGGCAGCAGAAGCCTCAGCACGTGTTTGACTTTGGGCACAAATGCCTCCTCACCATCAGAACAGAACAGGATGTTGGAGATCATACACAAAAGAAGTTCTGAGCTATGTTAAAACAAGTTGTGATAAGGGAAAAATAAGGAAGCACAATGAAAATTGTACAAGGAGACACAAATAGAGATCAGAAGACATGCATGTCTGAATATGAGCACATGTAGCCAGACCAGTTAAATTAATTTGCCTTGAATCACAGTATATTGTTACAGTGTAATTGCCTAATAGAAGGCAATTTGTTATTCAACTCAGTCTGAAATCTGATTTCCCAGGAAAAAAAGTAATTTTAAGGGTAGCAATAAAACTTTGTCACATTCCTTTTCTTCTCCGTGTTGCCTTGACATACCACAGATTTCACTCTTTAACTGTACTTTTTCCTCTTCTCCTCAGAGATGTTCCCTTTAACAAGGCACCGTTAGTTTGTCTTTTTAAGGGTGTGTACAGGTAAGACAGCAAACCAGACTTCAAAGACAGAGGTAGAAACAGAAGCACCTGGGCAGAATAAAGGAATTGCAGAAACTAAATTTTGCAGAAGGACAATATTTGACACACTAACCAATTCACACACTGTTGCAAAAGCATCACCCTAGGCCCTCCGTCAGATGCACAAACAGTCTGCAGGTCTGTCCCATTCAGAAGAGACAGCTGGGTTCACAAATCCAGTGGTTTATTGAATGCAGCCTTTATGTTTCTTTGGGACTGCTGGTGGCAAATGCAGTAACTGCAGAATATATAGCATTAATAATTTTACTGCAATTGCAAGTTTAATGTCCTGGGTCACTACTGAACATAACTGAGGACCCAAGACTTACCAAAAGCCATCCTTTTTGTGGAGGGTGGAAAGACAAGCCTGTCAATCTGTCCCTTAAAATTTTGTGTCAAATTCTCATTTCCTATTGAGGTACAAAATTGAGGCACATTTTCTACCTTATTATCCACTATTGTGCAAAGCGCTGTCGGTGAGACTGGGGCCAGCCTCTCCATTCTGTGTAGCTGTGGTGCATGGAATATTTCCTGGTAGGAGGTGCACTTGGTTTGTACAAAACATTTCTGGGCAGCAAGCAGAATGCCACCACATGGTTTGTACACTCACCAGCTGCTCCTCCCCACGGCTGTGGTGACACAAACCACAGGACCCCACCCGGTTTCTGGAAGTGCTCTGATCCCTGCAGCCACATCATCACACATGGAGCTTCGCCCTCTCTGCACTGCTCTGTGCTTCCAGCACACTCCAGGGACTGCACAGTTGGTGGGTTCTGTTTTCTGCCTTATGGAAACAGTCTTAAAACTTCTTGAAACATAACCAGCTTGTTTGCTCTCAGATTACCATATCACTTATGAACAAACTTCTAACTGAAAACAAACTGACTTCCTTTTTAATATTTCTCACAACAAGTGAAGTGAAGAAAGCTTTGAAAAAAAAAAGAATGAGAAGAAACTATTGAGTGGGATTTTAATTTGCTTCACCAAGTAAATTTAGCTCGCAAATATATCTGCATATATTTTCTCCTTTTCTTTCCTCACTCCTAAAAATAAAGAGTTTTTTGCCAAATGATAAGAAAAAAATATACCTATTGCAAAGAGATTTTAATAAAAATAATTTTTCATTTAATTAAGATTAGACAAGATCAAAGTGGGGTTTTTATCTACGAGCAGAAAACGAAATCCACTTTTTATTAATGTCAGTTAGTGTACACAAAAGCACACACAGTTTACAGCTGCATTTCCACAGGGCTTTTTCCTTGAAAATTCATATATTATCTTGAGTCCAGGTTTAGAACTGCTTTATTATGAAGATTTTTTTAAATGCGACACAGATTTGAAATACTGAAAATCAAACTATTGTGAAATCATTATGAAATGGCAATGAAGAAGGAAATATTTTCATTACCATGCATTCCCACTTAACTACAATAATTTTATTCAGAACAGCTGTAATATTAAATACTTGTATTTACATTTTACTCCTATCCATTTCTCTGGAATTTTACATGTTTTCTTTTACAATTGTAGGCCTGTCACATATCACCTGTATTTCTTATCCTGCTGAACATGAAAGATGGGAGTCATAAAAAATAATGCAGAGAAAAGACCAAGACGATGGAACCCTAATGTCTTTTGCTAATGAACTGTTCTTTAAACAAACAAACAAACAAACAAAACCTCACCAAAACTCTCAACACCAGAGTTCTACATTTCTGATGTAAAAAATTTGGATTCAAAAAGAAATGTGAATGATGAAGGTTCATTTAGGCCTGCAAGAAATGCCAGGGATAACTCTTGTAATAAGGACAATTGACAGTACCAAATAAGCTAGGAGAACTATTCATTATATAGGTGACAAAAATAACTCCCATCCGTTTTGCATGCAAATTTCATCCTTAGCCAACAGGTTTGGGAGCTAACATGGTACTACAGCAGCATATTAAAGAACTTTTCCCAGCTCAGCTAATAGCCATATTTAAATTTAGGCTCTATAAAAATAAATAATAATTAAAAGAACCCAAAATGTGGATTAATTTGGTTCTTATCTGAGTTAGTATAATTTCCTATTGAAAAAGTATCTTCCATATGCCATAATTTATTTAGCAATCATTTATTAGATCAAAAGGCTGGGTCAAAGCCACATATATAATAGAGGTTTCAAGAAGAACCCTGCAACTTTCTGTTAGATTTTTGAATTTACACCATATCATGTTTTTCTCTGTAACTACGATCAAAAATGATCTTTTTTAGTTATGGGGAGAATTTACTTCTTCAAATAATACAAACTCCTAAAAAATAAACATGCTTCAAAGAGTGTGAAATGTATATTTCAAATTATGATATTTAAATTATAATACTCAAAATATAATAATTACAATAATTTCAACCTCTTGGATACAATAATTACATGCTGGCAGTTCCACTATGACCATCTTGATGAGCAACAAAATGTAAAGTTGTTCTTTTGCACAAATGTTTGCAGGGCAAAGCAGCTATATCTGGAAAGCTATATCTGTTCTGTTCTTCTGTAAAAATCCAGGGTTTGAGGGGGCTTCTGCCTTATGTGCTTAAGACAAAAAAAAATTTAATACAGAGCTATAGTATTAATTTTCTAATTAAAGGGTGACAAAGAATTAA
This sequence comes from Petroica traversi, assembly GCA_025920805.1. Taxonomy (NCBI): domain Eukaryota; kingdom Metazoa; phylum Chordata; class Aves; order Passeriformes; family Petroicidae; genus Petroica; species Petroica traversi. The sequence continues at coordinate 24,675,319 of JAHLSL010000009.1, forward strand.
CAGAATTCGCCCAGCAGGAGTATTACACTGTAGACAGAATATTCCAAGTAATGCAGGAATACACAGAAAAATAATCATTGCTCTAGAAACTGAGAATTTACAAAGCTCTTTAAGAACATTTTATTTTTTTTAGATGAGGTTGCAAAACTTGAAATGCAGTTATAATAACTGAGATCAAATTATTTTATCCTCAGAAGTTTATTTTGATCTGTGTAATACAATTTTGGTATTGATGAAAAAGTGTATTTCCTTAATACCTAGGAAGTTAGTTCACTTCTTTAACTTCAAAGAACTGCATTTTTCATAGCAATTTGCATTAGCCTGATTGTTACTTCTATGCAAAACTGATGACATCGCAGGAATCTGAGCAAAGTAGTTTTTTGCCCGGATATGCCTTTGTTTTATTTTGTAAATAAATGGAGCTTCATAAGCCTGAAAAGAAAAATAAATTCAAATCCCATAAATACAATGAAAATATCTAGAAATCTATGTGTTGCTTTATATTTTAGACATTATAAGCATTTTGACATATTTTAGACATTATAAATAGTGACCCTTTAATAAACTAAGGCAGATAATTTATTTGTACAAATACATAATGAAATATTTTGTAGTTCTATACTACCATTTCATGGCCCAGTAATGAAAATTACTCCTTGTGAAATATTAGTTGTGTTTTAAAACTAGAATAACTTTTTTTATCCATTCAAGGAAAAACTTATTTATTTTTTTTCAGGTAAGACCATTTGTACTTACATTTGAAAATTTAATAAGCCATTGCTTAGATATCAACATGTACAAGGTGAAGATTGTAGGAGCATTACTTAATAAGAATCAGTCATTATTTACAACTGATCGTGGCATCAAGTATTTTGCAGCATTTCAGTCAGCATTTGCATGCAGTGGTATTATTTTCTCAAATTCCTAATGATTAGCAGTAGTTTGGATGATGGAATAAATAACCAGAATATTTAGTTGAAAAAATCCTTTGCTATTGTTGTAGTCATCACTATGAATTGCTATTAAATAAACAGCTTAAGAGAACTTTTTTGGTTCAGTGAATGAAAAACAATGATTCAACTTGAAACATTCTATCTTTGCCTCATTTTCTTTATTTCACACTCTTTTAATTTTTTTGAAAGAAGAAAGTTGAGTCTTCACTACAACTGATTCACTTCCATATTTGTAGCAAGAGCTAAAGAAAATACCTCAAGGTTTTCGTGTAGTCTTGTGTAGTTTACCTGTTCTGACTAAATTCCCCTACTGAAGCTCGGAACCTAATCAAATTAATGCCATTTCTTTGATTATGACATTCAGACTCATGGCATCAAAACAGGGAAGTGCTCAATCAGGATCTTTGCCTGCCATAATGCTGGTAACAGAAATTATGATGAGGAGCATCGCTAGATTCAGATTGTCTGAATAGCCTTGTTGACTCAGTGAGTGAGAGGAGTCAGTAAAGGGATTTCCAGCTTGAAACCAATTTTACCTTTTAAAGCTAAAGCTCACACAAACATGTCTGCTTGAAGACACAAGCTGGGCACTCACACACAAAATGCAATGAATGGCAGAACTCCTTTTGCCTTTAGAATTACCTGATATATTTCATCTATAAAGCAAAACTTTAAAGAGAGCAATTCATTTTCTCTGTTAGTTTAGACATCACATCCTCTTAAGAGTTCCAAAAAGAAGAGCAACACATACCAGCTGAAGCTGCATTTCTGATGCACACATATTGTGTTAAAAATTGAATTAAGAACACCCTGAACAAAAGAATGTTAGGCTACAATGATGCAGATCACTACTTACATAAATCAATAACCTGAAGTGGACAGGCTTAATAATCCATTATTAAGTGCAGTACAAACTCAGGATTCTCCTGTGCCTTACAAAATTAAATACTCTTAATATATGATGTTCAGGGGAGAGAGATTTCACAGACTACCATATTTAGATATGGAGTTTGGGGGGGATTGGTGTAAAAAACAGTTTTGAAGACGAGTTTAACACAGTCCTAAGTGGTTTTAATTCAGAAGAAAATTATGTTTTTATTGCTTAAACGCGAACTATAAAGTTACATTGTAAGGAATACTTAGCTGATATCTATGTAAGAAAGTCATGATGAATTTTATGTTGTCAAATGGATAAGTTAAAGACAAAGAACCATTCTTCTATTTGATGAGAAATTTAGAAAACCAGAACTAATGAGGCCAGAGCATGTGCAGGAGCACAGGCATACAATTGTCACAGCGTTTATGGTTAGTCTTCAGTATGTTTTTCACCCAGGCTAGTTCTGGTCTGATCTGACCTGAAGGAAGAGCACATGCATGGCAATGATCCCAGCAGACAGCATGGATGAGGACACTCAGCTTCTTGCATTTCAGGAGGGAGAATCGGGGCAAGGCAGAGTTCAGGTACACAGAATGAGATGTACATGCCAAATGCCTTCTGGATCAGCGTCCATTTTGTTTAATAGTACAGATGCAATCATTAAACAGTCACAATGAGCCAATTTAAACACAGACAACTGTAAGGGCTAAATTTGGCCCAACATAATTAGTCACAGGATTCTAGTAAAACAGAACATAAATAATGTAAAAAAATTAAGCCTATTGAAATTTACCTTCTGAAGGTCATGCAGCTTAAGATGGGCCTCTGCCTCTTCTTTAGTGAGGAAAATAGTGTTCCATGGAGACCACTCATGCTGCTTATCCCACCTGACCATAACCAAATCATACAGGTCACTGGAGGCACTGAGAGCTGACTGGCAGTTCCATATGTTCTCAATCAGGTACTGCAGATCTGGAAGCTGAAATGAAAAACAGGCTTAAAAGGAAGAAGCATGTTTCATTCTACAAACCTTGCACTCATGTAAAAATAGAAACAAAGCTTTGGGTAAAAAAAAAAAATTCTATGCACATGTCTCTTGGTTAAAAAGCATCTTGACATACATATATACTTCCAGCATAGTTGTTGGAACATCTGATTCTTTGACCTGTCAACTAGACTTCTTTCAGTGTATAGCTTCCAAACCACCTAAAAGTACATTTCAAGAGCTTAAAGGCTGCTTCTTTATGGTGTGAAACATTGCATATGACAGGAAGAAGCTGTAGCTTTTATCCCATTTCTCAACATGTCAACAACATACACAAAATAAAGGACATATAGTCAAAGCCACTGGTTACTAGTGATGCCTTTTTCCTGGTGTTAGGAAAATGAAACTAGACACGGTTAAAGGGGTTGGGGTCTTTACCTCAGTATTTTAATCAGGATCCTGTTTGATGCATCCACTTCACCCAGGTGACGGCGTGGCAAAATGCACACCCCCGTCAATCACACACACCAGTTATAGACTTTACACGCCATCATATCTAACAAGGGAGCCCAATAGGGGCTGGGGTGGGCTAAGCTCCAGTTTACAGAATCTGTCCTGCTAGGAGACCTTGGCTTCCTGAGATAGTAGGAATGTTTGATCTCCCTGGCTCTGCAGTTCTGGGGTGTTCAGTCTCAGGCCTGCAGAACACTTACAAAACACTAAGCACTAAATTAAGTAAAAGGTTGCAAGTATGCATACTGCTAATAGTTGTGGATACAGAGAACTGTAAAAGGTATATAAAAGAAAAGACAAAAATCATTCCAGCATCACTAGGAGCAACAATGCTCTTCCCAACAGTACCTGAACTAGGAAAACAATTTTACTGTCATCCTGATAATCAACTTCAGACTTCCTGATATGTTCTAATATAAGTCTGTACTTGAAGTATGCTTGTCGTTTCCGAGCCTCATTGTCAACCTGGTAACAGGAGCGGCATCTGCCAATGGTGCGGGAATTGGCAGAAATGGGAAACTCAGTAGATGGTAAGTACTTTTCACAACTATGACAGAAGTAAACCTTTTTATAAAGCTGTAAGGGATCTTGTGGAACCTAAAAATGAAAAAAAAAAAAGAAGTTAATTTACCACAGGGTATCTTTGTATTACTTGTATGTCTCCCATATCTTCTTGCAAGCATTTTAATATGTAAAAGATAGAAGTATTTATTTTAAAATACCCAATAAAGTTGTGGGTTTTCTTTGATAAGATACCAAGAGTCACAGTATTTTCTTATTGCATTTGCTAAAATCAGCTATATAAATCAGTCGATTCATTTTTAAGTTATATGAAGATCCTAAACATTATGTTCCAGTGCTCTTCCTGGTGCTTTTATGTATGCAGATTGTCAGTTGTTCTAGAAAGATGACAACACAGAGAAAACAGAAACTAAAATACCACATCTGATTTTTCATGTAGAATCTGCCCCTTAAGGCAAAGATAAAATCCTGAGATTATGGGCATGTTAATATTTTGACATAAGGATACAAAATCATCATACTCTCATGTTCAGAAACAACACAGGGATAGCAAAATAAACTAAACTTGATAGTGACCTCCTCATCCCCATATTCCTTCACTCTTCTATTATGCTAAGGAGTAGATTCTCTACTCCTGAGATAACACTGACCACTGTACGGGGACTGCTCTTCTGATAGATGCAGAATAGACATTACTACTTAAGGCAGCAACATATGATAGTGAATCATATTTGTATTTGTAATCTGTAGCCAGAAAAGAAAAACACTCAAACAAAACTAACTACATCTTTGCACACAGTTGCAGCTGATTCTACAACAGCAGTCCAGAATAGTTTTTTCTTAGGTGCAAGCTCACTAGACATTGACATGGGCAATGTTCTTCCTTTCTGCATGCATGGCATGCTGCCTCTTGACCAGTAGAAAAAACACAACTTCCTCTCTCAGTATTTTGGTACCACTTTGCTATTACATTTTACTGACACCATCCCATTTTACTGATACCATACCATCTACCATTTATAACTTCCAGATTTTTTATTTCAGACGCAAAAGTTCCTGGGTTGTCTCAGTGCTGCCAGCCACCTGTCAGGTACTTATAATCATGTCTGTGCCCATGCTTTCTAATATGACTAAATACATTTATTTGTGTGAAGCCTATGTACTTGCTGCATTTTACTTCTTGAGGAACTCCTCCACCAATTCTACAGCAAAATGTAAAATAAAAAAGCTTTCCATGTTTTTCATCCCCCTTCTCTTTTTGGCCACTATGTCAGGCTGCAAAATAAGAATACCTTAAGGAACCCAGCAATTTCAGGATTAAACTCTGGAATTTTAATATACTGGAGAAATAATGTACAAATTCTTTTCCTCAGTCCTTCCAAGTTGCATTCTTTCACCTCTCTTGACATAAGATCAACTTCCCTGTCAATTAAAGCCACTATTTCATGTGTTAATTTACATTCATGTTCCTGAAAAAAAAAAAAAAAATAAAAAGGAAAATATACTATACAACAATAAAGAAGCAAACAAACAAAATTGTACAATGCAGACATGAAAGCTAACTATGGATTCTACGCCCATTACCATTCATACCTCTGTACATTCATGTAAGAATATGTTCACAGAAGAGTTTGTTAGTGTCTCAGGGAAACAATCTCCAATGAAACAACTGTAAAGAACTACAAAAGTGAGAATGCTTACAGATTCTGTTTGAAGGGGCCTTTATATGTATTATCATACCAATTTGGTGAGGAACTGTAAGCCTGGAAGCACTAAAAGATGCTTAGCAGAGGTACTCAACAAGTGCAAAATTTTAAGTCTTCAAAAGCTCAAAGAAATACTTCTCTAAGAAGCTTCCTTTGGCTATGAGATTGGAGGTGTATGTGGATGGGTTTTAAAAAAATACCACATGAAAACCCCAAAAATCCACCACACAAAAGGCATGGGGACTTTGACAGTATGCCTGGAAAATAGGCACTTCCGTATTTTAAATGTTTGGCAGGAGATTCCCCAGAGAGAGAGACATAAGAGGTGAATGAGTTCAGTGATTTCTCAGGTAAAAGAGAGTGCTGATTTACAGAAATTCACTTGTTCACTACAGCAATATTGACTTGTATTAAGATGGACAAGAGTTCATAAACAAGAAGTGCTCTCAATGCCGTAGTGACTTTAAATCAAATACTGGCACTACTAAAACAAACAGCAAGATACTTCTTTGTTTTAATAAGAACAGGAAGTAGCATTCTGTTCTAGGCTGATGTCAACAGTATCATCCTGAAAGGACTTTGAAACTCCTTCTTTTTGTACATGAATAAATAAATAAAACCAATATGAATGACTAAAAATAATGCAACCAGCTTCTAATTAATTGGTAACACTAGCAGCCACAGTGGGGGCAGGGAATGAGGGGCAAATATTTGCTACCCATAAAACTTGCTATCCACAAACCAGTAGATGGATAAGGTTCTAAACAGATATTTCAAAGAACTGAGAAAAAATAAATGCCATCTCTGCCATGGCTCTCATACTACTTTATAGTAAACAAAACTTTGTTCAAAAACTATTATGCATTATACAAAGAAATCTAAAACCATGGGGTTAAAGTTCAAACATGACTTGAAGACAAATATGCACATGATGGAGTGAAATATGAATTTAGAATGTATCTGGAATATAAATTACATTCTCATGCCAGGTAGTACATGAGGTTCTCTTGCTGCCAGTCCACCACTTGTCTGGCAGCAGCAGCATTGCTTGTGTGTCAACATAATTAAGTGACAGCATCTTTGGAAAGTACAGCTTCAAGGTACTAAATCTTACCTTCACTGTACCTCTGAGTGTTAACAGCACAGATGTCCTCTCATCATTTGGGATGTCCTTTATGGAAATGCTGCGGTAGATTTCAAGTAGTTCTTTGCCACGGAGTGTGGTCTGTGTATCCATTTCAGTGATTTTTCCATCAAATGCTTTCCACCTCCTAGGTTGTGCACACTTCAGAAACAATTTGTAGAACTCTGAGCTATTAAAATTTGACCACCAGCTGAAGAATTGCATTATGTTACATCAAATTTCATCAGAACAAATAGGAACTTAGTGCTTGACTAATGTGAAAGGCTGATTCTATTGACAATATTGATACAACATCTCTTCCACCAAAGCAAGCATTCAATTGCACACTTTATTTAAAGCTGCAGGTCATGACAATTTCGACATACAGGATATTAAAAGCAAATAATATTCTCCTACAGGGATATGCTCTACTTCTTTAAGTTGAATTTACTGACAGTAGTGTTAGAATACATTTGCTTTGTGTTTCTCTTTGCAGTCATAAATCCCTTCAAACTATCAGTAAAAATCAATAGGTTTGTTGACTGTGTAAAGATTGGAAATTTAAGACCTTAAAGTCTACTGCACTAAAAAATATCTCCAGGGAACTGTTCTATTTATGTTAATTGCAGGGACAGATATGAGGAATACACTTTTCTAGAGCTAGGGCAAGGTATGTGTTTACAGTTTATCAGATACTTCACCTAGCTTCTTGTTTGCTAACTTAATCACATGCCATATGCCTTATGCTTCAATTATCTCTTTGCACATCTTTAACTTTTATAGACAGTAATAAGTTAGATGATGTCACCTGCCTCACCAGGTCTGAAAAGTCCAACCATTCCCGTCTTTCCAGAAGACTGGTTTTGGTTCCAAATCACGCTGTTACAGTGAAAGGAGACAGGTATCCAATTCCAATAGAAAAAGAGTTTTCAAAAGCCTCTCCCCATCATTACTTAGCTCCATTTCTTTTTCTCAATGGGGAGAGGTATTTGAAGCCTCTTTCTGTGTATTAATTATTCTCTTTCACTATATTTAGTGTTAGGAACTTAAGTGTTCACTAACACTCACAAACTTCACCTTGTGGTCTCAGTGTGAGCTAACAACAACAAGACTTCATGCAGCATTCACATGCCTAGTAGTTTTTGGGACATAATCATTATTTTGACATAGCAGACTTGCTATGGTGGTAAGTAATAAAAAAACTAAGAATATTAGATAGCTAGAAGAGACATGATTAGTTATCACCACAATCGAAAAAGACTTTTCCTCACTTTTAAATAATTAAAGTTAGGAAGGGAAAAGAAAGACAAAATAATTTTTAAAAGGATTTAACATCAAATTACTGACATTTAATTACATTATCAGTGGGGATAGAACTCTACTTAAAGGAGATATTGTTAACCAGAGGTCACATTTCAGAGCAAAAACTAAGAAATGCAATAGCAGAACCAGACATTAGCTGAAAAAAACCCCAAAACAACCAACTCTTAATTCCTTAGTAAAATCTTTGCATTTCTGCAAAACTGGAGAAAAAACAATTTTTTCTCTGACATAAATAGGGAGCATTCTACTGTATCTTCATTTTGTTTTGCTATCTTTGTACAATACTAGAAATTCCTAAAAAAAAAAAAAAAAAAAAAAAAAAGAAGCAAAAAACCCCAAAACCCCAAAATTTGAAAAAAAAAAAATTCAGACAGACTATCATGCTGTCAACTCTTTATATAGTGGATTGGGACAAACCACTGTTTTCCATGTAGCAGTTAAACCAGCACCTACATTTGATCCTCTTCAAGGAAATTACTTATAATAACAGAGAAAGTTCATTTGCTTATGCTGGGAAGTATCAATGGCCAGAGTACACTCAAGGTAATAGTCAGTAAAATTAGATTCTTCTGATAATTTGCAAACCCAATATGTGCAAGCAGTATTGGTATCCCCTTCTGCAAATGGCCCTTAACACAGACCAATTTGTTATTATAATTAATTCTTTGAAGATGTATCTGTAACTTCTGGATTTTTTCTTAATACCTTATCATAGCTGGGTATTGCATAAAAACATTTTAAAATGTAAAAAAAAAAAATGAAGCTTTTTACTGAAAGAAGAAAGAATCACAAGTTCTCTGATTTCAGGACTATTTTTCTGTACTCCATACTGACGCGAGAAAAGCTAAAACTTTGAGATCTTCTGCCAGCTTTTTCTTGTCCTTTAGTCTGCTGGCAGTGCTGTGGAATTTACAATAATCCTGTTATCTGTATTTCTTCAGAAAGCAAGGCTACTACAACTACACTCTGCTGCCAATGCATGAAAACAGAAAAAGCGCCTGAGGAGAGAAACACACCACCACAGACAGAGAGAAAAAGGTAAGTAAAATGAAAAAGAATCCATAGGATGTGAGCAGAAATAGCACAAGGCATGAGAGGTATGAACTTAGTGACATTTAATAATTACACAAATTTCTTTAAGAAAATATGATTGCTTAATAAAAGCTTAATCAAAAACTTCCTCTCAAATTCTGAAGAACGAGCTCAGCCTAAAGAACTCCCTAGAACATCATGCACACACAACCAGTAGCAACCTTCATAAGAGCACACATGCCTGTGGAAATAAATGCTTTAAGTAGAAAAGAAGGGAACAAAGGTTTTCATGGAGAAGCAAGTTCCATAGCACATGCTGGCTATTGCAGCTGGCAGACTTCAGATGTAAAAGTTGTTATTGATTTAACTGGCAAGTGTCCAGATCTACATTACCAGCTTGAAGTTCAAGGAAAAACTAATCCCTAATCAAGCACTCAACAATAAATTTCAAACTGTAATTTAAATTGCACTGTTCCAGTCACAGCAAACCATCCATCTAATTTTGAGATTTACAAAATTATATTTATTTTTTCTTTTTAAAAAATGCAGAAATTGTAACTTATTCTCCCTCTGAGTTAGGCCTATCTATGTCAACAGTTTACAACAACACTCAAAATCCCACAGCTGACATGATAAAAAAACATGGTAAGTTGCATTAGCTCAGAAGCTCAATAGATTTTAAGACTAAAAAGAATAGTCTCTTTCATGAAAAACATAATTTATACATTTAAAATATGAATAAATAATTAGTAACTGCTTCAGGAAAATGTCCACTGTTTGGAAAGACAGAATATCTGATGTCTCTGATGTGTCTCCTGATTCTCCAAACATCAACTGTGAGTCCTTATGCTGAAGAACATTTTGTTTCTGATTCTAGATGTAAGAAAACTGTACAGCTTGTCAGAAAATGTGCTTGAAGTAGTTTGTTCAGGGTAGGACATTGGAAATCAGTCCTTATGGGAAAAGTAACAACAGAGTCAGTTAAGAGAGAAATATATTTGCTTTGACTGTTCCAGGCTGCTTTTTCTTAGAAGGTAACAGAATAGATTGTAAGTAGTAGAGGCAAACATTAAACATAGAAATGGTTCTGAAAATATTCCTAATTACTTGGTTTTCTGGGGTTTTTTTTAAATTCTTGAAAGCAGTAAGACAGAAAACAGTCACGCCATGTCAATAAATGTGCTAACAGTTCCACCAACATTTCAAATCATATTTAGAGTACAGTTGCTCTGCATCAGTAATAAAAAGAATGAAAAAAAGTCTCTTTTGGAAAAAACTGCCATTTTACTTTTGAGCACTAAATAGTCTAAATTTTAAAATTATAATAAAAAAATAGATAGCTAAAAACCATTTCTATTGCAGTATTTCTTTTCATAATCATGAAATGTACTTTGAAAACAGACAGAAAATAAACTATTAATTTTTTCCTATGGCTGGATGTCTACCTAAAAGGACAAGGTTTTTGTATTTTATATTAAAATACCATTGAATTTAATGCCATTTTAAATGTTTTTGTAAATGAATGAATTTTCATATTTTTTATAGAGAAAAGATTGAAGGACAATATTTTAATATTATCGCCAAGATTATACAAGAATGAAATCTCAAGTTAAAGTTCTAATGTAACTAAAGTTAGTGATTTAATAACTGAGTTCAACATCAGATTCAAACTCTTCTTTATATAGGAAAACAGAATAAATGCATTTTTTAAAGACAGACATATAACAACCAAAGGCCTGTGCTCATTTGGGAAATTTACTTCCTGAAGGATAACATATTTATATTATTATAATTTCTTATATTTATTGTTTATATTTTTTATAGTTAATAGCCTCAATGATGCCATGTTCAACCTTCAATCAGTCTGACAGCTATGAAATCCTCAGCTTGGAAACAGATATTTACTGAATTGAACTGACATAATTACTGAATTGAACAATCACATAATTTGGATACTTATAACATTAGCATTCACATGATTAACTGTTAAAAACTACAAAAGTTACTTTTTGTACTTTGCAAGTGTGTTTTCTATTCCTACACTTAGGTATTCTTTATGATCAGCCTAATTACTGACCTTACCCAGAAGGTGCATTATTGCTTTTTGTTGATTCTCCAAGTTGGCATCTAGTCTGTGCATCCCAATGCAAGCAATGAGCTGAGTCTCTTCTTCCAGAAGTGCACAAAGTGCTGTCTTTCTTTCAGCTCCAGTAAGGGTTCTGTTAATTCGCTCAGTCTCCTCCTGCATCCATACTGCAGATACAAATATTTGGGGTGTTTTTACAAGACACTTTCCAGCAAAATTCTGCCTTCATATGTAAGAAACAGAATAATTGAATTTTCCTTCAATATTCACTAAAAGCCAGTTTCCATTTTAAGGAATTGATTGCTATGGCTATTTTCAATACATGCAAGATGGCCTAGACATGAATGTAAATTAGACAGATGTTCTGTGAGAGTATGTGTGTGTACATCAATTCCAGACTGCCAATTTTACTCCAAACTCATGGATGAGTAGGAGAAAAAGGAGCTCTATGTGAGAAAAAGAATTTAGCTCCTGTGGAAATGTATGATGAAATGGCTGCATCTTACTGTGGCACCACTGGTACTCAGTGCTGAGAATTTTACTGAGAATTTTTTACTGCTTCTCCCTGCATAATGAATAAAATCTAAAAAAGCTTGAAGTTCTCCAAAACTAAGATAAAACTTGACTGACAATCACATTTAGCACTCCAGGACTTACACTGAGTATTGCAGTGATACCACCTTTTGCCATCCAAAGCAGGTGAATATACATTAATAAATCGACAGTCATTGCTTTACTCTCCTCTTCTACAACATAACCTTTCAAGTGGAAGAAATTGCCAAAGAAGCCACAGGATGGTCATGACAGCAGCACACAGATCAGTACATGCTGTGTAAGAATCTGACCCCTGACACTTGTGCTGCCAGTATGCAAGACAAGATTTACAGAAATATGCTCGTAAAATAAAACTAGTTTTACTCCCTTTGCAAATCCTGTAACAATCCCTGTCTTATCTGAAGAGTCTGATCCAATTCAAATACCTCTGGGGTTTTGTAGGGAATTCTATAAGATCCAAAACTTCAACTTATTCCTGAATAATACCTCAAAGCATTGTTATCATCCCCGAACAGCAACGCAAAAAGCAAAAACCAGCGTAAAAGAAAACAATCCAATATGTGATGCACTGAAAAAGCCTGTAACATCCTGGATCAGGTAAGATTAGAGGCAGGAGGAGGGAAAGGAGGAAGGTTTATTTTCTGCCTGTGGCTTGTTATCAACAATACCTTATGTTTTCCATTTTTAAATATTTCAATTCATTTCCCTAAGGCTCTCCAAGCTGTAATATGACAGCTGTCTGACAATTTCTGAGAACCCAATGATATACATTTTAAATAAGGCCAATTCAGCAAATAACAGCAACATACATAATTAATTTACATGAAGCTTTATTATGCCTGAAGGGGGGCACCAACTTCTAAGGTGGAGCTAATAAATACAGTAAGCAATTTTATATTTTCAGAAATGAAGAAGCTGTCACTCACCATGGATACTCACCTCTTGATTCCCCATTTACATGCAACCAAGTTAAAACACTCCTCTTAGATTATCTGTTCTATATGCAGAGATTTTACTCATTGCAATTTTTATTCCAGTGTTTATAAAGTAAAATAGTTCATACTTTTCAAATAAATAATAAATGACTTTTCAGACATGCTGAATAGACAGATAGATCTCATTTGCACTATATAGTCAACAGGCAAGCTTTTGTACCATCAGGAATTGCTTGTACTGGCTGACCCTGTAATAGTAATCCTGTTGTGATTGCAGCAATAACCTTCACAGATCCCTGGAGGACAACAGTTTCACTCTATTACTGTCACAATGATTTAGCTTGTGCAAAATGTTGGCACTATAAGAATGTAAAATTGTTTCAGACACAGGTAGGGAAAAAACCCCAACTTCCTAGAATCATTAAGCTTATTAAAATGAAGAGCATCACTGCAAATCTCCACATAGAGAAGCAACTAGTCAACACCAGTTAACATAAACTAAACAGTGAGATTGATGCCATTAATTTAAAAAAGATATTAAAAATAATTTCAAATACTGGAATTTGTTCTGTTCTGAACTGGCACTTTTTTTTTCAGGTTGCCTAGATATGAAATTCCTGAACATGCTTGGCTGAAAGTTTTATTATTTGCAAATCCAAAGTCATTAAATTAAGCAAGAGACACTTGCATAACCGTAAGTTTCAAATTTTAAAATAACATAAAGATCAGCACTTTTCCATAACTTTAACTGAACTTGGTGGTTTCTATTGTTAGACTTTTCACACTTAAAAAAAAAAAAGCAAGGATCATACATCTGACAGCACACTAGTCTATCAGATGCCAAACAGTAAGACTTCTCATAAATGGCAAGAAAAAATACTATTTCAGTAACTTGGCTTTTGACTACTTAGTCAGATACACCTTTAAAAGGGCTTGATTCTTGGAAAGTGTAAAGCAAACTATCTATAAAGAAAAAGAGGAGGGTAGACAACCCCAAATAAACCACAAATCTCATGAAGATACCATTCCAACAACTGCAAAGTTCAAGACAAGCAAAAATTTTTACATTTGTCACGAACAGTGATCTTTATAAATCATTCATTAATTCAGACGAAGCAATTTGTTCAATGCCACACAAAGTATGACAGCATTGAAAGATTAGTGTATAACTTGGGAATTCTTTAATCGTGATCCTAAGCTCTATGAATAACACAACCACCAAATTTATGCTCACTTTACCACTGAAGAAAGAGCTGAGATGGTTTAAGGTAGGGCAGGTGGCTTTGCAATGAAGCAGGTAATCCATTAGGTCAGTTCTGCTACAGGGACAGCAATATCCAAACTGCCAAGGAGCCAGACCATAAAGCACTGTAGCCTAGATATCATAGGAGCTGTTACAAGTTACAGTACAAAACTCTGCCTTTAGAAGAGACACTGTAAAAAGCCAAAATTTGTCTTGCTGTTTCATTGTATGCTGGTATGAGTCCACAGCTTCTGACTGTTTTTAATTTTCCAAAAGGACATATTCTAAGTTTTTTGTTCAATTTGCACCATTAGATTCTTGAAAGGTTTTATGTCAATTATTTACAGTATGAACATTATTTTTCTGGGAAAGTTTAGAGGTGCTTGCCTGTATTAGACATCATCTACTCCAAGAACAGGAAATGCATTACTTTCAGAATTCCTGAAGAACTCCTAAAAGACTTTTAAAATTTTGACAACATGGTTCTGTGAAACATGGAATGAACTTAAAAAGGAAAAAAATATCAATAGAGGACAACTAAGACAAAAGGAGTAACTTCTGTCCTATGTTGTAAAATTCTGTGCAAAAATTTAATCCATTATGAAAAGTCTACAGCAAATTATGAATTATGGATCTTAATACTAATTTCTTCAGAGATGTTTTCAGCATCTTACATGTAGAGTAAAAGATAAAATTAACTCTGATCTAAAAAAAACCCCTTTTTATCCTTCTAGCTGACCTTAACTTTAGGCATAAATAAAAAATGTTAATAAAACTGCCAAATAGCACTATACCACAAGCCAGTTATTTCCAAAAAAGGTCTACTGGTTTTGGCTGTGATAGAGTTAATTTGTAGTCATAGTTGCTTGTAAGGTGCTGGATGTTGATAACACAGGGACGTTTGGTTATTACTGAACAGTGCTTGCAAAACATCAAGGCCTTCTTTCTGCTTCTAGTAATACATGAAAATAAAGTAATTATTTTAAAATTAAACAAATTCCACTGTAAAGCAGAAAAAATCATGAAAGTATCTATAAAAACATATAAAAACTGTAAGTTTGTTTTAAACAAGCTGTACTATTTTGTTGCTTTAGGGATATCCCTTTAAGAAAACTTACATTCCAAGTCATGGAACAGTAGTTCAAAGTCTTCTTTTGTTTTCGGGTTGAGTTTTTTCTCATACTCCCTTCTCAATTTTTCTTCTTTCTCCATTTTTTTCTGTAATTCTTCTTGTGCCTCCTGTGCTAGCCTTAACCTCTTTTGTTCCTTCAGATTTTGTACTAAATTGATAGCATACCAACGACGGAAATATTTCTGTAATACTATTACCTATATGTGATACAATACCAAAAAATTGTGAATTTAAACCAAAACAACATCGTATTTTGTAACCTAGTATTTTGTTCATAGCTGTTCTATTCTCCAGCTCCCTAACTACATTTTCTTTTGATTTTTCTTGTACTGAAATTAATTTAAATGCTTCAAAATCAGTCATGTACTATTAGTTTAAGCACTAGCACGATTACTCAGTTAGGTAACTGCAGGAATTTAACCAGTGAGTACAGAGGATAAACTAGGTTCAAATAATCCAATCAAAGTATAAACTACATTTAAATATCCATTTTTCTTTTTCAAATCTCCCCTTAAAAATGTTTTTGGCCTCATACTGTTTTTATTCTTTTCCTCACCTTGCTACCAATTTACATAGTGGAAATGTAGAGACATTTGTAAAATCTCTTTTAAATTTCTAGTTACAAATATCAACACATAGACACAAAATCAACAGCATTTTATTTTTGAACAAATAATGAAAGTGAAATTACTAATGCTGTTATGAGAGAAATGAAAAAAGAAAATTAAATCATCGACCTTCCCAAGCTGAGGCTATTGAGGACTGGGGAAATGTCTACAATGTGTTAAGGGATGATCCTGCACAAGCCTCATCTTCTGCTGGCTGAGCTAGCACCTGCTCTACAAGCAGTTTAGTCAGATCAATACCTTGAGATACTAAGCATTGTTCAGCATCAAAAGCTGTCAAGCACAAATTCATACTTATACAGCTACACTGTCTCTGGTAATATCTTAATCTAAATCTTCTCTTGAATCTGCCTTCAAACAGTATTTCAATATCGACCCACACTGCACTGTGCAAACCCATCAACACCAAGCTTACATCTCTCTAAAATTACCTATAGATACACTACAGATTTCAGTAAGTGACACTAAAGACCTCAGTAAAACATATTGATAGTCCTGAGGAAATTGCTCCCTCCTTAGGTTCCACTTGTAACAAGATGCTCATTGCTGTCAGCTAAAGTTGACTGATTTAAGAAGTTTTTACAAGAACACTTCTATCCAGAAAATTTCAAAGATCTTGCCAACCATGTCAATACAATTGTTATGCTTGGACACTTGGGGAACTGACTGTTTCTCTATTCAGTTGGATTTAGACTGTCTATTTTCAGCAATCAAATTAATAACTAGAGCAAATTAGCAAGTAGAACACAAAGCAGTGCCTGACCTAACACAATTTAGGGCACACTTGAATTAGATGTGCAGTCACGGAATACATGGTTTCTGAAAAGCAGTGAGGAATTCCTAAATGGCATCCTCTGCACAATGAACATGCAGAATCTGTAATCTGAAATGCCTGCATGAGGCAACTCAGTGCACCAGAAAAGCCCACAGACCCACTGCCTGTGTTTGAACAGCCCATTTCCACCTTAGTGTCAAAGCAAGGAGCTTGCACAGAACCCAAAATGGATCAGTCTGCCCAAAGTTATCTACTAAGTCTGGTAAAAAAACCCAACCAAACAGTCATTAAATATTCAGATCACCTTCACAATATGTTATTTTACAGGTAGTTTGAAACAGATAAGGACTTACTGCTTCAAGTCTACGTTTATGGTATTCCTCTGCTGTAAAATACTTTCCAGGACTTATTAGTTTGTCAGTCATGTTTGATACATAAAGGCCAATTTTAGTCATCTGTGTCGATGTTGTATTTCTTGTTTGTTGTTGCTTGTTTTTTTCCACAACTGTCTGGGGGGAAAATGCATGCCAGATTAGAAGAAAATACACAGAGATTTATTTTTTTTCCTCATGAGAGTAAGTGGCAAAATTAGCTATTTGCAATAAAAATCACAAGATTATGGATATTTATCCACCAAATACTTTCATTTGCACATTTATATTGGATTTACTTCCTCTTTCCTATCAGAAATAGTGTCAGCATTCTATTCCATTTGGCAGAAACAACATTCTAAAAAGACATTACAAAGCCTTTACCTGTGTTTCCTTACAAAATAACTGAATTCCTTTGTCAGGTCGTTTTTTGGGTCTTGTTTGTGATCCCGCATTATGAAATTCCACTCCTGTTGACACGTTCCTAAATCCACCCAGAAAAGGTTTCTTATAGGTAGGTCTTTCAATTTTTACAAGCACTTCTTGGAATGAATCTGAATCTGTTAAAATGGAAGTTCCAAAGCATAAATATTGTTTCTTTCAGTAACACATCTAGATTTGACCATAATTATATATGTATCGATAAACGTGCAAAACCAGCATTTACCTGTTTGTACTTTGACAGTTATGACATCAGGCATGTGGTAATCCTGTTGAATGGCTTCTCCAGGAAAACATT
>JAHLSL010000009.1:24707051-24780665 GCA_025920805.1 Petroica traversi
CCGTCCGGAACGGTATCACCCCGTAAAGCAAAAACAGCGCTGAAACAGAGCTAGACAGGAAATGCAAAACAGGGGACTTACCTAAAGACCTTCAGGTAGAGACAGTGGGGAAAAACAGTAATGAAAACTCAGTTTAAATTATTGGTAGAGGTGCACATGATGTTCATTTGGAGATCCAGTTGTCCCTCTATTAAGTCTTATGCCTACTTGCTAACTTAAAGGGTGACTTCTGCGTAGTAATACTTTATAATAGTTATGTTGTTAGTTTGTATCTTCTTCTAGAGAAATTTTTCTTTATTATTCCTTTGCCCTGCTCTTGAGCTCCGCTTTTTCATAACAGGTAAGCAAACTCCACAAACGGAGATTCAGAATATTTTTGTGTTCTCCCTGGAAGCCAATCCTTTGATAAAATATGTGCTCCCACCAATCTGCATCTAAAGCAAAGTACAGTTTATATCAGTATTCAGGGTTTGCCTTTCCCCACTCCTGGGATCTTTGCAATGGCATAGGAAAGCGCTGGAGTTTCTTTCCAAGGTACTGAAATTCTTTCTCTTTCCAAAGTGCCAGTCTTTAGAAGCTTCTGCCCTTTTTAATGGGATCAGCTTTGTATTTTCCCTTCTCTCTGATGGGGACCAGATGAGCCATCCCCTGATCACACTAACAGACCGCAGCACAAATGGTTCTGCGCCTGGCGAGCATTTAACACAGCAGCGTTTAAACAGTAATTTCGAGTTTTTAGTTTAGACAGCCTGACCACGAGGGTGTGCTTGCCACAACCTAACAAAGGGTGAAAAACAGTAGGCCTTGTTGATGAAAATGTTTGAGAACTCAGTCTCAAAGCGGTACTGTGGGAAATTCTCCAAACTAGTCAAACCATGTTTCAATTCATGATTTATTTTAAAACAGAACAAAGCTGAAACCTATGAAGTATTATCAGTGTACAGGCAACAAGTAGGTACTTTGAAAACAAACAAACAAAAATCCCGAAACCACCCACATAGCATTTACAATTTATTTATTATCTCTTTTATGCAGGAGATTCTGTGAGGAGTATTATCCTGTGTGTTAGTATTCAGTATGAAGGCCTTGCTCTATCTCTGCATCCCGTGTTTGTCTCACCAATGAGTTTATCTCACGGTTTATACCTCAAATTGCCATATGATTTGTTATCTGGACAAAAGTCTTGTTTATTCTGCATGATGGATTTATATCTAGTAATTGTGTAAGAGGGGAATCAGACACTTTATGCACTTTATGTCTGAAAATTAATACCATGTTTGTAATGTGGATATGTACTGATTCTGGTGTCCTGGTTATGTAAAGGAAATGAAAGAACTGAAGGTAAGTAATTACAACATTTGTGTTCTTTGTAGGTATTACATTTTTAAATTTTTTAATTAGATAGGGATGTATCTGTTCATATCATCTCTTAGCAGCCAGTAGAGCAGTATCTCAGCATTGTTTCTGTCTGCTTCTGTTATACTGGGGTTTTGTAGGGGCGTGCCACTTTTAGTTAGGTCGCACTGGCAAAAGAAGTTGCAGTGAATATTACTTATCATCATTAAATGTTTTTGTTGATCTCGTGTTTAAAGGTTGAAATGCATGTAGTGCCTTAGTTAAGCTTACACTTTTATGGTTCTATAAATGCAAGTGAGTCAAAAGTCATGGAAGAGTTCACAGTGTTAAATTTAATTTCATTACAACAATTAAAGAGAAGTTAGAAGTCTGGGGCTTTTGGGTTTTTTTTTTTTCAGTTTATTGTGTACTCTTATTGTCTGTTCATTATGGTAAGAATGGTAACTAACTGGTTAAAACCAGAACAACACAGAGGTTTTGAATCAGTGATGTTTCCAGCTTTTCCTCATCCCATGTTAGGGTTTAACTTGCTGGATACTGCTGTTCTTGGTCTTACTCTGGGCTTAATCTGTATTTTTATCACTTTTGTCTGTGATGCCATGCCTCCTCTTTCTTTGCTTTAAGTTATTAAACTAGTAAAATAAGTACTGTAATTTTCTGTCATTGATTCTATAAAGCTTTCCATCATGTCAGCCTCAGAGAGAGAGATTGATGTTTGGTGATGTAATATGGTGGGATCTGCAAGTAGTTAAAGGCTAAACCTTTTCAAATTTGTTGTGATTTATGTAAATATGCTCCCATATGTTGTTAACGTAGCGTTTGAGAATAATTGGCAAATAATTAATTTTCTTAATGGGAATTGTTTAACCAATGGGAGCACAGATAACCTTATACCCCCAGACCTCGTGTTACATTTGATGAGATTTTAGAGAAGTCATGTGTAATACTTTCCTGAGGGTCGAGTCTGCTTATGTTACAGTTGTACAAGGTCAGACCTTAATTTATCTAGCAACTGCGTATTTAATTTTAGAAGTATCACAGGACACCTCAGCTTGCAGGGCAGCGTTCCTGGCTGTTCAAAATGCAGGCCCCAGAGTAACACTGGCAAGATAATGGGTTGAAATGGTGAGACTGTGGTATGCTCGCCAATTAGACTAACAGAGAAATAGTTTAAAATGTAATACTTAAGGGACTGAGTCCAAATTTACATTGCTAGTGATTATTTTACTGCTATGAATAAACTGTGTGCATACCTAAGGGCCTTCTATTTATAGAGTAAAGCTAAGATTGTCTAGTTTATTTTAAGGATAAGAAATTAGGATAACATTAACTCTCTCATAACTTTATGTGATTAAAAGCAATAAATGCTTGATATACTTCTTTCCAAGGAAAGACACAACTTCCTTGGATTAGCAAGTAGTTCACATTTTTTCTAATGAAAGAAAGGTAATTTAGAGAGAAAAACTTTTTTTCTGAGTAAAGCATCAATAAGTAAAATCTATCTAGTTTTTTTAGGTATGAATATAAAAAGTATCAGAAAAATATATCAGGCTACTCAAAATGTTGTTTAAGGAAAATATTAATTGTAATATGAAAAACTAAAACTCATTTAGAGTAAGGGGTTGCAATTGTTTGCGGTGACCTAGTGTGTGTGTCTGGCAATTGAGAAACTGCCAAGAGTGCATGGAAGAAGATTTTCCTGCTGAGCTTTTTAGCCTTTGCATTGCCACATCACGTAATGTAGCAGCGATGTTTCTGTTGCTGCTCCGTGTATCAGCCATGCTGTTCTGTTCCCCTGTGATCCTTGTGGAACATCCATGCTTTGGTCAGACCTTGTCACCTCAGCACAGTGTATTACCAGTAGTGATATAGCAAATCAGGCTCTCAGAGTGTGTGTAGACCCTTGGCACTGTGTCCAGCACTTGTGCTCTGGGGAGCTCTTTGCCTTATGTTTACTCTACCCTGTCACAGTTACTTGCTACCTTACCAACTTTCTCATTTTACAATGTATGAATTTTTGTGGGATAAGATAATTTGGGAACAGTACACACAGCAATTCTGAAACACTGCTCATCTGAGACCTTTCTGGTAAAGTTTGTGCTCAAGAGCTTTATCATGCCTGTGGCGTAATCAGTTAGGGGAGTGTAGCAAAGCAGGAGAAAGCTTTGGGTATGGAAACTGCATAACCAGAGAAAATTTTCTGTGGTGGCCTCTAATCTGATTTATTCCTCTGATCTTTTGGAGAGAACGAAGTGGGAGAAAGGATATACATTTTAATGAAAATAAAAGGATTTTATTACTAAGCAACTATATTGCTTAGTGCTCTTAACTCTTCCTGGAAGCACTCCTGTTGGGAGGGTAGTGATCATCAGGACTAGACTGAATGTGGACATTGTTAAAAAGATTTTTTAATGCACTAAACCAACATTTTTTGAGAGAGTTTGCAATGTGAGGGTCTGATCTAAGGCCTATATAAATCTTCAGGAGCCTTTTTGGTTCCAGCTCTGGGGTAAATATAGTATGATGGGCTGTAATATAGTAATTCTCAACTCTCCTAAGGACAGGAGAGGCTGGCAGGGCATGAAGGTCCATCCATGTGGATCAAATAGGGTGGTCTTGATTCATAAAAAAAAGTTTTAACAATGGCAAGTCTTCAAATGGAGGGCTTTCAAAATGAAAGGTGTGAAAAAAGGTAAGGTAACTTTTGTCTTAAAGCTATTTTGGAGGAAATGAGATTATGAATGTTACATATTTTTCCTTAATAAATTATCTTATGTAAATTAATTATTTCAGTTTCATTAGGAGCACCTCTTAGCTAACAATGAGATATTAATGTATTCTAAAATTTACTTTCCTTTTAGCTGATGGCAGGCCGAGGTTGTAGTTATGTTCATTGATGTATACTTCTGAAACTGCTAGTCCAGGAGAGATTTTATCTTTGTTGTCTAAAAGGTTTGTGAGTGTTCTTAACATGAGTGTATTTGTGAGTTAAAGGATGGAAGCTTTAGGTGCCATCAGAATTTGAGGAGAATTTGAAAATGTGGGGGAAAATGCATAAAAGAACCTTGCCTCAGCATTCTCGTCCTGTCAATGGAGTGCATTGCTGACAAGAGATGAGAGAGAGTAGCACATATGTCCACATTGTGATGAGCAGTTCATCAGTCTAAATTAGTGTTAAGTCTTCTTTTGGCCTGTTGTGCTGAAACCTTGACTATGGACACAATAGGAGGGGACAGAGAACCTTCAGAAAAGCTTGTTCTTTATGAACAACATAAAGGTCTGTTCTTCTAAGCGCCAAATGAAAATGTGTTTGTGAATATTCTTTTATTATTCTTGGACTCCTTTTTTTTTTGTGTTTAGAGATGGCACTCAAGACCCAAGTTTATATTTTCTCCTTCAGAGAAATTTGGATTGAAGTAGAGGTTTTTAACATCTTCCTTCAGATTTCTTTCCTTGCAGTTAAAAACCCAGGCCATGGTTCCAGTACACATTGAAAAAGGTGAGACACTGTATTGTGAGACCTTTAGTTTCTGAGTCAATCTGAATGTAAGCCCTTACTAATTTAATTTTGGTTTGCAAGCATTGTCATAATATACAAAGTAGTAAAGTATTTGTGGATGGGATTATAACACTGGCTATGGTACTTTGAATGATTTACTGCTTACAAGAGCAACGCAGAAACTAGTCTAAAAAGAAAGCTGATTAACACTTCCCCTTGAAAATAAGTTTCAGAAGATTTCTTCCAAATAGCATTGCCCATGTTCCTTCTCTGTCTGGAGAATGACTAGAACCATCATCTTTCTGTGAAAAACATACAATAGGGACTTAGTATATTTGTGTAATATTGCAACATTTTGAGGATGATAAGTGTTCAGTGTGATAGAAAGGACACATGACTACACAAACTGTGGAAGTAGAAGTTTAAAAATTAAAAAAAACAACAAGATTCAACAGGATGAATATGTTAAGCCACTAAGATTGAATTAAATAGAGAAACTATCAAAACCCAAAGCTCACTTGGACAAACCTAGGTAGTTACAGTTAAGCATGTATTAACTTAGAGCTTTTTCCTTCCGTGTGTTTTACAACATATAAAGACTGCATTTTAAACTTCAAAAACCTAGAAGCTGTTGTAAAGAGCAACATTCCTGACCTTACAGTTAAAATGAGAATTTACTAGTAAGATGGTTGGTTGCGGTGATACCATGAGGAAAAAGCATAGTGAGCATAAGCCACAGTTACAGTTGGTGATACGAGCAGACTTAATTTAAGTTGATGACTATAGTTAAAAGATTTGGCATACTCTGTTACTCATCCACTGAGCATTTCAATGACTCTCACACCTTGAAAATAATAGCTGGCCTGGCTTGACCACTGCCTGACTTGTGTACCAAACTCCTGTGAACGTCCATTAAACTCCATGACTGCAGAAGCAATGCAGAGAGTCCAAAGTCCTTTGTCTTCTTTCACTGTACTTTGGCAGTATAAAGATAAAACTGTATTTGTGAGTTTGTTTTAGGGGGTTTTAACATGTTAAGGACCATTAAACATGATAATTAGTGATATGAGATGAGACTGTTCTATTGTATCACCTAGTGAAAACAATAGGAAAATTGTAACATCCATGAAGCAAGGTAAAACCCCCTAAAATAAAAGAAAATGGTCCCTTTGCAAATCTGGGGTTTTGGCATGTTATTGTTTCAACTGCATCGCATTTATCTGTTCAAGTTTCTAAGGTCAATATCTGGGCTTCAAGAATTTGTGAACCTGACATATGCTGTGGAGGAGATTGATCAAAGAGAGTTGGTTTCCACTGCACGAGGTCGCAGCTCCACCAATTCCACAAATAGCTGAAGTCACTTTAGATGGCAATTAAGGTTAAAATATCCCGTAAGATAAGGGGAGCAGCAAAGAAACAGAGAACAATAAAGACAACAACAGGTTTGAACTCTTTAGTAAAAAAAGTATGACTGAGTCCTCCATGGAGCATCTTTCTTACATTGTTTAAGTTTTCAGGCAAATTTTCTGCTTTTGGAAAAGTTGCATCAATTTACACCAGCAAATAAGATGGACCATTTTTAACATTTTGTTAAGAAACTTACAGACTAAGCAAAAATTACTATTTGGCAGTAACACTGGTTAGGTTAACATAATTACGAATACTTATCATAAAACTTAGTATTTAAGGTTTCCTGGTAAATGTGTATGTGTTAACAGCCTTATGCTTTATTTTGTTTTATCTTTTTTCACTTTCTTACCTCTAGCATCTTGTGAACAAACACGGCAGTACAAAATATGCAATGGAAAAACAGCATTAACTTTGGCAGCAAAAGCTGGCTTTGTAGAAAATATGTGAATCATCCTGGGAAAGGGTGTTTATTCCAATACCACAAATTACAAGGAGAAATCCCACTTTTTATTGGTAACTGCCTCCTCTCTCTGGGTATAAGCAACATGTCTGGCAGTGCTTCTCGGTTCGGTATTCACACCAGCACTCCTGTTGGCTGGCTTGGTTTAGGTGCTGGTCATTATTTTAGATAAAACTAAATGCCCAACACCTGGTGAATATCCAGCATGCACTCATCATGCTTCAGGTGATCACTGCACTGATCTTTAAAATGCTCCTTATGGTTTAGGTGAATACTGAGCTGCTTCTAAGAAAAGGAGACCCAATTTTTTTACTCAAGGTACCTTCTCTGTATGGTCAGGTGCTACCTTTACCAACCTGGTCCTATTTGACCATCTTATGGTACGAGTACAGTACAAGATTAAGCCATTGTTTTAACTGGAGTGTACTTTTTCTGGAGAGCTGGAGGTTAGTGTAGATTTTTAGTTTTATCAGATGGTTTCTTGAGGAGTAGGCAGGTATTTTGAAAAACCTCTCATCTCCCTCCCCTCTTGTGCTGAAAACAAGTTTTAAATGCACTGTAATACCCCACTCTAAAGAAAGATGATTCCTTAGGAAGATTTTATGCTATTGGTAGACTTAAATGAGTTTTACTATTTATGAGTAATTTACCTATATTAGCTTCTAGTTTCTGTTGAATGTCAAAATACCTTCATGATTCCAAAGAGACTAAATTTGTGAAATTAATATGAAAAAATACAATATATAATGCAATTATCAGTATTGAAATACTCAGTTATCTGACTTTCTATTAACTTTCATCAGATGCAAATACTGTATTACCATTTTAAGGCCCTGAGGCATTTATAAGGCATTCTTCTGAAATGTCTTACTTTCAGTGCTTTTTGATAACGGTAAGTCTGTGAGGCTTCAGCTATTTTCAGCCATTGCTTTTAATGAATCCTGCAAAGAGTTAACTGGAGCTTGTGAAAGAAGTCTTTATCCTTATAATGACAGTTTAGTTTCCCACATATTTTTCTATGCAAACTCCTGAAAGAGAGGTCTGTTGTCAGTCTATTGTTTATGTGATGCTTTTTATGTTTTCCTGTCACTTAGCACTGAAAATGCGGATGCAGCTGGAGGACTTAGTCTGGACTGAATAGCTCTGCTTTTGGAATATGGTGGAAGTGGCAGTGTGCCTGGTGAGGCAAGACTGTTTCCCATACATGATGTGGCTTGTGAGGGGCATTACCTGTGAGTATGAGCTTGGACTTAAAATTTCTCTAAGAAACAGTGTGGCACAGGATCACATAAAAAATGGCTGTAGTAAACTTTCAAACCTATATTTATATATATTTCTATTTCAGAAGTACCTGTGCTATAGACGTAAAGTATTTTTATCATAAACAAAGCAAAATGCAAAACATGCTGCTTAGAATTAAGTGAAAACCCCTGAAACTTAAACACATAATCTTATTTGACAGTACTCAAAACTGGTGTTTTTGTGTTTTGATCTTTTTTAAAATGTCTAGCTGGTAATTCAGAATATAGCTGGATGAGGGTTATTTTCTTCATGTAAGAAAGTTACACCTGCCTAGTTTTGTTCACTGTTTTTTTTAGGGCCAGGAAGTATCTCATTGCAGCCACATCCCAAACTTTAATCCAAGCAAGTGGGTTCACTCAAATGTAGATAACCAGAACTAATGCCTAGAACTTGTCATTGAAAATGGTTTGGATGTCAACACTCTTGTCCAAACAGGTAACTTCAAATACTTATGAGGACAGAAGGAAAACTGCACTTTGTTGTGCTGTTTCTAACAATGAGATTCTTTGCACCAAAATATTGCTCAAAGCAGGAGCAAATCCAAACAAGGATCCTTTAACCTGTGTTCTCATGTCAGTGAGAGCTGACAGCCATGGAATTGTAAAGCTACTCCTATCTTATGGAGCAGATGTCAACTGCTAATTTTGTTGCTTAATGATACACATTTTCCCAGTGCATTTGATATTCTTTGAATGGTGACATGATTCGGAGGCTGTTGCTCACTCGTGGATATAATGTGGAGATGTGTTTGGACTTTATGTGTCAGGGTATCTCTGGAAATTCTTTGGTGTGACCGGCTCCAGAGCCTGAGCTTATTCCCAGTTGGACTACTGCTTCAATAAAGGATAGTAAATGCATACATTCCTTGCTTCTCTTCACTTTGCTCTTTTTATCAGCCAGATTTAAACATTCTAGTTTATGGTGTCAAATTAAGATTTACATACTGCCAAATTTTTTTTTTAAAACACTCTAAAAATAAAATAGCTATTTCTCATTTTCTACTCTGAGATAGAAAAAATGGGGTACATAGTGTGGTTTTATATTTTCATTTATACATTAGAAATTTGGGAAAGAAATGTTAAGAAATCATGAGGCAGGATTCTGGAATTTCTTTTCCTTTCCTAATCAGTGGAGTAGATGGGTTTCCAAAGAAATATTTCTGTTGAACGAAACAGTGCCACAGATTACAGCAATTTTTTTTTCTTTTTGCCTTCAGGTCTGTTTGCATAAATTAAGGGTTCACAACAGTTAAACATGGAATAAAATGGCTTTTGAAATAACCTACCTAGGTATCAATTTGACTGTTAAAGGCCATTACTAGGACTCTGTTTAAATTATCTTCTGTATTTGCTGTAAAATGTGTTCTTTGACATCATTTGACATAATTTCAAAATCTGTCCTGTGCACAGATTTTGAAATTATTACGTGTTGTGGTCTCTGTTTCAGTTCTGTGAGTTTATTGCTGTTCCATGATTGAAACATTTAGCTGGAAGAGTGGCTTGTGTTTTTATACATTACATGGATTTTGTTCCTTCAAGCAAAAGAATTAAGTTTTTCATAGAAACACAGGAAGAATGAGCAGATACTACAGACTGGGTAAATATCTAACTTCCAGTTAATAATGGTATGATTTATTTTAGGAAACTTTAATTGTTTATGTGAGGTCACATTCATCCGAAGTGTTGTAGTATACTTTGTATATTAAAGATCATGGTCCTATATAAAATTCTTCAAACATCTAAATGATTATTTTTAAGTATTTTTGCAAAGTCTTTGCTCCCAGGTACAGCTTCTGTGTTTCAAGGCTTGGCAAAATTTAATGGACTTTAGGTCGGCTCTTTTAAACAAAAAGTAGATTTTGATGGACAAACAAACCAGGAAATCAAGCAGCATATCCACTAAGTTAAGAAATATTGTAATTTTTATTATGGTTCCTTCAGAATTTTGGCAGATCAGTTCTTGAACAGACTCACTCTCAGTCATGTTGTCATGCACTGCACAGTATGCTTCTGCACATTTAGAGAAAAAACCTGACAGAATACATGTAAAGAATACTTAATAAAAATTCATTAAAGTTGCTCCCTTTGTTCTACCATCCCTTCCATCTTGAGGAAAGAAATAAAATATAAGGCCTCCAAACTAAGAAGGTATTTCAGTTTGTGGATGTCAGGATTTAGTGGGGCATACCCCATATAGCTAAACCCACAATTTAAAATTATTGTGTTGGAGGGGACCTTAAAGATCATTTAGTTCTAACCCCCATACCATGTGTGGGGACAGTTTCCATTAGAGCAGGTTTCTCAAAGCCGTCTCCAACTTGGCCTTGAACATTTCCAGGGATGAGCAGCCACAACTCTGGGCATCTTGCTATTTGAGAGATATGCTGTTATCACACACAGACATATTCACACAAACCAAAGGTCAGCTCCAGTATGCTTCTGCCCTGCCCCCTAAACTGGTTCTCCCTGTTCTTCGGAATTTCTTCTTATTTGCTGGATGTCATTGTCATATAAAACCTAAATTCTGAGTCAGTGATGTAAATTCCACTTCTAAAGGCAGCTGTATCAGTCCTTTGTGTGTCTGTCCTTTTTCACTATAGATTCACTGCAGCAGATGGAAAAAGTGAAAAGTACTGGTCTGGGACATGAAGAAGGTTTAACAGGAGGCTTAATTCCTCCTTCTGCTCTCAACAGGGCTACTAGTCATGTGGCTTTCTGAGACATAACTTCTGGGGTTTTTGCTAGAAATTTTGACCAGGATGAAAATAATAATTTAGTCACTTGTGAAAAATTTCTAGGCATCTGAGCCAGGCCCCTGACAGAAGGATGCCCCATGCATGGCATTGCCTGAGCACAGAGTGCCCAGTGAGCCCAACATAGCTGCAAGTCAAGCCATGGATCCACTGACCAATACTTCCTGGACATACCGGGATAAAGACATGTATGCTTCCTAACCTATAAATTGATATTTCTTTGTTGGAATTTTTAATCATAAATATGGGCCTAATCATAAGAAATCTTAAATTGTGGTAATTTTACTGAATACAGTGACCATAACACAAGAATCTGTGTCATTGCATATCTGATACCGTATATTGCAACCAGCAAAGGAAACAGGATCAAATACGGCTTTAGAAAGGAGATTTTTAAACCCTTTCTGTGTCTAGAGCCAAATTCCATTAGTAATTTTAGTTCACGAGCAAAGGTTTATATTTAGGACTTCATACAAGCATCAGGCAGTAGTTACATCGCCTGCAGCATCAAAGCAATCAGATCTAGCTCTGAGCATTGCCCCAAGTGTTTAAAATACCATGAACTAGTCCTCTGAATATTATTAGGTAAGCTAAAAAGCCATGGTATTGCTTGTGTTTATATTCTAATCAATACGGGCAGGTCCTTTTTTTGTTTGGTTGCCTGTTATAGGAGGTGGCCTAATACTGGTTTAAAGCTTTTCTGTCCTTCACCATTGAAGTTGTTTATTTATTGAAGACTTCTGCCCATCCTTGCTTCTCCCTCCTGCCCCCCCAACCCCCTTTCCTGATACTAAAGTAAGGACAGCATTATGAGAAAGTGTCTTTCATGTTATCAAGGCATCTGTGAACTGAATGGAGAGAGAAGCAAAACTTTATTTGAAATTATGTATGAGGTGAGATAGTCATGAAAAGGGAGCTGTTTTCCCTAGGTCAGGTTTATGGCACAGCGAGAAATTGAACACAACTCTTTTGACTCCATATTTTGCAGCCAGACCATTGGATACTACGTGGTGTTAGAAGCAGGAAATGTTACTGGACCAGAACTTGTAGTTATGTGAAAAGACACAAAGATGTCATAACCAGCTGGAAGAATAAATTGGTAGGGGAAAAAAAACCTTTTTATTTTCCCTACTTGGACTGTGATTGAACCCTTGCAACACTAGAATTTAATTTTCTCTACTATTTGGGTGTGTCTCACAGGCTGCTCCACCGCAACCCAATTCCATGGCATGCCCACCCTCAGGCAATGTTGTCTACAAGTAATTAAATGCCCTGGCACTGGTTCAGGCATGCTGTGGGATAGGGACTCCTATCGATTTGGGGACAATGTTTGAAATCAGAGGAATAATTTGGTTTCTATTTCTCATAAAATCTGACACAAGCAGCTGCACCAGGCTGATGGTCTCTCCAAGGAGCCAGACATTCAGCAGTGGTTACATCAGCCTTTTCAGCACCCGTGGGATGGACTTGGTAGCTGTGAGTGTTTTCAGCGCTCGATAAAGGAGGGAGCAAGCCATAGCCGTGAGTCCTGTACATGACCCTGCAGAAACCATAATGTTGTGTGTGGATCACCCATAAAACTCCATGCACTGACAACCATCTAATTTTGGAAGCTGGCATGGCAGAGCTTGTTCTGGGCATCAAGGCAGGGGTGAGGCTGAAGTGGGAGGTGAGCAGCAATTTTACTGTTTCACTGCAGCAGTCTGTGTTCTGGCATGGACTCAAAGTGCCTGAGATGCCCTTTCTCAGGCTATTGCCATTAGAACAGGAGTCACACATGGAAAAATACAGTCACGAAATCACAGGCTCTATTGTGTCCACCTCGGGGTAAGGTAAAGGGAATTTTTGCGACCCTTACTGGGGGCAGAAAAAAGCCCTTCGAAAATATCCATGGTTTGGCTATGGCCAAAATTTGTGATGACTTATCTCTGTAGAACAGGTCTTATCTCTTTTGTTTTTCCATCACTTCCTGGGGCTGGAACATGGGTCTTATGCGGAATGGCTGAGGGAGCTGGGGTTCTCCTAAAAAGCTATAAAAATATATTAGTGAATGGTTAGTAGCCATAAAAATGATACAGCAGTGCAGCTGTATGTCACGGTAAGGTGACATATACAGTGTATTTACATTTAATTGTCAAAATTCAAACTTTCAGTAGAAATCTCTACATTTAATTGGGCAAACTCATTGCCATTTGTCCACTTATGCTGTGCATGGAAGATATTCCCAGAATTCCTGTTATCATTAATATGGACTAACAAAAAACAACAAAAGGCTGAGGTAATTAAAGACAGTAGAAAATTTATCTGGTTAGTACTTCTGCTTTTATTTAATTCCCTTTGCAGTATATAACTTGTTTATATTGCTGGCATCTCCTTTTTAAAATAATCCTCATAAACACACATGGGTAAAACAAGTGACAAAAGAAATGCTAAATATAGTAAGTACCTGTTTCCTCTCTTGTATAAAGAAATAGAGTAATTTTTTAAACTGGATGACAAACCAAAGGTTTGGCTAAGGTACATGGGAGAATTGTCTGGGACTCAGACGTTAACAAAGGATGAAATCCTGCAGTTTTCATAATCAATTATTATTTAATAACTACCTGATATGGACATGCATATTACAGTGTATTTGCAAATACCACCAGAAATAATATAGTTCTTACACTGGTAGATTTTACCTATTTTATTGTGTTTAATTTTTTAAAGAGTGGTAGGCTAACTGCATCCCATTGAAATTACCCTTCCAAACCTCATGTTTTTTGTGCATACAGCAGTTCCTCTGTTACTTTCTTTGCAATACAGTGGCCTCTACTTCCTTTCCAAACCTGTTGAGCAATATTGCGATGTAATTCCAAACAGCTGCTGTGGTCACCCTGTGTCTGTACATCAGTAGCAAGTGAAATGATTTCTATATATAGCTTGTGAATCTGTTGGCAATGTTCGTAAAGCAGACTGAGTTTCTTCCTGAGGAGTAAGAGCAGTTATATGAAAACCAGTGCATTAAGACCATCCTTGCATACAAGACAACTTATCTTTTTTGTGTGGCAGAAATGAGGAAATGGCCAGTCTGCAGAGATGTGAAGAAGCACTTGCTTTGGGCAAAACCCTGGCAGGAATAGTTTGTGCTGTCAAAGATAAGCCGGTTCATCTCATGCGGTTGTTACAGAACATGACATTGTGCTAACATGAGATGATTAAAAAGTATTGGCTGTGTAGGAAGGAAATAAAACTGGGAATGGGAATGACATTTATTCAACAAGATTTATTTTCCGCCATTATCTTCTTATTTTAGTGTGATTCAGGTATGCAAAAGGAGCAATAAACCCTGAGTCTGCTGCACCTTTGGCACCCAGCAGCATCCTCTCTGTATAATAAAACAGACTTCCAGGATCCATGCACAAAGGTGCCAGGACAATGTGAGCAGTGAGATTTTTTTCTTTTAATTAAAGGTTGAGAAATTTGTTAGTTCAGAAATGTTCTTATTTGCACTCAGATGTATTTTTCACCCCAGTCCTTCCGTGCAGTCAGGTCGACCTCTTGTCTCCCTTTCCTGGATGCATCCATACTGTCTTCCCATCAACAGTACTAGCAGAGCCCAGTCACTTCTTCACTCCCTCTTACTCTTCTGACTTGGTAAGTAAGGCAACGCAAACACCCCCACTTTGAAATACATTAGATTAGTGATTGCCCTGTGGCTTGCTGGTATATGGTATACAGTTATGTCCCCATCATCCATTGAGAAAGCTGTTTTCAAAACCAGTCTGAGCAATAAGCAGGCCCACATACACATGTTTTTGAGTGAAAGCTGATTACTGTTTGTGATGGTCCGAGACATTAAACTCCAGCCTGGACCTGGAATCTGCCCTCCTGGTAGCCTAGGGTGTGTTGCAGTGAATCTGTGGGGAAAATATGTCTTTGAGCTAGAATGCTGAATCTGATTCCCAAGCAAAGACTGGTTTTGAAAGTTTTTTTGGTCATCTTTGCACTTACCGTACTTTGTGTTCCCCCAGCATGGATGGCAGAAAACATCTTTTTCTTCTATGTGACTCCCTGTTTACTGCATCACCCGGAGAGATGGAGCGAACAGAATCATCTGGCACAGAGAAAAGCAGCTGAAAAATTTTCCTTCAAATGCCTTCAGTGCATGCTTCGTCCCATTTGCTCTGCTGATACCACTGTTAAATGTAGGTGATGACACATCCTTTTCAGGCACAGTACCATGCACACGATTTTCACAAGTTATGTGAGTCTCCCGAGGGAAAGAGCTGCAGCTTGTCCCATCAGTCTGCCTTGTGGTCTTGTGTACTTGCCAGGCTGCTTGACCATGTGTCTCTCCAGGATGGTTTGAATTCTGCATTCAACCTGGGCCTGTACACACGGCATACAAAAACTGAGACATATATAGAGATAAATATATATATATATATATATATATTGCTATAGTGGGAGGGGGAAAGCAGGCAGTGAGGAACACGAGGGCAGGACAGAGGAGGCATGCAAGGGGGAGTAGGAAGGAGAGGTCAGCAGATAGGCTGTGGAGGCTGAGAACAGTAAGGGGCCTCCAGGGAAAGCAGAAGAGGGGGGGCCTGCAGGCGCAGGGATGGAGAAGGCAGCGCAGCAGCAATAAGGCATGAAGAGAGAACTCAGGGGCTGGTGCCTCGGGGTCTGCTTGAGTGGATGGCAGGAGGGAAGGAGTTGGTTAAGGAATGAGAGTTGCAAAAGGGTGGTGGGAGACAGGAGCAAGCAGCACTATGGACGGGCAGCAGGGCACAAGGGGAAAACCCAGTGTGCTGTGGTGCATTGTTTTTTATGTGCTCTGTGGCAATTGGAGCTGTTCCTGCAGCGTGGGCCTGAGCTCAGAATGAGCCAGCGCATCTGTCTGACAGGCTGTCCTCAGGAGCTGGGACTGAAATAGCCACTGTCCCGCGCCTGAGGACAAGGTTGTACAGCCCTATCTTTGCCTGCCTGTAGTTTTCCCTGCGCTCATCTGAGTGGAAATATACATTTAACTGTGGGCTTTGTCATGCTGAGGGGTGAACACCACCTGCCACATGTTGCTTATGTCCTTTAATTTGCTAGTGTGCCTCAAGTGTAGAAATGAGAGAAGCAGACAGAGTTCCCTAGGCTACTGATTAAAATAGTTAATTGCTTGGAAAAGCTAAAAGGACACTTAGAAGGGTTTCCTCTTTTAAAACCAAGAAAATAAATCTCCAGGCTAGGAAAGACTGAAAGCCTTGTCTGAAAAATAGCTGCTGAAAACCAGGAACCCTGGGTGCCAGAATCTACAATGACAGAGTGAATCCTCTTCCTATAACATTGGTGCTTCCAGTTCTTGTTTTCTCTCAGTTTAGGTTCTGAAGTGAACAAACCTTTTAATAATTCTGTTGAATGAGAGATGAGTTTTTGTAGCCTATTGGTGAAATGGTTAATTCCCTGCATACAGGATTTCAGCAGGGCATTAGGGAGCTGAGTTTGAGTTTTCTGTTAGGAGCTGGCAAAGCACTTCATCAAATCATCACAAAGATCTTTTAGCTCATCAAGTCCAAATGTTAACCTAACACCGCGAAGACCGCAACTAAGCCATGTTCGTAAGTGCCACATCTACACATATTTTCAATACCTTCATGGATAGTAAATCAACTGCTTCCTTGGACAATACTTGACAACCCGTTCCATGAAGAAACTTTTTCTACTGTCCAGTTAGAGGATTATCCTAACAGCAGTCAATTTAGCCACTATAAATCTGCCCTCCTGTACTACATATGGTTCACGCTATATTCACTGCTTCCTGTGATGGAAGGAAGTTCCCTGTGCCACCTCACTAGCACACAATGGACTCTTTCTAAAATGTTTATAATGGTGTGATTGGGAACACAGCCAGGGAGACAGAACAGTTTGCTCAGACTGTGGGTTTTGGTTTTTTTTTTTCAGAAATCAGAACATGTATAGTGCCTGAGAAAGGAGTGTATGAAACAGGAATAAAATGTTTCATGTAAGAATGCTAATAACAGGAAAACACAGTCTCTCCTGTCTTTACTCTTAATTCCTATTGGAAGCTGGAACCCGTGATCTGAAATGTTGTTGGGGTGCAAAGCTGGAACCTGTGATCTGAAATGTTGTAGGGGTGGGAAGCTTCAGCCATGCCTGATGCCCACAGGAACTTAAGCCTGATTAGCTGAAATGCTTGCATAATGCCAAATACTGCCAGAAAAGGAATCAAAAATTCCATATTAGTGGGTACTTTCAGCCTTAAGGTTTCTATACATCTATTCTTCTTCCTTTCAAAAGTGGTAACACCTTCATGTCCTCTGAAAAGGCCACTGGACAATTAAAACCATTGATAGCCTTACTATGGTGAAAAACAGGGGCAAAATAAAATGCTGAAAGGCTATTAAATGTGTGTGATCTTTCCCATGCAATGAAAAAGAGTAAAGGTCCTGAGTACTCGTGGGTCTAGGATCAAAGTATATGATTACAGAACTCTTGAATTAAGAGCTGTGTTTCAGTGCTCATCAGCAAGCAACAATAAATACTATTCCCACATTTTCTGACTGGTGGGTACTTGTCTTTACAGTTCTAGCATCTTTTGTTTTCTCTCCGTGTGTAATTTGCCGTGTGCTACAACCTTATTATTTTTATTAAAATTGTCCTAGAAAGTGTTTGTGGCTCTCACCTTTGGCCATTTCTATGTAAAGAATAGGTCCTAAGATACCACGAGTGTTGGGAAGGATCAAGAAGGGACACAAACCTCTCATAAACTCACCTGACTGTCAGTTTTTCCCCTGCTTCAGGGGAGAAATGTACAAGAAAGTACCTTGTCCACCTTTAGTAACATCTTTAAATTATCTCATGGCTAGAATGGACATCATTGGCATTTTGTGTAGAAAAACATCACCACTTGGCCCAGTGTTGTATCATGCCTCAGCAAGGAGTAGCATTGAAGGTAATATTCATGTTATTTAATCTTCCTTTGGTATATTATTTTAGAAGTGAATAATACATGTTGTTTTTTGAAGTTCCTTTGAGTTTGGAAAATTTGGTTTATACATAGAAATCTTTGAATAGACAATTCAGCTATCTGTATGTTTGTACTTTAAATAATGGACTCTCAGCTCAGGAAAATTGAAAAACTTACAGATTTTGTTGTACCTGACAAAAAAGGCAAAGCAGAAAGCTCAGATTTTCTGGGAAACAGTATATTTGAATAGATATCATTTTTAACAGCATATTTTTGCTGTTAATATTGTACATATCAGTGTTGTACATATCAACATTTTACTAATAAAAACATAGCATATTTCTAAAACTATTCTGTTTCTATCAGCATTTTCCAACAGAAAATCTGTCCAGTTCACATTTCCTACCTCCGTCAACAAATGTTTGCTACAAAATGTTGTCAGTGAAATTGCACTCAAGACAGATAACTTTATTGTGCTACTTCTCTGGCTACTTCCAATGATAATAATGTGAACCATTGTCCTAGACATTCTGAGAAATGAAATTGTTTGGGGTGCAGTTATATACATATAACTAATGCCTATGTCAGCTCTACCAAAAAACATTCATGATGCAAAGTTAAAAGACAAAAGGTACTTACTTTACTTTCCTACTCTTTCACATTTTTCAGAATTTAAACCATTCTTCCTTCTGCAAGTGCAGCTGAAAGAGTGAACAGAATTCCTATGGACCCACTGACTTGTCACTGACACACCATGGTGCCTTATACTGTGAAGGTGACACTCTTAGCTCCATAAGCCATGTATCTGCCTCCTTTTTATTCATCCTAAGAGTCTGTCAATTTAAATTAGCTGCAGATATTTATTTTATTTTAAGGTGTACAGTATTCTTATGTCTACTTTATTAATGTATTTTGTAGGTTGGGAAAGATAAGGTTATAAGCTTTCATACCATTTCTTGATCAAGATAACTGCATGAAGTTAATATAGACAAATGATCAAAGGAAAAATGAAATTTCTCTATCAAATCTCTATGAAAATCATGCTCAATCTCTTCTCTCTATTGTCAGTAAAGCAGTATGCATAATAAAAAAAGCTAAATGCACAATTTGGCTAAACAACATACATCATTCAGGTGTCCAATCCATACTAATCAAAAAGAGATGATGTTGGACAAGAACAAGACCTCAAATTATGTTCACTTAGATTTCCATTAAATATTGGCTTGATTGTCTAAAACACACTGTGTGTTATTATTTAAGAAGGTTGATATATATTGTTATAGAAGTGTTCCTTCTTCCATGTACCAAAACCTTCTTTTTCGTCTCCCTTCCCCTCTCTCACAACACAGGTTGGCAGATATTGCTGGCCTGCATGTTTCAGAAAATATTCCTAGTTCACCATCATTCACTGCTAGATAGAAAAAAAGAAAAAACCCAAAAATGATCACATCAGAAAAACAAACAATAAACAGTACAAAGTTTAATCTTTCTTTTTGTAATTCTTGCTGAAAGATGCCTTTCAATAAAAATAATATCAGAAAAATATATCACCTATTAGCAGAAACTGTAATGTAGCTATACATTTAGAATAAAGAATTGAAGGGCACTCTCCAGCTGCACATCAGTCAGTGACAGCAAGCAACAGCCATTAATAGAATAGCCACTAGAGGCCTTCAGTTGCTTAGCCTGTCAGAAGAGATGAAGGCATAGCCCCCCTGCCCACCCAGGGCATGTTACCCTTGAATCTCTGGGTGACTCTGTCCTTTCCCCCCAGCAGAGCACAACTCTTCACATGAAAAAAAATCTTACAGGTGCTCCAAATGGACATGTCAAGCTGATTCTCCCTCTGATAGCGCTTGAAAAAATAACGGAATTAATAAAAAAATGCAGTTGTGTGATTCATTACAGGCAACACATGACACTGCAGGAGCAGTGCTCCCCAGAGCTGCTGGCACACCGACCTCCTCCCCTTGGCTGCCTTTCCACTGATCCCAACCGCCTGCAAACACCTTGGTGGGGTAATAGCATTCCACTAGAAAACCATGAAAGTGAGAGGAAGTCCACTGAATGACGGCAGGGGTGTTTTGTTTCCAGCCCCTGTGACAGCTCAGGATTAAATGGATTTTCATTGTTCTTTCCCTACTGCAGTTTGGACACGATGCCAGTGTCAGTGTGCCCGGGGTTTTATTTGGTGCCGCCCCCCCCGTCTGCAAGGCTGGTATTCTCCCACTAGCTGCCTGCTCTAAATATGGCCATGGCCAGTGTGTCAATAATCCCCCTCTTTAAGGGACTTGCAAACATTAGTGTTGGGACATTCATGCTGTTCAGATGTCTAGCTGACGTCTGATGCTTAAAACGGAGCATGCTTTCATCCCTTCATGCATTGTCGTAAGCCCCCGATGATTACTCTTAAAAGGGTGCCTCTGGCTATGCAGGGAAACAGTCGCTGACCACACCAGACACAGCTTGCTTGCTTCAGCCTTCTTGAATGCCTGGTCACTTTAGCTTTGTGCCAGCCTGACCAAGCAGGACCATGTCTACCTTTGGGTATAGAAGAGAGCTCAGTAAATATGAAGACATTGATGAAGATGAGCTCCTCGCTTCTCTCACGGAAGAGGAGCTGAAGGAGCTGGAGCGGGAGCTGGAGGACATAGAGCCTGACCGTAACCTTCCAGTGGGACAGCGGCAGAAGAGCCTGACAGAGAAAACACCAACAGGGACATTCAGCAGGGAAGCACTGATGGCCTACTGGGAGAGGGAGACCAAGAAACTCCTAGAAGAAGAGAGGTTGGGTGCATGCGAAAAGGTAAGATGCTGAGGTGTTTGCTGTTTCCTAGAGATATTTGGTTTTATCCTTCATTGGCATGATCTCAATGACTGATGTAATTTCCTTTCAGTCTCTTGTAGCATTTTTAAGAACATTGCTAGCCATACCTCTGTGCCTGCTGAAGTGCTGAGTATTAGCTCAGAGAGTTTTTGCTCTCTCTGGAGGTACCTTAAGTGCTCAGTTCAGAACAGAAGAAAGTGCCATAAAACTATCCTTAGTGATTAAAATAGGAAAAAATTCAAAGGGCATGGTAGAAATTATTAATAGGTAGAGATGTGGGCTTTTGTACGGCATTTGATTTTTTAAGAAAGCTACACAAAATGCCTTTTCCTTTCCTTAAAAACCAGCCAGTATTGACTGCTGACTAGTATGTCAGGAAGATAATTTTGAATACATGTTATGTCAGAAGTTGAGTAAGAGGATGATAGGCTTTGTGCTGGCTGGAAGAAAGCTGCGTTGCAGTCAGCAGCTTGTGTTGCTTTGTCCCTGCTAAGGATCCTTGGCATGGTTCAGGAGTCTTCTGGCAGCTGTCAGAGGGCAACTGTACATTATTTAAAAAGTGGCCTGGGGTAGAGTCATCAGCCAAACCATTTAACTGCATTCCCAAAAAATCAACCAATAGTGTTGGTTAGGCAGCTCAGCCCCCAAAATAAAAATGTTAGTAATAAAAGCCATTTCCTGAACTGCAAAGGAACAGTACAGCTGGGCAGGAGTGAAGGGCTCAGTCTTGGCAAGCAGTGAGCACTCTCATTCTCAGCTGATGTCCATGTTGGCACGCCTGATCCTTGCTAAAAGTATACGTGAGGCTGAGCCAAATCAAAAAGCAACTTCTATTTTCATGATGGCTCCATGTAATTTCAAAGCAAAGTGGGGACTTGGAAATTTTTAAGCACTGCTTCATACCAAGCTCTTACTCTGTTTATAGGGACACAATTTCCCATGTTTAAGCAGAAAGTAATACAACCAAGGCAAAGATAGCTGAACTGAACTCAGAACCTCTAAGAGCCTTGATTCAGGAACTTATTTTCATTTGCAAGGAAATAATTGCAGTTTATACATTAGATAAATATCCTCCTAGAGAAAAGTCAGATGGAATAAATTATCCTGCAATATCCAGGATGTTTTTACATGTAAATATTTTCTCTTATTCGTGAATGTGGTATAAGGTCTTTGCAGGCAAGAGCACAGACCAGTAGCTGTCATCAGACCATTAGTATCAGCTTGCAGACATTGACTTCACTCCCTGTTTGTCAGTCCTAGAGAGTAAATGGCAAGATTAATGTTTATTTCCAACTTAGCTTGGAACTCAAAACCTGGGCAGTTCTAAAAAACCTGCTGAGCAGGTCTACTTCAGTATCTTATATAATGGCAGGATCTTTCTTTTTTTTTCTTTTTCCTTGTATACACAGCATTAAACCTCAAAGTCCTGGCAAAAGACTATATTTTTTAGTCTGAGAAAAAACTTCCTAAATGCATCCTTAAATAAGAAAAGTTTGAAATGCTGGTATAGAGGGCACAAAGACTCTCTCCACTGAATGAAATAAAAAAGATCTTTGAAAGCAATTTTCTTCTTGCTTTCAACTGTCTGGAAATTATGCACCTTTATCTAAGATAGTTATTCATGCTCCTTCTATAGTTAGTGGTGACAGATCAGCTGGTCCAAAAGGCAAACAACTTGCAGATAGCCTTTTAGGGTCCTCCAGAGATATTTACTTCTGCATTGACTCTCTTAGTCCTAACTTTTCATTAAATTACTCCCACAAAGTAAGGTGAAGCCCTACAGGCTGCCTGCAGCAGCTCTGTATCACAGTGCTGCCACAGTAGGAATATGTCTCTGTATTCAATTTCAGAAATATCATGCAGATTATTATGACACCAGACAATGTATGTGACAGGGAACTAAATTCTGCCTTTGACCTCAGAAATGCCACTCAAAAAAAAAAAAAAAAATCAAGTATCTTTTTATTAATCTGGCATTTCTAAACATATCAGCAGTGCATTTTAAGGCACCTCCTTCTGCTCATCTGTAGTTTATATTCCTAGAGATATAAAACCAAAGCCATGAACACAGGGTGTTGGATACCTGCTGTTTTCAGACCTTAAAACCTATATACACATATATATAGACACATATATACATATATAGAAGGTTCTATATACACCTATATAGAAGCTACAGTTATTAATCTTAGTCCCGTAATAAACCTATAGGTAGCACAGTATCTCTCAGCATAAGGGCCTTGCTGCACGTGTTCTACAGGAGAAGCATTGGGGCTGGATCCTTCATCTCCGTGTGCAGGCACCTGCAAGCCCCCCCAGGCACTGAATGCTCAGGAACATCAGGCAGAAACAGCTCAATGTCCTGTTTCATTAAGAGTCACAGTTCTGCAAACATTACAGTTAACACCTTTTTTGCATATGTCCCAGCAGAGAATTCTACTGAAGATTGTGAAACAGTACCATACATTTTAACAACTCTCTATTTTCAGAGCCAGATAACTAAGCAAATCTAAAACTGCACAGGTTGTCTAAAAATAGGCTGCCCTGTTAGTAACACTTTTCCAGAAACAGAATTGCTGTATCTCTGCAGAGGGTACTCACTTTGGAACATACTCTCTAGCACTTTGCAAAGATTAAAACACAAATTTTGCTAAAGGAGTACATGCAGAACAATTATAATTCATCCAAAATTTTATAAACATTTACAATTGTAAAGAAAAGTGCATACCTATTGTTTTTCCAGTAGACAAAACATGACATGGAAGATCTTTTTGAACAAGAGATTCAAGGTTGGTTGTAGATTCTAGGTTCAGTCATGGATCCCTGCTGCACTACTGGAGTCCTCCATGTGGAGTGAGGCTTTCCTGGGGTGAAGACCTTTTCCTGCTCCTCTGCAGAGAGCTCTCTTTTGACACCGTAACTACTAAAGGCAACAAGCAGAGCTTTGGGGAGTGGTTCCAAAATTGCCTTCCTGGTATGCACCAAACACATGGAAATAACCTTGTGTTTCAGAAAAACAATGCCTTATTTCTGTAGACAATGAGTTATAACAATTTACAGTGTGGCAGCAGACCTGCAACAGCTGGCAGTGAGCACCAGCTTACCTCTTGACCAACATTAAGAAATTCAGGGGTTACATGTTACCTGTGG
Source organism: Petroica traversi (assembly GCA_025920805.1). Lineage (NCBI taxonomy): Eukaryota > Metazoa > Chordata > Aves > Passeriformes > Petroicidae > Petroica > Petroica traversi. The sequence continues at coordinate 24,730,769 of JAHLSL010000009.1, forward strand.
GAATGCATCTCAAGTCCTTTCTTCACAAATAGTTAATTAATACAGCTCATGTAGTAAATCCAGAGTATTTTTGATGTGACTGCTGTAATTCTCTATTGTTTTGAGTGCTACTATACAAGGTTACACGTGCAGACATTATTTGAATTTTAAATCATGGCAACCTTTAATTTTTTAGGCATACTAACATATGCAAGGGGGTCTGACATGTCTAATCCTCATGAAATGAAGAAGCTTGTTGCTCATGTTCATTCTGAAATTCTTGTCTTATGTTTCTGCTGTCCAGGATCCAAATTATATCCCCTTGTAGACATGCCAACACATAGAAAACCTGAAGTAAGTCTGTATCATAATACCTTGTATCAAGTTTTCTCTTGGCAGAAATCACAGGCATTAGTAAAGTGGTTGCAATTTATGCTAAGCATTTTCTAAAGAATGTAAAAGAAATAATGTTAAAAAGGTGTTAGGCAAAGCTTTTTTTTTTTTGTCCTAATGGTATCTGTTTGTTTTTAGCTTTCGATGTTAACTTTTATAGTGTCAGTATAATTGTTCCTGTGCTAAAAAGCAGTAGTTACATTGCTTCAATCATGTTTAACACCCACACCTACATTCCTGTTCAGGATTCTGAGCAAGAAGAAGAAAATTCAGAAGAACTTCAAGAAGAATGTTTCACAGAAAGCAATAGTGAAGTGTCTGAGGAGGCATATACTGAAGAGGATGATGAAGAAGAAAATGAGGAGGAAGATGAAGATGAGAGTGATGATGAGAATGAGGAAGAGCAAAATGCTGCAGCTGGCAGGCGTTCTGACCACACCAGACATAAAACGTGTAATGGTGCAAAGGACAATGAAAACTTCCTCAATGGCCACGATGGAAAAGACAGTGATAATCGGAGCTTAAAAAGCAGTGCAATCCACCCCTGTGGAAATCCGACAGTTATTGAAGATGCTTTGGAAAAAGTTAGGAAAAATGACCCTGACACCACAGAGGTCAATCTGAACAACATTGAGAACATCACTTCACAGATGCTGATTCAATTTTCTCAAGCCCTGAGGGACAACACAGTGGTTAAGTCATTCAGCTTGGCTAACACCCATGCTGATGACAACGTGGCAATAGCTATTGCTGGTATGTTAAAGGTAAATCAGCATATAACTAGTCTGAATATCGAGTCAAATTTTATCACAGGCAAAGGCGTGCTGGCCATCATGAGAGCTTTGCAGCATAACAAGGTTCTAACAGAACTGCGGTTCCACAATCAAAGGCACATCATGGGCAGCCAGGTGGAAATGGACATAGTCAAACTGTTGAAAGAGAACACCACTCTGGTAAAGCTGGGTTACCACTTTGACCTGGCTGGCCCAAGAATGAGCATGACAAGTATCCTGACAAGAAATATGGATAAACAAAGGCAAAAGCGTATGCAGGAGCAGCGGCAACAGGAGTCAGGTTGTGACGGAGCTCTCAATCCAAAGACCAAAGTTTTGCAGAAGGGGACCCCCCGGTCCTCACCTTATGTGTCTCCTAAAAGCTCACCGTGGTCTTCTCCAAAGCTCCCCAAGAAAGCAGTGCCAGTGAAATGTCAGCCTGCAGCACCTGCACCCCCACCTCCCCTTCCCCCATCCCCCCCACCTCCCCCTCCTCCTCCCCCTCCTCCAGTTATTCCAGAGAAGAAGGCACCAACCAGGAATATAGCCGAAGTCATCAAACAGCAAGAAAGCTCAAAAAAAGCCTTACATAATGGACAGAAAAAGAAAAAAGGCAAAAAAAGCAAAAAACATGAGAACAGCATATTGAAAGAAATTAAAGATTCTCTAAAATCAGTCTCGGACAGAAAATCAGAGGAAGGTTCACGACCCTCCACCCGGCCATCCACCCCACAAAGGTCTCTCCATGACAACCTCATGGAAGCAATTCGGGCAAGCAGCATAAAGCAATTAAAGCGGGTAAGAGATCCTAGTTCAGTAACTGATTGTGGTCCAAATATAGCACAAGCTCAGTTAATTTTGGTACACATATTAAGTAAAAAAAAAAAATAAATCTTAGATATGTGAGTATAATAAAGCACTTGGGAGGAGGCTTCCCCTTGATTAGGCTTTCCTCAGAGCAGTGATTTCTGTCTGACTGATTTTGACAGAAAGTGGGGTACTTTCCCAAGCTCAGTCTTGTTATGGGAGATGATGTGTAGCACAGAGCTCTTGGCAGTGTATGTCTGGCAAGAATTTCAGGCATTTTTTCATCTAGACTGCACAGCAAATGTAATGAATGCCCTTCCCGCCCCTGTTTCATAGGTGGAGGTACCAGAAGCCCTTCGGTGAAAGCCTGGATGACAGAAGAAGCAGAGCAATGATCGAGGGGAGGCTGCTTGTCCTTTCACTGGCGGTAACATAGACTGTCTAGAAAGCTGCTTCCAAAGTACACTCTTAGATTCAAGCCATTTCTCTTTTATTTCAAAGAAATAAACCTGCTAAATACAAAATAATGCTTTAAGGATCCATTTGCATTGTGATCTGTAAATATGGAAATAATTTTCTTTTTTATTTAATGAGATTTATATTGAAAAGTTGTTGCTTATTTAGATATTCTTGTCAATACCTGATTGCACATCACTGGACGAGTTCTTTACACTGAGATGTAATCGTTTACCAGCCTGTGGTTTCTTCTTTTTTTTTTTTCATGAATTTGCAATAAATGTGGTTTGAAGCTTTCAAGCAGACACATAGTCCTGGATTTCTGTGAGTGAAAACCCACCAGATGGTTGCCTCAAGTTCATGAGCATTCAGGAAGTCTCCTGGGAAAGAACCTGAGATCTTTCTCAACTGCACCTGAGCCTATGTGGAGGATAGTACCTGAGCCTATATGTTAGTGCAGTTTCACATTGACATTGGAAAAAAATGGTTTATAAGGCTATATACCACTAAAACTAAGCTATGGGTTGTGTCAGGTCACCAGTACTGCCCACCAGGTCCTGAACCTTGGCCTAAAGAACTGGGAGATGAATAGAGCTGTCATTCACCTTGACTTATAGGTTGATAGTTAATGTCAATATTTTAAGGATGCAGCAGAGTTACTCAAGTGAGATCCATTCAGCACTAGTGCTGTCTGTAGTCCAAACTAACCCAGTACAGACATCTAATCAGACAGAAACTTGAAAAGCAGTCTACCATCCAGGTGGAAAAAGGCTTTCCTATGGTATCAGTTGAACAACAAGCAGGGTGTGAACTGTCAATATGATACAGTGGAAGCAGAGCCAACATCCCCTGGAGATGCACGTCTGGGGGTATCACATCACAGGCAATGGCATGAATAACCCTTCTCCATGTAGCACCAGACATCTCCTTCTGTCAGATTAGTTATGGTTCTGGGTGCTTCAGCTAGTGTGAAGGCAGTGATAACATGAAGAAAACTGAGTAGTGGCCAAAATGTTGAAAGGTGAGAAGAGAGATATGTTCAGAAGCACTACTCAGTGTTAATTAGTTTGCTCATTGCAACTATAAATAACAGAATTATTATTTCTTTTATATAAAGCCTTATAAAAGATAATTACTTAGGGTTACCCAGTAGTGGTACTGAAAAAATATGGGTAAGCTTGTACCTACAAATATTAATGAGACAGATTTTCCGAGAAATAGGAACAAATTACTGGAGAGAAATTAAGCATAATGGAGAGGGGATCTTCTAATGAATTGTCAGAAATGTTACTGCCATGGCAAGAAAACAGTGAAGGCACTTTTTCTTCTGCATCTATTGACCAGAATGTACCAAAAGCAATTTATAACTAACTGAAACACTTTCCAACAATTTTCTTCTTTCTCAGGATCACAGCAACTCATGGGTATTTCTAGATCAATATTACAGGAAATATGGTAGGTACAATTGGTCTTTGGGTGCCTTTATAATTGCATAGGCTCCCATAGCATAAAAATCAACCTATGGTCAATCTTCTATGGAAGCTGGGACTTGGAATCTTCTGAGGATGGAAGCAATACTGGAATGCAAACCATATTCAGGAGTAGACCTGTGGCCCCAGACCTTGTCTGCAGAATTTTGTGAAGGATGAGAAACATCCTGGATGTTTAATCAAATGGCAAAAGCAGCTAAGTAGCTGCAAGGGAAAATAAAAGGCAATGAGGAAACTCAGGGAAAGCACAAGAGCAGTAAATGTTTTTAAAAAACAATACCATACTTTTGAGGAAAGAAGCAGAGTGACAAGTGAGGAAACTCTCTGTATGAGAGGAGAAAAATTACATAGAAAGAGAAGATGATAAAGAAGAAAATGAATACTGAAAAGTGGCAGATGAGAGAAGAGAAAAATGTAGAAGTATAAAGATCCTAGAAAAAAGGAAGAGGGTAGAATCCGTCTTTCAGGTTGGAGTTACCCTTTTGCAGAAGGAGAGGACAGTGGGCACAGCTGCTGTGAAGATTTGTCCAGAGCTGCTGCCTGTGTGGCTGTCAGGAGGCCATCAGCCCTCTCAGGTGTGAGCCCTGCTCAGAGGGCTGGGCAGTCACAGGAGCAGCAGCCGTGTGCAATTATCGGCACTCCTGCAGCACATCCTCACCAAGGGTCAACTCCTGTGCCTTAGCCAAACTCTAATCTGGGCAATTACCTTCTGCCTGCAGACATGTCGCAGCAGTTTCCCTTGGAGGCATTTCAAGGCATGGCTCTTATTTGCAGAGCCACAAGGCACCCCCAAACACCTGGTTAAGGTTTTGATGTTGCAGTGAAAGGAAAGCCCGTCCCCTTCCCTCCGGGATGTCAGCTCTGCTGCTGGTGGTGCTGAGCTCCCTCACAGATGTGTCCCAGAAGCAATCTCTTTTCCCTTCAAACAGGCAAGTGAGCACTGTATGACAAGCATCGAACCCCTCTGGGAGGTACTGTGCTGCCTTCCTGGAAAGTAATATGGTTTAGCAGGAGCCAAGAGGTGCCAAGACATGTTTCTACCCTGGGAACATTTCCCCTGGGGAATGTTCACAGGTCCTGCCTGTGGATTCAGTTCTCTTTACTTCTCTTAGGTCACAGAGAGACAAATTATCTCTTCTGGAGGCCTGATTGCCTCTTGTTTGACCTGCAAGAGCTCCTGCACATCCTGTGCTATGCTCCCATCAGGAGAGGACGTGGGAGCCCTGGGATGCAGGTATGCTCCTTGTTTGGACTCACGAGGCTCCTGCAGTGGGTGGCCATCATTTTCTCTCAAAGACCAGTCAGAAATGAATGCATCAAAATCAACTATCCATGTGTTCCACGTGTCACATGTGTTCCATGTGTCACATGGGAAAGCTCAGCACTGTGAGGCTGCACCTCGAATCCTGTACCCCTCACTGCAGGAAGGACAGGGAGGTGCTGGAGCATGTCCAGAGAAGGATAACAGAGCTGGTGAAGAGTCTAGAGAGAGAGGCATATGAGGAGTGGCTGAGGCAGCTGGGGATGTTCAGCATGTAGAAAAGGGAGACCTTGCTGCTCTCTGTAACTGCCTGACAGAAGGCTGTTGCCAGGTGGGGATCAATCTCCTTCCCCAGATAACAAGTGACAGAACAAGAGCAAATGCCCTCAAATTTCACCAGGGGAAGTTTAGACTGATTATTAAAAAAAATTTCTTCAGCAAAACAGTGATCAAGTAATAGGGCACCCAGGGAAATTGGGGAGTGTCACTGAAAGTGTTAAAAAAATGTGTAGGTGTGGTGCTTAGAGACATGGTTTAGAGGTGGATCTGGCACTTCTGGGTTAAGGGTTAGACTCAATGATCTTAGAGGTTTTTTCCAACCTTAATGGTTCTGTGATTCTATAAAAGAGCTGACCTTTGAAAGAACCAGAAATAGCAGAGCCTGACTGCTACCTATAAATCCAGTATGTGGCCCTTTAGTTCATGCCTCACCACCTAGGCAAGTGTCTGAAATTATAGAAAGAAAAGAAGCTCATAAAAGAGCAAGAAATTTTATTTCATGTCTTTTGGAAGTTTCCTGTCTCCTTCTGCGTCCTCTGTTGATGTTCCCACCTTGGAATGACCCACCTTTGCTGGGGTTTGGCTGAGGGCAAAGATGCTGGTCTGACTGCCCTGCAGAGGTGATTCCTTCCCACCAAACAGGGCAGGTGTCCATGGGGGCTCCTGCCAGGTGAAGCCACATGCATTTCTGGAGGCCAAGTCTGTGCTGCACACAAGTGGGGAGCCAGAAGAGCTGGTATGGCACAGTCCCTGCATGGTGTGGTGGCAGAGTGAGTGTCCTGAGTGGCTGTGAGGCAGAGGGCAGTGGGAAGCTGTAGCCAAGGCCTCTCCCTTGCTCGCATGGCAGCACAACACAGTTACAACTCCTGCAGAACACAGCAGAAGCTGTGAGTATTGCAGACTTCCACACCACCACCCGTACATCTTCCTCAGAATTCCATCAGTTCAGTGGAAATAATGATAAAGGCATTATCTCAAAATAGAGAGGACTTGTCTGCAGGCTGTTTAGAGAGTGACACGAGTGACCACCATGAGTTAGCCATGAAGGGGGTTCTTGCAGTGCCTGGATGTAAGGGGAGAGGTAGCTCCAAACACCATTTTCACAGGTGCGGGCCCAAGTGAAACAGCATCTGGATGGGTGTGTACAATTTCAGTAAGTAACAGCCAGGAAAAATTGTTTTGAATTGGAAGAGGGACAGAAAATGGCTGGGATAATTGGGCAGCTGAAGAGGCTGTCCTGTGAGAGAGATGAGAACAGGTGGTGGGATCAATCTAGCCAAACAAAGGCTCAAAGGGATTTCAGCTCATATCTATAAATACTGCAACGTGGAAAGAGCTACAGGACATAGTTAGAAGTAGAAAAAACCCCAGAAATTGTGCATGACTGCATTTGGATCAGAAATTAGAAGACATATCCACACTCTTAGTAGAAGAAGGTGCTTTGAACAGCCTTCTCCTTAAAAAAAAGAATGGGCAAATTCTTACTGTTAAAATAATACAAGAAGCTTATGAAAATAGTAGTATGGATTGGTGTTTCCAGAAGCCGAAGCCTGCAACTGGCAACATAGAAGCTCTGCCATTATTAAATTAATGCTCTTAGATGTGATAACTCCACAGGATCTGTAACCTGGAATGGTACTGAAAGTTGTAGAAATCTCCTACAGTTTGTAATAAAATGCTCTATTTTCAAATCCTTGTAAGTAAGATGCAACTGAGGACAAAGACTATCACATGGAAACCAAAGTCTTCTACTTGATTCTGGTTTAATACCATCCACACTCGATGCCAACAGGCAACTAATAACTTACTAGAGGGAGTAGAATTTGGTTCACATATTGATAAGCCCAGCACTGCATGCACACTCTCTGGTTCTGACAGATCCATTTGTCAAATGCTGTACTTATTAGAGAATAATTTTTTAGATTCATTCCTCAACTCTTATAACACAAGTTTACTTTGACTTGCCAGTTCAATTACTTGATTTCGAATTTTAAGTTCTTAAATAGGATAGTGATAATTGTGCCATACACATAAGGAGAAATACTGCACTCAGGAAAGAAAGCTTTGCTTAGAAGAAAAATTGTGTGCCTGTATCACTGAGAAGATGCTCTTTAGAATCACCTGTGGCAGCCCCTTTTATACAAGTAGCATGAGATGTTTTTCTTATCACGGGTGTAAAACATCTGCCCACTCACAGTGTTTCAAGTTAGGCACTTGAGTTTCAGTTCAGGACTGTGATTTTTGCAGTATTTTGGTAATTTTATTTTATCTGACAGTTTTCTTGCTCTGGAAAGTACAGAGGACTCGTGTTTAAGAGCTGTTACTCAGAAAACACCATTATCAAGGGAAAACATCTCAATATCCTACCTCTTGGCCAGGACTTGAGCTACCCAATCCTCAGCCTCACCCTGAGCTGCAAGTACCTGGAGCCAGGAGGAGGAGGAAGATTAGGGACAAGGGGTGCTGTCACAGCTTGGGAAGGCAAAGTGAAGGTGTGAACCTGGACTAAGCAGGTGTGGGACTGATAGGGATGGGGTGGCTCCCAGCATAGGTGACCACTTGCCCCAGCTCCACGCTGCTCCTGGCCTGTCCTTGCCAGGCCTGTCCTGCAAGGGCAGCTTGGGCTGAAGATCCATGGCTGTGTTGGGTCTGCTGGGGGGATGAAGCCTTGTGCTGAAACTGGAAGGTGAAGGAGGGAACTGAAGTGAGAGCACAGCAGCTGAGGGCTTTCTGTGTAGATCATGGAAAAATAGGGCAACTGTCAGGCATGGGCTGCAGGGCAGCTGGGGCTCTATCAGATCCACATGGAACTGTTCTGTGTGGAAAGGATGGATCAGTCCAAAAGAAAAATGGAGATATGAAAAAATTCTGTCGTTATGGAAAGCAGGGAAAGTCTATTTGCCAGATGTATTTATTTCTATCTGTAACCTTTAACTATTTTCAACTTCAAATGAATATGAATTTTATAAAGCCTTTTTAATGGCAAAAAGATTGTGTTATTTTCTACAGAACTGTAACACAGGGAAAGATGTTTTTCTTTTATTAAAATACAGTCACAGTAAAAATTCTTACAGTGTCTGGTAAGAGCCAGACATGTATCTCAAAGCCAAGACTGAGGGTTATGTCCTGGGCTGTTTGTATATTGTTAAATTTGTTATGCTTCTGCTTTGCCTTGGAGAGATCAGTACTGATCCATCTCACAGTATTGCAAGGTTCTGTTCACATAGACTGAAGAGTTCTTCAAGATCCTCAGGCACCAAGTACTATTGGATTCCTTTTTACTATATTTATTTTATTTTTATTTTTGCTAACAGGAATACTTGGACTGGTGGAATAGAAGTGACTATTTCTAGATGGTGTATTTCTAAATGGTGGGAGAAGCACAGCCCATGATCCAATGCAGGAAATTTTGTAAATGCAGATGAGGCAAGCCAGGAGGACCGGAGTCTCACAGCTGACCTGGCTGTGAAAGAATGCCTATGAAAAGGAAGACATGCCATTTCTTGCCATTTCCTCACTTAAGAAACAAGCATCTAAGGAACTGATAGTCAGAAATGCTTATGCACTCTGAGGAGGATAAATTTGGGATGATTCCCAAGAGTGACCTGGAAGACATTGCACCAGACTAACCAAGTGTAGCCTCCACACATGAAATTATTTTTCTCGCTTGGGACATACTTGAAGTTCCAATTCTATAGGCAAGAGATTTATTCCTTCTGCACCCCATGATGCCTTTCTGCTGAGAGCATTAGGTCAATCCACTCATGAAGGACTAAGTATTTCCTGGGCTTTTCTTTCCAGTTTTTTTTTTTTTCCAAGAAACATTTGGAGCTATAGCTGGATTTTTAAATTATCCCACTCATGAATGCTCTTGAGGGCTGTCAATGAGCTACAGTTGAAGAAGTGAATTTTTCAGGCACCTGAAGGAAGTGTTTATGTGTACACAGTGTGGGGTCACCCCTGTTGCTTGGTCTCAGCTTACTGCTCTCTAAATCTGCCACCCATGCATGTGTTGCTGTGTTTCACAAACAAGTTGGAAGGCAACAGTGCTCGGGTTTCATGTGCTCTTAATGACTTCTGCCAAATTCCAGCTCTTTGTTTTCCTCTTCACCAAGTGTGCCTGGGCTGTGGCAGGTCAGTCTCAGCTGCGGAGGGTGGGCAGGTACAACAAACCCTGTCCATATTGCAATTGGTGAGACAGGCACCAGCACCAGCCCAGAAGGTTTGAGACTGCACAGGCAGCACCCAGACAGGACAAAGACTTTCATCCCAGTTTAGAAGGGGTTTGGGTGTGTTAGAAGCCCTTGTTACAAGATTTATGTCATCCCATGCCAGGATTATCTTCTGTCTAGCCCACTCATGAGCTAAACTTTTCAGTCGCTTCTATAGTTTAAAGTGACTAAAATCAGTTTGAGATCCAGTCTCTCCAAACACCCCAGTAATTGAATTTTGGGTGCAACACCAGCTGCTGCAGCTCCAAGACAATTTTGCAGCTCTGGATGTGCACTGCAGAAAAAAAAATAATCAACCAACTAAAGGGAAGACTGTTCCAGCCTGTTTCCCTAGACCTCTCACCGCAGTTTGAGCTGTGTTGCTGGTGCAAAGGAGATACTGGGAACCTCTAGGTAGGAATGGAGGGAGGACAGTGTCGGGCAGCATGGATTTAGCTTGGGTTTAATTTTTCAGTACCCTAAGCTCTTTGTGACAACAGAGCCACAGATGTTGATAGTTGATAGCCCAGCACAGCTGAGCAGCCTGAATAACCCCACTGGGCCACTGGCCCCCACTCTCAAATTCCCACTGCAAAAAATCCCACAGGTCACATGGAGAACTGGGCTCACAGCTGGGTGTCAGACAATCCCGAGCCCTAATCCTGCTCTGACAGCTCCCTGTTACAAGACATAGTGTTACCTCAAGGGCACTGAGCATGTTTTGTCAGCTTCCTCTCCGTAGAGAATAAAAACAGCTCCAGACTGGCCTTTGCTCCAAGAAAACATCAAACGTAATTAAGCTGGCCATAAAAAATACATAGTAGATTGAGCTCCTATATGTCCACTGGAAAGTCTTCCACCTTGACATCCTCTTAGTTGAAAAGTAAAGTTGCTAATATCAACCACACTGGACATGGAGGACCATTGACACTGGATGGCTGTCATCTTACTGCCTCAGAGTGGCAATGGATGGCCTAATCTGTGAGAGACTGTATAGCATGTCAATACTACAACTTGTGTCTTCTCCTAATGCTGGATTAAATGCAGGGTGAGCAGCCCTGTTCAATGCAGAGGGCACCAGGTCCTCAGCCAGCCTCCCTCAGGGCCTCAGCTCCTTGCCCACATCCGCCAGCTGTGATCCCCCTACAGACTGGTCCTGAATGTGATCCCCCTTCCAGACTGATCCTGAATGTGATTCCCCTTCCAGACTGGTTCTGGATGTGATCCCCCCTACAGACTGGTTCTGAAGCAATCAGCTTTCCCCTCTAAAAGGTGTTGCTCCTTGGCTTTATTCTCCACCAGAGGAGATGTGGTGCTGAGTAAGTGGGAATGTGGTGCCTTTATCACATTTGGGAATCTGCATTACCTGAGACTGCTCTTCCATCGCTTGCTCTGCCTGTTGGTTGTCTGATACAGTCTCATTCTTGCAATAACACCAGCAGTGCAACCTGGGATAAAGTCACAATGGGGTAATAGAAGGAGAGGTTCTTTCATCAGAGATGGGTCAATTCATCATTTCCAGGGTGGAATTTCTGGGTCTGCAGTCCTGCTGTTGGGGTGAAACTCACACGCCTGAGATGGCTCAAAGCAAAGACCTGAACTTCACTCTGTCATATTTTAATGAATATTTAAACACAGCTTCTTTCCGAGATGATAAATATTTAACCCCCACTCAAATGGAGCAATGGTCTCAAAAGGTTTAAATTTGACAATAATTTTGTTTATAGAATATTTTGTTCTTTGAAATTCAAGGTTAATGCATCTCCTGGGCAGACTCAGGGTCTCTCTCTCATTTGATTTTACATTAAGAAGTCTGGAGAGTTCTTTACTTCTGGGGCAAATGCTTCAGCAAGCTATGGAGTAGAAAACTGCAGGGCCATTCAGTCCTCTTGCTGGGTTTGGGGAGCTGCAATAATCTGTGAAAAGAAGATTCAAATGTGTTCACCTTGTTCCAGTATTTGTCAGCAAAAGATGCTGCCCGCTGTCCTGAGGTCAAGGGAGGTTTCCAGGGCCCTTCCTGGCATTTAAAAAGCAAGCAGTGGGCTTGACTAGTTATTTCTGACTCAGAATATCATACTTTAAAAGCAGCACATCTGGTTTAGTTGAAACCAGCTGGGGATGACCTGAAGGCAGATCAGGAGTTGTGTAATTACAGTTAGCTTCTAAGTGAAATTAGGGATTTAGTCTGGAAATTCTGTTGAAGCTCTAGCTCTACTCTGATCTCCTGCCTCTTACACCAGATATATTATAATCCTTGAAAATGCAAACAGTGAGCTAACCAGTGCTGGCAGAATTTCCTTCACAGTATCTGTATAGCTGCTTTTGAGTGGGGCCCACTGCTGCAGAGGGGAAGGCTGCATTCAAATAAAAGAGGAAGAAAAGATGCAACACCCCAGCACAGTAAGGACGTTACCTTGAAGCGGGTTCAGAGGAGCCCATCAAATTGATTAGAGAGATGGAGCACCTTTCCTATGTGAAAAGGCTAAGAGAAATAGGATTACACAGACTGGAAAAAAAGGTGGCTTTGGGGTGACCTAATTGCAGCCTTCCAGTACCTGAAGGGAGCCTACAAAAGGTTGGAGGGGACTTTTGTAGATCAGGTAGTGACCAGACAAACGGAATGGCTTCAAAGTAAAAGAGAGCAGGTTTAGATTAGGTATTAGGAAGAGATTCTTTCTTGCGAGGGTGGTCAAACACTGGAACAGGTTGCTCAGAGAATTTGTGGATGCCCCATCCCTAGAAGTCAGGTTGCATGGAGCTCTGAGAAACCTGGTCCAGTGCAAGGTGTCCCTGTGCATGGCAGGGGTTGGAATTAAATGATCTGTAAGGTCCTTTCCAGCTCAGGCTCTATGACTGTATGATTTTATTTGCCTTTGCCCCAAGGGGTCTGTGAAGGATCGCCTTGCTGTGGGGCAGAGGTGAGCTTGGAATCTGCTTGGAATCTGACTTCTCTCTTGAAGGGCTTTCTCACCAGCTTGGCCTCCATGCTGCACAGCACCAAGAAAAGTGGTGGTCAGTTTTCCTTCTTTCTTTCGTATCTCTTGCCATTCCTCCAATTACCACTTCCAAAATTATGGAGGAATATGCTCCATCCCTTCCATTTTCTCTTGCTGCCCCTTCTCGTCATTGCAATGTTTTCCACAGAAGCAGCTTGATTTTTTTCCACATTTGCTTTGGGGCATTTGTCTGTTTAATAACTCTCCTGGAGACATAGTCAATGTGATTCAAGTGTTACCAGCTTGGGCCCAGGGGCTCTCATCAGTGTCAATCCTTTCCTCACGTGTCTGTCTGCTGAAGTTCACCTTTTTATATTAAAAGATACCCTGAAACCTTTTTTTTTTTTTTTTTTCCTCTTTAATCCTCATCAGGAATTGCTCAGGTAAAGGGAGATGTAAGTACATGAGGTAAAGCCAAGTCTAACCCACGAAGACAGTCTGAATCAAAGCTTCATCAATCTGCTTTTTCCTTCCTACTGCCTCTGAACTAAAACAAAGAATAAGACATCTCTTCATCCTATGTCTCACTACTGATGAGAAAAATTCTGTCCTAGTAGCTATCACACAATCCCTCAATTGACATCCCTCACTGTGTTTCTGGTAAAGGGTTGTGTCCTTGTGGTTGTGATATCAAACCCCTCAAGACCTGAACCCCTCAAAATTTAAATCAAACAGATTTTTTTTTTGTTGTTAATCAGTATCTAGAGCTGGACAGTTATGATTAAGCAATTGCATTGTGAACATTGTGTGCTTGGCTAATCTTTTAAGGGAAAGGGAAGGCAATCCCAAGCTGAATGGGCTGTTTGGACAAGAGCCATCAGGAGTGAAGTCAGCAGAACTGAGCAGTAACTGGGGGAAAGGTAATTCCAGCAGTGGGAGATCTTGACCATCAACCCATTGACCACCTACTCAAAATGAACCCAACTGAAATGAAGAACTGTGCATGCAGACTAATTAGCATGAGAATGAGAGATATAACTAGGAAATAGGAGTTTCAGTACTAATTAATGAAAAAGTGATGTAATCTGTAACCAATGAATGCTCATGCCTTTGTGCAAAGTAGGGAGCTGGGACATAACTCACAAAAGGCTGGCTCCTCAATCATCAAAACTTTATGCTATTTATACATTTTAACAAATTAGAATAAAAAAACAGAAATATCTCATCTCAGTGTGAATTGGCACTGCACACCAGACAACAAGCCTGTGTTTGAGACAACAGCTGGAAATGTGATAAACATAAATGAGAGGCTTCCTTGGTATATAAAGATAAAACTGAAACTTCCACTGTGAAACTAAATGAATGCTCTACAGCATTAATTTCTCAAAAGCAAAAAATGTACGAAGCATTTTTAATATAGATTTGCTTCTGTTCTGTATTCTAAAAATATTTTTTATAGATTTTATTGGAAAGCAGTAACATAATCACGTGCACCACACATAAAATACGTAATTGTATCTTGGAGGACAAAATAGGTTTGTTCTGGTAATAAAAATTCTCTATCAGTTTTATAAATGCAGTGCAGCATGCAGAATCAGCCTTTTTTTATAATGCCTTCTCCAGTAGCACAGAGGTATGTCCCATGTGTAGCTCCAGTCTCTGGTCAGCCTAACAATGACCCCTGTTACTAATGCCAGATGTTTTGCCAGTTTGCAAGAACCACCAAATCTGTAGCAAGAACTCTTGATATAACCTTGTACAGACTGATACCCTTCTGTGTCATGGGGCACTGCTTCAGATAGCCCAGCAAATCCCTTCAGAACTCTGTCACTCCAGTCTTTGTTTCAGCCTGTGAATTCTGCCAAACCCCCATCGCTTCCCGTGCTGCCATCCGCAGGGTAAGCTGGTATCCTGTGTATCAGCAGGTGCTCCTCTGAGCTAGCACACACCTCCCAGGAGAAGCAGTGCTGACAGGCAGAGACAGCCTCCCAGCAGGTAGCTGTGGCACAGGAGAGCTGCTCAGTGGTCATTATCTAATCCTACAGGGACTCACTCTCTGCAGACTAATAGCTCTGTTCCTGTGGTTGAAGTATCACACCAATTAAACACTTACTCTTCTCTGGGACTGAGACTATTGCTAGGGAAGTACAACTGTACCTCTGCACTTGCTGCTGCAGAGCTCCCATCCTGTCTCTTTCCAGAACATCCCACGAGCAGGCACATGCACACAGAGAACAACCAATATTTAAACTAAGTAAAAAATAATGGTATTAGTACCTCTATGAGCTTCTGCTCAGCAAGACCTTACAAATGGTGTAGGGCAGAAACATTTTGCCAGTTTCACTCAAATTAGCAACAGGACAAAGGTTTTGTTTCTTTTTTCCTTCTTTAATGCAACAAAATAGATGCTGCTAAATAAGCACCCATCTTCATAGTAATAAAACAGGAGGTCAGATTTAAAGAGTTGCGCTTGCCCTTGTGTTTCTTGGAAGCCTTCTCAGTCTCCATGTTGACATGATGACAGTGCAGCTGTTCACTGAAAATTACGCAGAAAGATTACTAAAATCTTAGCTGGAATCTTAAAACATATGGCCAAGTCCAAAAGTTTTTTAAGTAAGCATGGATCATGTTGTTCAGATGCAATAGCTGACACATTTTTACCTTATGGCTGTAGTAATCAAGTGCAAATTGTAAAAAAAGAAATTTAATAGAGGAAAGTAAATCAATCTGACTTCAGTCACATCCTGTCACAATTTCTCCTAATGTCCCATGATGATCCAAGAGGCTGGGGAATATAGTGTGACTATCATCCAGTGTATTATCACACACTTCAAAGCTACTGGCTGCCTTTCCTGTAACAAAGTCAGAGCTCTAACGTGCACCCTGATGAAAACAGGATGGCCCCTTTCAAACTGAGATGATAGAGACAGACGAGGCAGTAAGACGAAACCAGCAGAAGCCAGCACACACAGAGCTGCAGTAAATCTAAGCCATAAACAGAATGCCTCCTGTACTTCAGATTTTCCAAGGCCCCTGCACTTTCTGAAAGCATGGAAGCAGCAGCACTGCTTTGACCTTTGACCTTGCAGACCTACAGGCAGTCACAGAAGCAACGATTCTGGTGATTTTAAGATGACTCACGTCCAAAACCTAAGGCTTTTCAGTGTTTGGGGAGGAATGTGTGGCTGGGTGGGCAGCCAGGGCGGCAGCCTGGTGCAGCCCCAGGCACAGCCACCCGATAGGGCTGCCCACACTATGCAGGACTCCCTGTTCGGGTTCAGTTAAGCTTCTGACACTGTCACTCACAGTGAGGGGCTCCTGATGGGAGCTGTGCTGCAAAACCGGCTTGGAAACCAGGGGATTAGCAACTACTCTGTAGGTCCCAAAACTCATGTCTTTCACATAGTGTATTAAAACATTTTTAGTTTATTAAAACTAAATCCATGGGGAACTGCATGCTGTGGCTGAGTTTCCAAAATATTAAATCAAAACCCAGTTTAATGCAACACTAGAACATCACCCTATATTTGCACACACAGGTAATCTAACTGCTCAGAATTACTCTGCTCGAAAGACATGATTCATGTTGTTTTGATTTTCTTTCAGAGTTTAAAAATGGCTACTGATTCTAAAAACCAGATCTTGTAGAAATAAAGAAGTCTTACCTAATGTTTTTTTTTCTGAGAACTGAGATATCTAAATTTAAACAAGGAAAACGGCATTTAAAAATATTTTAAGTGTCACATGTCTGGACTGCAATACATGTCTGGACTAGATGTATTTATATGCATTGTGCTATTAGCACCATTAGAAAAATTAGCAACTGAGGCACAGGGCAGGAAAGATTTGGTTTCAGTTAAAACACCTGCATCTAAGTGTCTGAAGTGCAAGATGCACCTGCCCAGTGTCCACACGCTCATTACAGCGAGTGGAGATGAGGAAGGGTCAGAAGAGTTGGACAAACACAGGACTCCACTTTGCACTGCATCCTTGAGTGCTCAGTTACACATCTCATGTTTCTGAGGGAGCACAGCTACCCCTCCTGCACGCTGGGCCATGGGGTCTGGAGCATGGGACACAACCCCCACCATGTTCTCTGCACTTTCTGTAAGCACCACTGAGATACCCTGTGCAGACAATCTGCCCTGATGGCCCGGTGACTCTTTGGAGTCACCTTCAAAAGAGCACCAGGAGAGAGCCTGTTTGATGCTTCTGTCACACACAACAGCAGTTTCATTCAGGGCTCTGTCCTGCTAACAACACAAATTCGTTTTATGGCGAAGAATGGACAAGACAGCAAATGTACTGACAGCTTCACTGTTCACTGGCTTTCACAAGGCACTAGTTCTATCTAGGCAGAGAAGGAGTATTTGAAGAATGAGCCAAAGTTTAAGAGGCTTAGTGCTGAAAATGGCTTGGGGAAGGACAGAGGAAGCATATAATCTAGTTTTGGTGGAAAGTCAGAACTATGAAGATCTGTAATGATTTCATATTGCATCACTCTTCCAGAGGATTTTAAGACCAACAGAAAGGCAGTTCTGCCCGAAAACGCAAGGGATGCATCTAACAACTTAATCTACCACAGTATTTAATTTCAACCAGGAGGCTGAAATTACAGCCTTTCAGAAAACAAAGATACCTTGTGTCTACAAGTAACACTGTGACATTTCACTTCTGCTTGGCAGAATACACAGGTCTCACCAAATCCTCACCACAGCAGCACAGCTGAACGTAACTCAGTGTCCTGGGTTGGCCATATGATTTTTTTGTATCCTCAATCGTCCCTCCTGCTTATGCTGGATTTTTCCCGAACCTGTTTGGGGGAGGGGTGGTTGGAATTGGCTTTTCCTAGAGGAGACCCCCCCCAGAGGTTTCCTCCTAAAATTTGCCCAAAACCAGGACACTCAGGTAAAACCTATCATCCAGGGCAAAAAAGTACAAGGAAACTGCTCTGAGCTCATCCCCAACCCAGGTATCATCACTAGCCTGGACAGGCAGCTTGACTGAGGGTGCATATCGTACACATAAAATGTTGGAATGATGATGATCAGCCTGACTGGTTGCTGCCCAAGGTGTGCATGGGTTCCTGAGGTTCGTAGTCAGCAGGCTGAGCACATGCAATGAACCAGGCAATGTGCCCAGGATCAAACACAGACTGTAGTATTCTTCTGTTCTGTGCCAGCATTGATCGATGTTGGATTGCTTCCTTGAAGAATGGTTTTTGGATTACACCTATCCTTTAACCAACCACCCACTTCTCACAGTGCTCATGAGAGCAAACAGCGTGACATTTTCTCTACTGGTCATTTAGGATCTCTGTTGTTCTTTACCTTGGAACATAGGTAAAACCATTTTTTTTCCTAAAGAGGAATCCACATTAGGACAATTTCTGTTCCCTTGAAATGTCTCAGGTGTTAAACAAAGGTATTTGTGCTAACTCTATTTCTACCAGGAGGTTTAGGGGCATTGTTAGTGAAGTAAGGGCTGAGATGTGATAACATCTCAGTTATCCAGGCAGGACAGTGTGAGTCAGAAGAGTAACCCAGCTCCTGTAAAGCAAGCACAAAAGATACGACAGCACAAAAGGGATCCTTTAACATTAGAGAATTATTTCATCTCTTTTTCCTCTACCTACTCAGGCCTGACAGCAGAGGGGTTGCTCTCCAAAAACTCCTACACTTCCTAGTTGTCTCAGAGACAGCAGGTGAGTTTCAGTAACATACTCTAGGGATCAGATACTAGAAGAAACTACAGGTGAAGAAGACTGCTGCTAACTAGCAGATTTCTGCTTTAAAAATGGGCTTTTTGCATTCATACACAGGAGATGAACCACAGAAAATATGTTTTATATGAATTGGGTGTAGACTGCTTTTTCCATTTTATTTTGATTTTAAAAATAAAGCCAGATTCTCTGCTGA
This sequence comes from Petroica traversi, assembly GCA_025920805.1. Classification (NCBI taxonomy): domain Eukaryota; kingdom Metazoa; phylum Chordata; class Aves; order Passeriformes; family Petroicidae; genus Petroica; species Petroica traversi. The sequence goes on from JAHLSL010000009.1 coordinate 24,749,272, forward strand.
CAGTTGGAGAGCCTTCACTCTGAAGATTATTTATTTTGATTACTAAATAAGCACTGTTTTGGTCCAAAGGACTAGTACTCTGTAGCATTATCTAGAAAAGAAAGAGAAGAGAAAATGTGCAAACTTTTCAACAGTTTGTCAGTTCGTGCTCCTTGTAACCTGAGCATCTGGGAAAAACCCATCTACCAACAAAGTGCTCCAAATCCAGCTCAGATGCTCCAGCACTTCCCTGGTTTTTAGCATCAACATCCAGAAGAGCCAATTCCCAATTCTGAGTTCCTGCCAATGTCACTTTGGGTCTGATATATGATACAACCAATATCCTATTTCTTAAGCTTTAAACATCAGATTTCATTGTTCTTCAAGTAGTACATACAAAAATAAAATGCTGGTAATGGCTGTTTTTAAAGTAAAACTTGCACTCCCTCATCTAGTCCTTAAATAATAAATTTAGAATTCATACTGCACAAGTAACCAAACTCAAGATGATTAAGCTTCAGGGAGGAAAAAGCACACACATGAAGTAATGGCTCAAGAATTTCACTCCAAAGAGACTCCAAAAACCCTTTAGAGCTCAAGAAAAAAGGCCTTTAAGTATATTCATTGATACCAATAGATAAAAATCCCCCCCCACGATAAATGTAACATCTCAAACTTCCTAATTTCAGGCAGTATTTATAGATGGGTAAGTCCTGCAGTTGTTACCTAAAACTAAGTTAGAGAAAAATCTGAGTAACTGGTAAATAACTAGTCTAATTTATTTTAGCAGGTTACACCTGCAAATATTGTAAAATTCAGCATAAAATAAAATTTGTCAGAAAAACATCCCACTAATTATATTTAGGCAATGATTCTATTTCTCAACATGTATCTGAATTGTTTCCAAACCTGTGATTTTAAACAACCAATACTTTATTTTTTTTCCAAGCACAATGTTGCAGACATGCCACAGCAGTTTGACAATTTAAAAAAACCAAACAAAACGGCTCCTTCACAATTGGATAAACATCCTCAAACTTTTAGACTGCCTTAGATGTGTCAGGCTAGAATCATTGACAAGGCAGTTAAATCATGGATATTAAACTTCCCCAGCTCATGTTCTAGTTCTTGCTACCCCATCCTTTCCATCTTCTCACTCACAAGAAAATTCCAGGCAGTAAACAAATACATAGCAACAGAAGTCCTTACTGCAGTGCTAGAGGATAACACTGGTCCTTTGAGAGACAAAGGCTGAGTATCTTCTAAGCTTCCCTAAACCATTTTCACTTTTCTATAAATAAAGCCGCTTATCACTGTACTTAAGCTTCAGGAACTTTAATTAGACCAAGAATTCCTCTAATGATTAGATAAAGGCTGTTGCACTGGACTGGTAACAAGTCTTAAAAGCAACAGGATCTTTCCTCCTTTTTCCTCTTTACAAGAATCTTACTTGGGAAAGTAACAACTGTCAAATAAGAAAAGCCTCCTTTCAAAAGCGTATTTCACCTTTCTGCTTAGGAAGTGGAAAGGAAATGACTATACACCTCAGCTCATCCTGCAATTCACAATTCCAACTTTGCCTCACGCTTAAGGTCTAGAAATCAGACAAGCACTAAACCTCAAAACAAAGTGTACAGCAGGCAACAGGCTGAAGAGCTGGAATATTCAGATGCTTTAGGAGAGAGAAGCAAACTTCTAAAGTATCTTGAACTTAAACTCTGTAACATGTAGGACAAAGACATCTGTATAATCCAGGTTAAATTAGGGCATCCACTGACAAGAGTTAACTATTTAGTACTTCCAGAATGTTTATTAATGATCCCATGTTTGTTTGACCTTGAAATGTTGCTGGTTTATTGCACTTGCCTGCAGCAGTAGCTGTTTCCAAGGAAGCTACTTAGCAGCGGTGAGACCTGCCAGGAGGACGGGGTGTCACATTCTTACTCATTGTGTTTACCCAACAACAATCCAACTTTCCAGAGACATGAAACTACTGCGATTTGTCAGTGGCTATTTACTGTTTTGTGAACTTGGCCAGGTGACCAAAGTCACTTTTAAAGTGTGTAATCAATCTACAGATCTATTTTAAAACCTGTGCCGCAATCAGCACTTAAAAACCACACAGTTTTACACTAGTTGGGTCAAATTAATTTTATTATGCTTCATGATGAATTGCCACCAGTGCAACATCCTATTCACTGTACATTTCAAAAATTCACATACTAAAAATTTCAGTTCGATAAATGGAAAACTGAATGATTGAGAAGTTCTTACGAATTTCATACGTACAAGTGGCTAGCTGATATTGTCTATGCACATAGAGTGTTGAGATACAAAAGCCTCATGCTAGTTTGTTAATTGCTAAGGCTATCTGGACAGTCAATTAACCAGAATATATAAGAGGCCTTCATTACAATGTTTAGCAACAATGCACCAGTATCATGAAATGCTATCTTCTGCTGGGAGTGCAAGTGGCAGAGTGCTGAAGCATGCAGCTATGACTAACTGAACTGCCATTGCAGCCTGTATGCCTGAAATTTATCATGAACAAACACTTCTTTAAAGGAAATATTAACCTGGACACCACAGGTGTGAGTGTACTTTTTGTATGAAGAAATAGAAAACCCAAAAAACTTTCTTTGGCCAGTTATCTACAAATCAAAGTTTTATTCAATAATGCAACCTCAGAGCTCCCAAAATCCAGAATAGAAATTTGATTAACGAACTATGATGCTTAATAATTAACTATATTACAGAAATTTCAATTCTGGGAACATAACAGCTAAACATATCTAGTAAGTAGCATGTTAGGACAACCTCTAGGCCTCATCTGCTTAATTTCAAAATGCCCTATATGCAATAAAAATAAGTGAGCAGTGCCAGAAGTTATATGAAAGCCATACAAATATTTTCCTTATACACAAGTTGTTAACTCCACTGCCATTAGCTACACCAGGCTGCACTTGCACTTGATCCAAAGCTCAAGCCATTACAGCAGCAAAGCAAGCAGGAAGTGTTTCCAGCAGCAGAGGCCAATGTGAAAGTTACTGCAAGAAGTGAGACCGCTTGGCATTGTTTTTCTCAAGTTATGTGCTTAAATTACTCTTGGAAGGAAGTTAGCATCCTTGGAATAATTTAACTACAACCTTACCTCTCCCACTACTTTTCAGCAACTTTCTTTTCTTCTCAGACGACTAAATTAATTTGCTAAAGACTAGGTTATAACTGGGTTAGAAATCCAAGCCGTATCATGCAGGTCCAGCCTGTCAAGATCAGGTCAACACTGGGTTTCAGTCAATACTTTTCCGATAACTTAAATTTCATTTGATACCCTGACTACAGTCGGAGACCCAGGACACTAAGTATTAACTACACTCCAAATGTAATTGACTTAACTAAACATTCTGTGTCAGATAATGTGGTTTTTAAAAAGATTTTCTACCTGAAAATTACAGTAAGTACAGTAATTAATGCTGCAGATATTAAATACCCACATAGCATAGATTAGTATTTCATAATAGGCAAATGTGCCAATGTTTACTGCACTACAAAGTACAACGTATATAAATGTGCAAGCTGTGAAATGAAAATCCCATTATTCAAATACTATTCTTGTGAATCAGGTTCTTGATCTTCATCACAACCCTCAGTCTTAAAGCCAACATATGAAGACAAAATACTGCCATAAAGTTCAGTATTTATCCAAAGTGTGTAATTCTGAGTTAATGACTTTACCACCTAAAGGATGTAGGATTGGTGTTTCAGCATCTGCTGTGTACCATAAAGCAAAGACTGCAACGTAATACCACTTGTGTTTATTAGTACACCAATGTCCTACAGATTTTAAAAAGTAATTAGATGCTATTGAAGCAAGCCTTAAATGCAGCCCTTCAGCCTAAAAAACCACAAAAATTTGATTTAAAAAATAAATCAAGCTGTAGCAATTGCCAGCCTCCAGTACAGCCCCTAGTACTTTAGACATCTTCATTCTCAAAGTAAGAGCAGGGAAGAAAAAAAAGAACCCCCAAATAAAATCCCAACCAACCAAAAAAAACTCAATTCCCGAAAAATCCTCCAGAAGCCCTCCCCAGAACCCCAAACCCAAACAAACCAACCAAAAGTTGAACTTGTCTGCATCAAAGTTGCCTTTACCACTCTGACATTACAGAGCCACCCTGTTTAACCTCAGATAGAGGTCCCCAATTGAAGAATTTAATTACTACTGCTCTTCAACAGCAGTCAGTACTATAGTTAGGGCACGGTAATTTTCACAACTAGCTGTGCATTTCTGTATTGCTTTATGTAAAGCATACTGCTAAGATTTGAACTGCAATGTTTTGATGTATTTGAAACCATGCAATAGTATAAACCAGCCTCAACATTCATATAGCATTGCATTTGAAATCAAGGGGCTAAATAAACTAAGAGCTGCATGACTTAAAGAACATAGTGCTATACTAGGCTTTAATAAGAAAATTTAGATACAGAAAAAGTAGGGTATGAAAATAGTGTTTTCCTTCTTGCATTATAACTAAATTACATTAAGGTTTTTGTCAGTCTCACATATTACATTTAAACTCCCTTATTGATGGAATGGAAAGTATTCACATGTACATGATCATCCAGGTGTAAACTTGCACACATTAACAGGGAGTAGCTTTGTAGAGGATTATGACAAACCTTTACAGATTAAATGAGGTATTGCACAGATTAATAAAAAAGCAAAAGGCAACAAAAATATACAGCAAATTGGTAGAACATTTACATGATAATTTTACAGAATCCATAGACAGAAAGCAGTGTTTAGTATATCATTCACCTTAAAAAATATATATAATAATATATGATCAATCATCCCATTCGTCATCATCCTCAAAGTCTTCTTCATCGTCTTCATCCTCATCTTCATCTATAAGATAAGAAAAGCAAGTCACTTTCATGCACAGAATTAACATCATAAAAGTATTACTGATTTCTATCACAATTTTCTGAAAAGAGAACAATCAGTTCAAGGTTGTCATGACAATATATTTAGTAATACTCTATTTTAAGACTGCTAGACATGACATCCAGTTCAGATAGTTACTATCTGGAAGTTAAACCTAATTTATTTCTTTTCTCACTCTTTTCCTCACTTTTCCTCCTTTTCCATAGGAAAAACATGTTTTGTTCTAGGAGAAAAAGAATCAGATGCTCTCGTTTAACAGTTACTACTTATTACTCTTTCTTAGAGAATACAAGAGCTGCCAGTTTGTTCCAGGCTAGGTGTTAAACTTCAGGATTAATTTCCAGAATGTAAGAACTCTTCCCCAGGTTTACTATATCATGGAATTTGTTTACTTTACAAGTAGATTAAAAAAAACAGTCCCCCCAAAAAGGTCCAGTGAGCTAGAGGCCATCATGGATACCGGAATATTCAAAGCTGTGTAATGAATATCAACTTCAAAGCTGATGCTTGTTGTTTACTTTATTCAGCCTTCTACTTTTTTATATGCATCATACGTAAAAAAAAATGTAGCCTGTTAAAATTAAACTACTTATTTGTTAGACAAGAGCATCTCCTTCCCATAGGAAAACACTGCATTTAGCTCCCTTCAGGTATTTAATTTATGTTAAGTACCAAAATTGGCAATCACTACATAGGGCAGCACACCAACAAAGCATACTGCAACTTGGCCAAATGCTGTGCAGACTGCATACCCAGTTCTGATATAAAGGCAAGCTCATCATCATGCATCACAGCCTAAACAGAACAGATGTACCCAAACAGCTGCATTGCAGCTACTGAACTACATTTATTACAAGCTGGTATTTGAGAAATGCAAATCCTCTTGCAGGCCTAATTTTTCCCAGCACGTAAGCATGGAAAGCTGATTCAGTCCTGGCAGAAGCCTAGTCAAGTAGCACTGAATATCTGCTCCTTATCCAGGAGGTGGCAGCCAAAGCCCATCAGGAGCCACAGCGCAGGAACTGAATACCCGCAAGAGATTTAGCATCGACAATCAGAAAGCATGAAAAACTTCCTTCCAAAATATTTTGACAACTTATTTCATCAGACAGCTAGTAAATAAAAACAAGTCCCTTGCAGCAACAACAACAACAAAAAAAAAGTCTTCATAAGGATATTAACCTTGCTTAGTAACTTAGTTGAGGATTATTGCAAATTGCTACACCCCACTAATTTGAAGCAGCATGAAAGAGCTGTTCATCCCAGCACCAGTGCACTGCTGAGCACATTCTGCACTGCACTATATGCTGGAATCCATGCTTTTCTCCACGAGTACTTTAAGACAAATAGCAGTGTTAACTTTTGAAAACCTGGCACTGTGAGGTCAGAAAAAATCCATCAGACACACCTGAAGAATGAATGGCTTTGCTCCTTTTCTGCATAACTTCCATTAACGCACCCACAATTCCTGAGGTGGGCGCAGGTGTAGGCGGTGCACTCTCCTGACCATCAGATACCTTGGACAAAAGGTTAAAATAGAAAGATGAATTCAGAAAAACAGAACCTCTGTATTTTGAGACAAACTTCCTTGTATGATTAATGAGTTTATTTTCCATTAGAAGAAAGTGTGAAACAGCTTGTTCCTTTAGCTCAAACTCCAAAATCTTTATTAAAAAAAGTCAGTTTTTTTGCCATATAACAGAACTGAAGTTAGCCCCACCCTAGGTTAAATATCTCAGCTCTGATTAAGTGAACACTCATCTAAAGGAAAGCTTCATAATATAGTTGTACAAGCATGACTTATGGGGCTGCATAACCTTTATTTATTTATCTTTGATATATACCGCAAAATATTTTTCATTGTATTGGTTTGTAAACGGAGACTGCTTTGGGCTGATAATCCCTTCTGAAGTAATGAACTTGGATGGCCTCTAATGGCAAATAAATATGAACACACCCTTACACTTTTTACAGCAGAAGTCTTGAGTGCAGAGGAGTGGCCAAAAGTTAAGTACCAACTCGCAAATTAGCATTTAAGAAAATGTTTTTAAGATAATTAGTGGCATAAGTAAGAAACAGTAACAGCCTCTGCTGCAGCAGGGGCAGCTATGGCATCTCTTATAGGCAGCACTTGTTGAAACACAGACAGCCTTCTTACAAGCCTCAATATTTGCAGAACACAGGTCCATTTTAAGATGAAAATAAAAACCACCTAATAAATGTAATGTTTGCCTTCCGCTACCATTACTCCTAAACTCATCCCCTGCAGTTTTGATAATTTAACTGAATAGTCAGGAAACCAGCAATCTTTAACAATTCTTGCAAAAGTTCTGTACAGCCACGATACCACGGCATCATCATTGTAGGATTTTATTCAGAAGTGAGAAATGAGTTTGAAAGGGTAATTTCATGCACCAAGACTCATCTGTAGCAAATGTGTGTTGTTTGCATTTTTTCAGTACTACTCTTTAGTCATGGCTTCAGAAACTCTAAAACTTATAATCCAGCCCCCCAAAGCAGAGCCACATTTTACTGCTCACACCACATATGAAGTCCCAAGGGGACATGGATGAGAAGCAGCTTTTACTCACAGATTTCAACTGTATACCCTGTCGTATCTGGTCTAGCAGTGCATCTCTTCCTGAGCAGGACACCGGTCGACTGTTCTGTTCTACCTTCTTTAACTGAGCTCCTTCTCTGATTTGATCCAAGAGCGCTGCTTTGTTTCCCGCAGGAACTGGAAGCTGGTGATCAACCTCTGAAGGAAGGCCTGGTGGTGGAGGAGGACCTGGTGGGGGTGGTGGTGGCGGTGGGGGTGGAGGAACAGACGAACCGCTGGCTGGCGGCGGCGGGGGCGGAGGAGGGCCGGATGGGGCAGCTGAGGAATGCACCGGTGGTGGTGGAGGATACATCCGGTTGGGAGGAGGCGGGGGCACTGATGCGCCGGGCCTAGATGGAGGAGGGGGCGGAGGTGCTGCTGTGGGAGCTCTCGAAGGAGGTGGAGGTGGTGCCCCTCGGCCCCTAGCTGGGGGAGGAGGAGGGCCCGAGCTATGGGGAGGGGGCGGTGGAGGTGGAGGGGGTCCTCCTCTGCACGGTGGTGGCGGAGGTGGAGCTGAAATGAAACAAAACAACCTTGAATTTCCTGCTATTCAATAGCCCCAAGTCTTTCAGAGACTAGTAGAAAAGGAATAGAGGCTGTGCCTTGCCTTTTGCAAGGATCTCTGTGCCTGGGCAAATTTTATCAGTTCTGGATTAAATTGGATACAGCTGAATATAAGCTATGCCTATACGGCAAACCAAGCTAAACGTAGCCTATGTCAGTTGTGTACTTTGTAAAAGAGTCAATCACTGCAGGAAGCAGGTGCAATGCATAGAAAGACTGATTAAAATTCAGAAGAATTCTGTAAAATTTTGTTGAGCTGGGACAAAAGAGAAAACTTTTCAGAAAATACACTTAGAGTGAAATATGGAATTTCCACTTTCTGTTCTATCAATTATTTTATTAGGTAATTACAGAAGCGAGCACTTTTTGAAGCAGTCGCTTCTAGTAACAACCCCCCCCTCCTCCACTAATGCATTACAATGTAGCATAAACTGACTCTTAGTCTCTTACTGAAAACATCTTCCAACAATGTCTTTATGGCAGGGGCCAACAAAAGAAAACAACTTTAGGACTACAAACAGGATAATTTCTCTATGAAGTGGCCTTGAAATGTACTTGCTTTGCTAATGGCATTTTAAATAGCACTGTTTCATTTCCTCTTTCATTAAGCATCTAATGGCTCATGGTACTGGTACTTCAGGTTGTGTGGTTGCTGCACATAACTACTTAATAATCCAGATGCCATCATATCACTAAGAAAATTCATGTTTGATTTCACATGCCTTTATAACATAAAGGGTATTACACTCAAGAAGATACTTCTTTACCTCTGTTATTATCCCCTTCATGTTACTTGCAAAGAAAGCAGACTGGCTGCACTGGCATAGAGAAGGGAACATCAATAAAAATGGGATTTTGGGGAAGTAGGAGTCACTAGTACCTCAATGCCTCCTTCCCTGCTCATCTTTTGAGAAAGATACTCCTCTTAAAATCACGTATAACTATGTTCTTAAGTTCCAGGCGCTGCTGGTTTTTTTCTACCACTTCACAAAAACAACACAGAGAGAATTGCCCCTGAAATGCCATATATTTTCCAAGAGACATACTGCCAACATTCTTAAATTGTTTTAAAAGCTGCCCCCATTTCTGGCTGCTATGGCCGTGGCTCCCCTTAGGGCCACTGGAGGGCGGCAACAGCGAGTGTAACAACCTGCCCAGCGCTACAGACGGGGTTTTGCAGTACTGAGGGGATACCGTGGTCACGGCTCCGGAGTCTGTAATGGCCTTACATTTTGAACACAAGGTTTAGGTTTCCTACAGGGAAATGCTTTATTTGTATTATATCTAGAGAGATATGCCACATTCAATCTGTGGGAAAAGCATTCTGCCTGTCTGCGCTCAACTGTAGCAAAATGAGGGAGGAGAAGCAAGGAGAGAGCAACATTAACTCACCCTCTCTCCTTTCCCCCTCAAACAGATGGTATAACCAAAGCAAGAAAATAACTTTATTTTTTTAATAAATGCACACTAATCCGTACACTGTTGTTAACAATAAAGTTTGTATAACCTTCTGTTGATGGTACTGTCATCAAAACAACCAACCACCAGTACCAAAACTAGGGAAAGGGCAGGAAAAACAGGAAAATAATTTCCATCTCAGCAGAACGGCTTGTCTGCAACTCTCTAGTCAGCATCCTAGCAGGGTGAATATGTAAGCACAGAAATTCTTGCAATAAATACAAAAAAATGTGTTTCAGTTGAGAAAGAACACTTCAAACAGCAGTCAAGCCCGTACGTCAAAGAACGCAGTTGTGTATAAACCCACTGAAATACTGGAGTATTTTATCTACCTCTATCAAAAAGCACAGGGGTACATTATCATCATGCATATTACAGATGAGGCAGTTTTTCTTTTAATTGCATACATGCACATGGCCATAATGGGAAGTTAACACATACAAAATAAAAAAATAGGCATTTAAAAAATATTTTAAGCTGGTCATAAGACTCCAAGGCAAATCTCCTGAATCTAGTTTTAAAGTTAGCAATATGGGATCAACAACTCTGTAAAAATTTAAACAGAGGTAAGATCCTATAGAGAAGCTGACAGATTTCTTACTGAGAAAAAAATCCTAACTGGGAATTTTGCTTGCCACTTAACTAAGAAGTTTGAACATAATTTTTAGTATTGCATTCAAACAGGTGCAGACTAAGATATCATCTAGGAAAGAAATCACACAACAGCACAAATACTTGGAAGCATATGCTTAGATGCCAGCTCAAGTACATACCGCTCCACCGAGGGGGACCTAAGGAACAAATGTAACAAGTCATTGTACCCTGATTCTGTATCTCTTCAGTCACTGAACAAATTACTCACTGCTTTCAAAACACTGTAATTTCACCTTGGGTAATTTTTCTCTTGAGTACAGCTCTAAGCAAATTTTCAAAAGCTTGACACTGGCAGTGTCATTTTAAACTGACTTGCGGTCTTCCAGTAGATAAAGCATTGGCTGAGGTCACATTTAAAGGTTAGGCAGGCAGCAGATTATTTGAGATTTTTTTTTTTTTACAGCAGAAGTATTTCAAACTAGTATTTTTAATTTCAAATTAGGAAAAAACCCTAACTATAAAAAAATATACAAATTGCAGGTCTGTAGCTGTTGCAAGGCTCACTACAGAGTGTTGCCAGGGTAAATGGGCAGCATACATACCTGCCTGCCATGTCCGACCACTACAACTGACAACAGCATTATGGCTTCCAACATTTTAATTTATTTATAAGGTTCAGATTATAAATATTTAATGTACACAGCCTAAAAAAATCTCTATCAAACATTATGCGTAGCTTTGCATTCTGTTTAAGTGCTTCTGGAAATTACTTAATTGGCATAAATATCCTTATTCCTCAGGGAAAAAGACTCTCATGGGTCATGCCTGAACATTTTTACATAGTGTATAGTGCATGGAAACATGATCCAGTTCAACCGCAGTGACATGAAACCCAGAGAAGAAAATCAAAAACTGCTCACCATCAATAGTTTCTACTCTAATCCTTAATGCAAAAAATACCCTGTTAATTTTAACATGGAAATAAAAGGAATCCCACCTTGTCTGCGTAGTTCATTTTTAACAGCTTCCACACCTCCTGTTTTTTCAATGAAATCATATATGACCTTTGAAGTTTCTTTGTCTTTTAGCTGAGCCTCTGAAATTCCACACAGATCAAACAGATTTTTCAGTTCTGGGTCTAAGTTGTTCACCTGCAAGTCAGATACATTAGTTTTAAGCAGCTTGAAATGTGAGGATATTTTTAAAATACCATTTGTACTCAGGGGAAAAAATACCCACAAACCATACAGTTAAAAGGAATAGCAAGGTGATGTACATGTCTCTGGGTTGACTTTTCAAGTCAGAAAGTACTACTTCAGGAGGGATAAGTACTCTGCATCTTTTCCCCCTCAGTCCCTTTGCCTATCCCTTCTACTCCAATATCTGTTTACATCACATCATAAAATCCCGATTTATAACTATTTAATTGTACAGTTAACTTTTTATTTAATGTAAATCTTTAATGCTAAAAGTCTCTGAAGTTTTAAATCGTTGTCTTCAGTAACTTATTAAATTACTTACATCAAAACCTGTGTTTGGATCCCAACCAACATGTCCAATGTGTCTAAAAAAGCAAAAAAGTCCATTTAATCAGCATAAAAAAGATCTTGTTAACTAATATAAGAGGACAACAAGACAACTGGAGATGACTACCAGCTTCTAAGCAATTCTTACTGCTCAGTGCCCCACTTGAGAATGGAATAGTAAAACTTCCTTACTTCTACTTTTTGTTTCACGTCCATAAGACCAAGTGGAGAATTTATCTCTCTCCTTAGGTTACAGTCTGTGGCAAAACATGGAGGCTTCATGCCACCCTGTGGCGCATATGGATAATGATGGAAGGACTGCACACAGACCAAGGAGAAGTTCAGCCTTTACACAGCAACCAGACCTTGAGGTATTTGCCAATTTTTTCAGTGCCACGCAGCTGGAAAACCTCCTCCGTTGTCACCACTGTGTGTTCTCCCATCCCCATCTTTCAGTGATAAGCCAGGACTGTTTTCCATCAGTCAGCGGTTTCCATCCATCTTCTAAAGCTCCTAGGAGCCATTTCATGTGGCTACTAAACTATTTTTGTATGTGATGCTATAACCAGTTAGAACACAGATGAGTTTTGTGCCCCTCCAAGCTACTTCATGATGCTGCTATTGGATATGGAAGAGAGAGCCAAGTGTTACCAGGACTCTCTGTTTTGTGATTCCTTTCACATATGTTGACTTCTAGAAGATACAGTTTTCAAGAAGTTCAGCTGAGAGTTATAAAAAATACCAGTGAGCTGTTGGTAGCCAATGCAGTTTAGGCTAAGCTTGCCAAGTTACAAAGACTGGCTGCTGTTAAACAGTGCCTCGCACGACAGAACCTGTATTCTTGCTTGGGCCTGTTTTTACCAACAGCACAAGTTTTCTTCATGAGAATATTGAAGTGCAATGATCAGTTTTGGTTTGGGTGTAACTATGACTAGTTAACTACTCATTTTAAGAAGGAAGAAAGAAAGTAAAAGGTCTGGTTTAAAGTGATGTCATGCCATAAAAAGGGGAAATCAAGAAAGTCCCAGTTTTGCCTAATTATTTAAATGCCTTTAACTACTAATTTATTGATTACAGAATTCTGAATGCTAAGCTAAAGTCTGCTTCACATAAAAGACATGCATTTCCTAACAGAGTCTCACAGCTGATTATAATGTATTAACTGGCATATGTAAATTGACATTAGTTTACCACTATTATAATCTTATACACATATTTGTGCACATCTGTGCAACTCAGGATGCTCTTTTAAGAGGCTGCGAGCATGCAACTCAGTATTTAGTGCACTTAATTAACATTAAAGTTTTACATGCCATAGTTCTAGCATTATTTTTAATTTATTTTTCACTCTTCAGAGTAAGAGAAATTAGTTGTACACACTAACCGTAACATGTTTTTCATATCTTTTCAATGCAAACACATACTTATCAAGGAACCCCAAGTCTTATGCTATACAGTAGTAACATTCACGTTGAGTACAGATTGTTGTTTTTTTGGTTTTTTTTGCTCAGAACACAAACTCCACATCTGCCTAACAGAAGGCATTCAAAAATTTTATCTACTGATTGCAACTTTGATCTGGCATAAACAGTGACCTTGTTGATCTTCACCAGTATCACAGCACAAGTGATACAAGTTATCCTACTAGCTTATTTGCCTAACAATACCAAATGCCAATTTCCATATGTTTGTACGAAACCAGCAATTAAAGTGTCTTACATAGTAAGATGACACACAGCTTCTGCACTCTACAGGAAACCTAAATAGACCTATGGCAAAAAAGACTTTCAGCAGACTTCTTTTGTAAAGGTTCACCATTTACAATTTAATGTGACATTTAATGATTCTGGAACGTATCTTTTGTTTGAACTTCATTAAATGTTTTATCACCTTACTCTCAGCTTTTCTAGGTCATCTGATAGACATCATAAACAAGCAAAGTAATTTTACATCTATGCTGCTGCATGACCCCTTCCACAAATTTCGAACAGAGTCTGACACGGTGATGCAAATTTTGTCTGCGTATGCTCAAGTCTGCATCAGTACAGCCACAACAGTGACCAGCTACTGAGCACTCTTCGTTTTTGTTTCCCTCTTCCTTCTTTTCTCTTTTTTTTCTCTTCAAGTGACACTAACAGATGCAGCACTTCACTGATAATGCAGCACTTCAGTGACAATCAGATCAGTAAGAACAAGGTTGATGCCTGAATTTTCTAAGCAGAGTCTGTTCAGGGAAGTGTTTTAGCACACCTCTTATGTTACATCCACTATGCCATTCCACAGAGAACTGTCTCAAAACATTGTGCAGTGATGTTACTGTAACTAGTAATATCAATATTACTTTAATGGAATTTTATTCTGGGAAAACACATCAGTGTAATGATGCAACATACCAGTTCAAAAGAATAAGACATTACTTGGCATGTAAACCTCACACTGGTTTTCTCATGCTTCCCAGGAAATTATCTTCCCTGTAACTAACTCAAGCTCTTTAAGTTTCTGTTGCTTCAGCAAATAAAGTACATTTATTTTAAAAGGCAGAAGATTATGACATCAATTCATATTCAGGAAAGCAACAGTTAACTGAATAAAGTGACCAAAACCAAGTTTTGCGGAAGTGAAGCTTAAAGTGGTACATTGTAACTACTCCAAAATATTAAAGATACATAAGACGTGACAATAGGAAAAATTCCTGAACGATGTGTGCTGTACTTTCATCACAAGGTACAGGTCCTAGCCTACACATCAGAAAAAGTTTGTAAACAGAACACCAAAGATGAAATTAAGACAAGTAATTTCTGCAGTTATGACAAGTCAGGACCCAAATGTGTATTTTCACATGACAAAGCACAGGTAAATATGAGCAGGTGTAGGAATCACAGCAATAAAGAGTTGATCATTGAGACTGAATATGAGTCTCCACTGAGCTGACAACTTCAATAAGGCTCCCCTTATGCAGCTGAAGTGTTTTCTAAGCTGATTTTGGATAGCAAGTTACTTTTTCTTTACAGCTGCAGTAAAATCCCCTGTGTATAAGCTAAGCCTTCTTTTAAACAGCATTCCAGCTAGCATTCCCTTAGTTCAGGTTACACAGATTCAAGAGTTGGCCATTTTCAAGTGTAACTGACACAAAAAAATCAGAAAAGCAAACAGAACTAAATGCCAACAACCCACCCCCTCCAAACAACAAAACTCCCACCCATCCAAAACCAAAGTCAAACACATACTCACTGGAAATTAGATGGAGTTCCAATATCTGCCTTTGTCAATCTTCTCTTTTTAGTTTTTCCTTTCTTCTTTTCTTTGGTATATGAAATATTGTTGACTTGTGGAGTATAAAATCTGTTAGTTGTAATTTCTGGATTTTTGATATCAACAGTTGCCATAGGTAGATTTGGGCCTGTGAAAGTAAAGTAGAGAATTTTTACTACAGTGTTTCACCAATGCCGTGTTCAGTTCACAAACTTTGGGAGTTGTTTTTGAGCTGTAGAATACTTGTACTCTAGGTGTAACTCTGTATGCCACATGCATCCAGATGGGTTCTGGATATCAGATGCATAAACTAAGATATTTGATGAAAAAAAAAAATGTTGGTAGAGCAGAGCAACAGAATTATTTTCTGAACTACACCTTGTTTTTTGCCACATGCACAAAGCACATAGAATGATGAGACACATTAAGTAAGATATAACATTGCTACAATCCTAGATAAGATCAAAGATGTGACTTCTATAAACAGCTAGACTCAAAGAGCCAGCAGGGCATTTCCTGGGCAGCACGCTAAACTGATCTTTCAGGAGACAGAACCGTCATTTAAAGAACCCCAAGTGGGAATGCCTTCTGCCATCACACACAGAACCTGAACAACACAACAGCTTCAGAAGGGTGCTCTGGACACACTACTGCCTTCAAATATCTGTGGAGCTATTCAGGATTTCTTATGTCTTACTCTTTGACAGGTTTTCAAAAGAGTGAAGTCGCTCACAGATAAGAAGCAGCTTGGAGAGACAGTAAGAAGAGCACCAGAAATACAATTCATAATTTGTGTGATTTCATTTATGTTCTCAAACTTCGTTGTTATTATAAATAATTATGAATTATTATTCTAGTTATTTAAAAAGGATCTGAATTATACTCCTGCCAATTTCAGCATTTTAATATTATGTTACTTGTGTAATACTAGCAAACGAACATACCTAGCACTTGTTCCACTCAGGTTTTTAGCTTTGACAGAAGATAAGCAAGTGATAGCAGTACTTAAATACTAAAAGGCAATTTATGCATTTATCATATACATATCTATGTATACATGTATATACAGGAGTGTTTTTAAAGAAACCTACAAAAAGGGTACGTAATTTCCGTTTTGGAAGAATGAGATTAAACAGGTCATTTAAAACCAATTTGGTCAGAAATAGTTTGAAAACATTCCCTACTTCCCTGTGAGTTAGGACCCAGTGGTTAGCAAATCAACTAAAGTAAGATGCAGTCTTACTGCACAGATGGTAAAAGAAGTCTAATTAGACTTCAATAAATCTGAACCTTATTTTGACACCTTTTTCTCATAACTGCATTCAGACAGAATCAACAAGCTTTATGTTCATAGTCCAATATGAAAATCAGAAAGGGCAAGTAGACAACACAACAGATAACACAGCTGACACTTGCAGTTAAACACCTCAGTGGGAAGCACCTAGTACTGGCCAGGACAAAAAACAAGAACAGAAACATGACGCTGGGCTAGACAAAACTCATCTAAAACGTATGACAACTGTAAAATTCCTGTAGGAGTCTTAAAGAATAAGATTTAAAACTGCATTGAAACGGCATGAAAAACAAATTCTGAAGTGTTTTCTGCTAAGCAGAAATGCTTTTCTCTAGAAATGCTTTGATCTAGACAAGTGTCCTTTGAGAATGCCAAAACATAAACTGATCACATAAGACTTTTGGACGTTCACTTAAAATTAGCATGGAATTGATCAATCATCCAATATTATCAACTCTACACTTTTAACAATAAGTTCAGTAAAATTTTCAGGAGGAATTGAAAATTACAGTCCTAATTTCCTTGGTACAAAACAAAAAAACACTAGGAATTAATCTTCACTTTAATCACCTATTACATTTTCTGTTATATTCTGTCAATTTTCACATATTATATTGTTATTTACAGTTTCAATAGTTGTACTGACAGTCAAAAAAGAAACAGGTACTTTTATAATGCTGGTAAGTTTGTGATATTCTTCTCTCAATTTCTAGCAGTCTTTAAAATGCACCTTTTTGTATATAAAATCCTAAGCTAACCAAACACGGTCAGTTGTATGTAAAGCAGCAGCAATTTGCAAAGAGAAGTTTTATTCAGCTGAGCTAAAAATCAAGGACAGATAGCCTGACTCCTTGACAATAATATTCATGTAAGTGAGTCACAGTAAACTTAAAGATGAAAAAGTTTCTTACCGTCTGGTTTAGACCTTAGATGTCCACGAGGGATAAAAGAACCTTGGAAAGAATTGTACTCTTCTAGAACTGCCATATTTATATCCAATAAAATTTTTCCCATCATTAGACATGCACCTTCCCCATCAGGGGTAGACAGCTCAACAAATGAAGATGAGAGAGGCATATAGAGCTCATCATTAGGAAGTACCTGACAGTACAGTGGCCTTAAGCATCCACTGTTATCAATATCTGTGACATCTTCAGAAGGGGTTCCAGAAAACGTCGTACAGAACATTTTGAAAGATTAATTCTAGTCTGTATTTTATTTAGAGTCTCTCTAGGTATCTGTCACAGAGTACAGACAGCCCTACTAAAAATGCAAACTGTTCTAGTTAACAGCTGAAACAAAATTCCGCCACATGGTTCTTCAAAATTCCCTCAAAACCTAATACTCTGACAAATCCTCATTTCATCCAGTACTTCACTAAGAGGTCAGTTCAACCACAGTAACTCTTCCTTATTTGCATAGAGACCTAGCTATTACAAATGAGTAGAACACAAATCCCAGGAAATTACATTTTACATAACTGTTAATGCCAATTTGAGTTTAATCCTGCAATTTTACAAAAAAAAAATCTTAAATCCCTATCATTGAAAACGTCATACAAAAGACAGAGTGCTTTTTCCATGCAGCTTCAATGTATGCAAAAAATCCAGACTAACAAGCCCCAGTAAAACAAAATTCCCCACAGTATTTCAACCATGGGTCATGTGAGTACAGAAATGTGACTGTTCTTGTTTTTCAGTTTTAGACCTAATAATGCCCAGCACAAAATTAATACCCAACACAAAAAAAAGCAGGTGTTTCATCTTTTCTCCCAAACAGAATTTGTGAACAGAAACTGCATATAAAGAGTAAAACAAAAACCAGCTGTTACTACAACAGATGTGTACTTTTTTCTTCCAGTGCCATGCTTAATTCCAAATACTGAAATGCAAGTTCATTGTAGAGTATGAGGCTATAATCCATGCCCTGACCAAGTCTTATCTGTGACCACTGAGGACATGGCCACACAACTTTTCACCAGTAGAGAAGCCAGGCATTACAGAATTTGATACAATAAGAAATGGAAAAGGTTTTGACAGGTTTTGAAAGAGTATGTGGATGTCTCAGGGAAACAGTTTATTAAAAAACAGATATGCTGAAACCTTTGAAGTGATTATAAATCTGAATCACTGAGCATAAACCTCATGTCTTCCACAGGATACTCAGGAGAAATTCAGCACAGGGACAATGACTGCAATTTTAGTATGAGAGAATTTTTCTCAGACAAATATTGTTTCCAAGGTCTAACAACTTGAGTTATGGGAGAGTATTTCAAGCACAAGAGTTTTTGAAAGCTTAATTTTCTTAGATCTTATTCTAAACAAGGATAGCAAACTAGACGGATAAATTTTTTGTGTTATAATAGACACAAAGGCCAAATTTTTTGTGGTAGGTGTGGTACATGAACACCACTGCTGTTGCAATTCTCATCTGCTCTGCAGACATTGCTATTGGGGATGTGCCGTTCAGGTGAGCAGAGCAGTTAAAGCCCTCCGAAACCTCAGAAAAGCTGGCAAGACCATCCCAGATGGTATTACTATGAGTGTTTAAAAACTTAGTAGCCCAAAGTTTAATCCATACTAAAAATGCCTGACCTAAACTGATGATTGCTTGAATTTCCTCAAAACTTAAAGTTTATGAAAAAGAAAAAGCAATTTTTTGAGAAGTATTCCACATGAGGGAGGTTTTATCTGATTATATTAAAGACAGCAGTAGTTCCTATAATTCAGGATTAGTTATGAATTACCCATTTTGGTGATCTATAGAGAGATTCTTGAATGATTTAGTGCAAATTTTAAGGCTACCACCTCAAGCCATAAACAGATTTCAGAAGATCAGTTGACTCTCCCCTTGCTCAAGCAGCAAACCTGACAGATTTGACAAAAATACGACAGGAGAAATCCCTTATTAACTTCAGTGTGAATTCAGAAATCAAAACCACCAAACCTGACATTCATTGACATGCCTTTTTTCTTGATTTTAGAATGGATGGTAAAGAAGTTCTGCATCAAATTGATACATAGTTTGATTCCTTCTATCAATTTCATAAGAGGATCTCCTGAGGAACCCGTACCTTCATGTTAGTGATAATGGTCCTGAGAGGCAAGGAGATTCAAATAATTCTTCATTCAAAAAGTTTAATATTGATGAACATATGCCATAAACCCAAGAGAGTATGATACATGGTTAGCCCGATATACTGAAACAGAAGTATTATTTTCTGTTAAGTCCATCATCATAATGCTTGCCATTAAGACAAATGGACTAACTTTGTACAGTGATCCTATACATGCATATTCTGAAGATCAAGCAGTAAATGCAAGGTACAAAGTTTTCTTCTCAGTTTAAGCTGAAGGGCCCTCTGTCCTATTTGCAACAAAACAAGCTCCTCCAGAAACATTCTTTTGAAATGCCAGCTAAGCCACGAAGTTTTCAAGCCACAACTAAACAAATACCAAAGAACAGAAACAAAAAGAATACTGTAACCTCCGTTTTACTGCTTTTGTCACAACATGACTATCCTGAACAATCTGAAACAAAGCTATACATCAACAGTAAATGACAGCAGAAGGAAAAAATAAAATGCAGTGTTTCATGCAAAAAGCTTACCATTTGGTGGGTCTCGTCTTTTTTCTGTTAAAAAAGAAAAAGAGCCATTTAATTATAGGCATCACAGGAAAAAATAATTCTAAATTTTAGTGTCTAGTAAAGTTTTCAATGACCTTGACCTCAAATTTAGGAATCTATTAATATCCCTGAAGTCTACTTGCGCAGTTGAAAAAAAGTATTACAAAACATATCAAAAAAACCCCAATCTGAGATAATCACTGATTTCAAGTGAACAAACTGAGCAGGAACATAAAGTAATAGCTACTTACTTGGTTTCAGGCATTTCAACTATGAAGTAGAGTGAAATACTCAAAAAGTATCTGCTTTAATAAAACCTATCAAAGTAAGATTTTTGAAGGATTACGCTTTCTGATGTCCACTGAATGAAACTGCTCTTTAATTTTTACCGGAAACGTAATTAGCACTTTTTATAGAGTATTGTTCCCTCACAGAACCTAAAATTTAATTAATTTTTGCTTTATGCATAAAAAAATAGAACACACACAGGCAAGACACTTCACCTATGTTATCCAACAGGTAACTGAACAGCATGGAAAGAAGTAGAATCTCCATGATTCTAGTTATCTATGATATTCTATTCCCAGCACCACAGTGTTTCACAGACTATGAAGAATCTGGCTGGATGATTTAAAATGTAAACATTTCACACCTCAATACTTTCAGCCTATAATAGTAAGTTCTTCTTCAGAGGAAACTGCCCTCACTTACTATCAATCCCTATCCACCTCCAGTCAACATTCACACTATTTGTGTATCTATACACACACCCTTAAGAAATTTGAACATAGCAGCACCCATAAAGGCAAGCAGTTTATCATCTCACTTTAACAAAAACCATTGTAAGGCACTGTAAGGATCTGGAGCATCTGTAGTCTAACAGGGCCTCCCAAGAGTGGTGTAATAAGAATTTTAACAGGCACTTCACTTCCCAGCAAGCCCCAAAGAAACTGTTAACTTGTTATATTTTTCCAGACTCACAAACATAAGAAGGGAGAAGGAGCCTCTACAGATGGTGTTGACCTTCTCCTAGAATACTTAAAACCCAAAAGAATATACAATCCTAAATATGCAGAGCAAGTCAGCCTCATGTCAGTCTGATGATCTTCAGGTAAGAGTAAAGGAATCTGCCAAGACCATCAGACCTTCATGGAAAGGTGATCAAAACCCATTGAGAATCAACTTCTGATGAAGAAGCCTTCCAAAGACAGACAGTTGATTTTTAGGTCACAACAGGTTAGTGTCAGGCATATAGGTGGAAAACCTCTACAAGGGTGCCTCAGAATAAGGAATCAGGTCTGAGGTGAGAAAAAGAAAAAAGGGGTTTTGGTGCTCTCTCTTCCCACAAGATTCAGTTTAAGAATCCACATCCTGTACTGTCCCCTACAATAAAAAAAAAAAAAAATTAAAAAAAAAAAATTAAAAAAAAAATCCAGCGTCAACTCGACCTTTGGACCATAATTAGAGTTTTAGTCAGCAACTCAGACAGCAAAGGAGAGTGCAGGACTAGCTGCAAGTCATCTGCCACAGGATGGGAAGATGGCAAAAGCAGGAAGTATTCTTAGGAAGTGTTAGGTGGCCTTAAGTCAAACCCTTTACAACTTTCATTATAATAAATAGTTCAAGAGAAAAAAATAGTGGGGAACAAACCAAAACATTACGTACACTTCCTGCAATTTTTACTGGATCGAATAATTTGTGACCCAAAGAGCCTAGCTCTGTTATTCTGTGGTTACCACTGCTGACAAGAAAGTATGAACTTTTGCTCCTGAAGTGCAGATGACCTGACAAGAGTGGCAGACTTTCTGGTTTTTGAAGATGAACATGCCTACTGATCTAAAACAGATGATATCAGCAGTTGCCTATGTGCAAAAAACACAGCTCCCTCCAATGAGCATTCCTGCAAATGAGATTAATTTCTGCCTTGAATCCAATGTAAGACTTGAATCCAATGCAAGCTCAGACGCCCTTGTCACCCAGGCAGCTAAAACAAATGCTGTGACCAAAGATGAAAGAAAAAAACCAAAACAAATTTAAAAATTCCTCTCCATATGAAGTATCTATCTTGAAATTTATGAAGTCCATTATGAAGGGACTCAGGAGCTAAAAGCTTGTGAAGGAAAAAAGCAGTTTCATGGAAGGTTAACAGAGCTCCCATTCTTGAGCTACAAGCAGTACACAAAAACTGGCCAAGAAGCCTCCTACTTCAGAAAGAACTACTTGCAGTTAAAAACAAGTGTCTGTTTCCCTTTTAGGGATGAGTGCTCAGCATGTGGAGAAGGCACTTATGTGTGTACACACTAATATTTCTGAGGCAAGATAATAAAAATAAAAATCAACAGTATCTATGTGCAATATCCAAAGTGAGAGTGTACTACAGTGACAAACACCGAGAAAAGAGACACTGTGTTCACCCTGTTTGCTGAGGGAACTATTTGGGATTAGTTTAAGAAATAAATGAAGAGATTATTTAAGTAAATCCACAAATTAATGAATTAGAGCAATTCCTAACCTAAAGTTAAGAATTTAATTGACTAAAAAAAAACCCCAAAACTTCCAAATCCCTCAAAACAAAAACCCAAACCAGAGTTTAGCCAGATAAAACCCTGCACTACTACCAAGATTAGAACAACAGATCAAGAATTCTTTCTCTACCTTTGTCGCTCATTCTGTTCTCTACTTGATATTTTGTAGATTTGCAAGCTTTTGTACATTCTCTGTTTGGCCTCTCTGGAACTCCAGATGCACTTACTCAGGAGTTGTCTGTGTATTGGAGTGCATTTCATGCCGAGTGAGGAAGAGCAGAACACTGCGTCTCCTCTTAGCTGTCAGACAGTATTTTGTGTACTAAACTCAGCACTAAGTCATAGCTTTGTGAGCCAGAACTGCTGTTACTGCTACCTTCCAACAACATACGTTTTCCATAAGACTCCTGGAGAAGTCTCCTAGCAAGCCCTGAATGGCATAAAAGGCAGCTAAACTACTACATGGAGTACTTAGCTGAGCTGAAGGCATCTCAGGTGGCACTGCTATGAACTGAAACATAGTTTGGAAGGTATGGAAGTAAAAAACTCATTACAACAGAAAAGCATCAAAATTATCAGACTGTTACCTCTGTGATTGAGAAATTAAGATGTATTAAGATGTATTAATATTACAAATAATATATAACTCTTGCATAATTTTTGTTATCTAAAATCCTATATGTAAATTAATATGTTTTATATAAGCATTTATAAATAAATAAAAGCATAAACACCAACAGGAAATCAGCTTTGATTTGAACAGAGCAAAGCCTGTTATTTTAGAAACACAATTAAACAGTCACAAGGACAAATACAGAACTCCATCTGGTGGCTTGACTAAGGAATCTCATAACTGTTTTAAATTCTTGATTTGCAGCTCTTAACAAGGAAAAACCTGAAGTGTTTTGTTTTGAGGGTTATTTTTCTGTTTTTCATTTAATTTTCTTTTTAAAATAAAAGTTGTCTTGAAGGTGTGTATGTTTGGAGAGGTGGAGTTGTTTGTTAAAATAATATACAAAGTAACATGAGCTTTAGCATACAAACCAAGATATTGAAAGAATAAGCAAGAAAAACATAATTTGGTCCTGTGGAAAAAAATCACTACATGGAAGAAAAACTGTAACAGAAGGTTTGATTGAATCACTATTTTCAAACAAAGTTTGCTAAGGCCAATAATGCAAACATCCTCCCACAACATGTCTGTGCATTGTAGCATTGTGTTTTAGACACATAATAGAGTCAACTTCAGGAACAGTAGATGCAAAACAGTAGATGCAAACTTTTGCAATGTCAGCATGAGAAACTTCATAATTGCCACTTCTTTATGATTCCCTCAGCTCAGAATAAGTTCATAAGATTTCATGAGAAGAAGTAGGAACATAAAGAAGTCATTTAATCTCCTGGAACAAGTGATCTGCTCCTGAATCACCATGCCTTGCTGAAATCCAAGTGAACACAAACAGATAATGCACATTCCCAAGAGCACTTTCAAGGGCAGCTCTCCAGGATGAAGGCCTCCTCCTCTTACAGTAGTCTACACTGCATTACTAGTGTGATTCCTGAATGGATTACAAAAATGCATCCTGTAGCTCGCACACAAGTCCACACTACAACTTACAGCAAGCCTGAACACCTCTACTTGTTCCAAGCCTGCATTTGTATCACTTTATCCTTCACAACATACAGCTGTCAAAGGGAAGTTGTTTATGGGCTCCCTGGAAAATGACCAAGACAAGATCTGTAGGAAGCCTGAGCTGCCTTTAAAGCACTGACCACGTTCCCAAGGCATCCTGCAGCTGGCAAAAAGCATGCTGTGCTTCACTGTCCTGTGCTGCTAAGGACTGCATAGGCATATGTCTTCTGTTCTTGGCCTGAGCCAAGATCACTAGTTCTGAATAAAAGATATTTCTCTATTAACTGCTGGATCAATGCCAAAAACTCATGAACTACTGAACATACCAGATGGTAAAATTTTTGTTACAACCCACTTGGGCTGAATTTAAACAAATCAGTAATAAACAGCCCAGGGCAAGAAGAGGGTTTATTCAAATATGAAAACAACTTAGAGAAAGATTTCTAGATTTTCCAAAGTCAGCTTACCATTTTTGTTTCCCCAAACTATGTTTTCAAATCACACCCTTGGGGTCTCAGCTTACACAGAGACTTATAGAACAGAACACCAAGGTGAGTTGTTTCAGAAAAGTACTAATTTTTGCACAATAGACAAAGAAGCATGGTTTAATAGCACAATTACTTCAAAATATAAATATGGCAGTAGTGCCTCCAGTGGCTTTCAGACACAGCAGTATCTTCCTGCCTCCCCCCACAAAATGACATAAACAAGCCTGAATTTAAGATTAATTTGAATATTTACCAGATTTTCTCTGCCGTCGTCCAAGTAAATCTGTTACTGTTTTGCGGAATAGTTTAGCCTCTTCTTCATTAGCAAAATTAAGACCAACTTGACATGTCTGAAAAACATTAATATTTCCCCACCCATGACTAAGAAAATGTTTTAAAGGCTTTCTTAAATACTGTCTTACACCTTTCTAAAGGTATAACCAGAAAAAATAATCACTGCAAATTAGAACCAAGTCTTAGTGAAATATTGTATCTTAGGAATGTCTGTCTGCTTATCAAGTTTCTAAAGATCCTGGCTAACTAAGAGGGGCCAAATTCTTGTAGCTTCAAATCAAAGAGGGGAGGGGAGACAAAAATTTATGCTTTAAGAATACATAGTAAATCATAAACATCATCTGAAAGTCAAAATGTAATTTCATTTTAAAAAGTTGAAAATAAAAAAACATGTTTTATGCTTCTGTACTATATATTACATTTTCTGGTTGAGATACAAAAAAAATTCCTTTAATAAATAAGCTTTTACAAATAATTTATAGAAATAGTTAATAACCTCAGCTACATTAAAAGAAGATACTGTTTAAACCAAAGGCATTTTAAAATAATTACTCAAAGACATTGGGACTCACATCTCCAGCAAAGGTATGAAAATATCCTCTAGGACTATTATATACAAAGTTATTGTACAGCTCCTGCTCCCACAATAATTTTCCATCCTGAAAAGAAGAAAACAAACAAAAAAGAAGACTGAAAAACTCCAGATGGAATTGCAGAGTTTAACTTCTTTCACAACAGAGCATATTAATGATTGGACACAGCATAGTGTTAAACATCAGCCTTGCTATTAACACAATGGATAAGCTCAAACAAAATCAAAATACACCAGAGCTTGTGGAAGAGCTGTGAAATCTTATTCCATTGGGTCACTGTGTTCTGCTCAAATTCCAGGATGTTTCCAAAAACTTCTTTTAAGTTCTACAACCCTGCAGCAGTGATACTGAGAGCAGTGATAGTGACCAGTCACAGGAATACAGTGACGAAACAGCAGCAGCAATAAAGGAGGCTTCCAGTCTCCTGTTCTTATCTCAGGCTTGACTTGAAACAGTTAACTTAAAGAGAACAAAAATCTCATATTTTTAAAAAGTATGTATTTAAATGACATCATAGTTCAGCACCCAAGGAAGAGGTTTCTGACTGAGTCCTAACAAACAAGTGACCAAATCACGAAGTCAAATGCAAGTGCCAACTGGCAATCCTGAACAAATCTGAGAGACTTCAAGCACTGAATGCTGAGAGATAAGGAGCTGTTTCCTGGCTGCAGAGATAATGGGAAGCTTTCCAAACTCTCAGCACAGTCAGCAGGACTTAGATTTCTCAGCATCGTTTTTGTTATGAAAACACATCTTGGACATTTTGTCTCTCAGTTTCCACTCTTTCTGAGTGGAATATTATAACAGGACTAAGATCTTCAATATGAGTTCATTTTTTTGTGGTGGGGAAATAAAAGAAAAAGCCACCAAACCTTCCCCCAAAAGTCAGAATATGCAACTTGTTTATCCTGCAGTTTTCACATGCATCACCACACTGATCAAAAAGATTTTTTCCACCCATACATAAAACAGCATCTATTTTCTTAAACCATCCAAAGTAGTGACACCTCCTAGAATTTTGATAGCTATCCGTATCAGTGACACTAATTTCCACTAATGTGACTAATCAGTTCTGTAGAAGACACTTTCTGAGAGCTGTAAAAAAAATGGGATCTGCTATTTATTTCATCCATTAAAGAAGACGTATATTAACTTGCTTACATTTAAAGTACCTGGAGAAGTTGCAATTGCCTATTAATAACCACTACAATTGCACTGCTTAAAGCACAACCACTTATTTAGAGAATTTCTATGAATGCATAGCTACAACCTATACTCATTAAATTCAAAATGGAGAATAAATACAACCAAATTTAAAGGCTCTGAAAAAGAAAAAATATGCTTACCTTAATGTCAAATATTCTGATAAAATATGACCTCTGCGGATTGTCCTTTACAAGGCAGGCTACACCACAGCACTTCTTTGACCACATGGCATTGCGATCTGCTGCGTATATCTGAACAACTGCTGAAGACATCGTCTAAAAAGAAAAGGTGGCTATTACTTTTAAGGAAAAAAATCATCAAGTCTATAATCAATCCTTTCCCAAATCATCTCTTTATTTTGTTCCTTGTTCTAGGTGAGAACTTTGCTCATTTCCCAGGCAGTGAACACCATAAAGGTCAAACGACCCCAAATCACTCCTATGCTTCAGATTTTCACTTCTATGCAAGATTTAGACACCTTAAGAACCCAAATGAACTTTTATTCTCCTTCATAAAAATTTGCAAAGCAATTTTGCCTGTAAGAAGCAGATCAGTAATGATGGTGGTCACAGCGTAGCCCTACTGTGCAAGGAAAAGTCTGTTTAGTACTTCAAACTGAATACAAATACTCAAGATGAAACTGTAAATTGCACAGTGTCTGCACACACTCCTGGGTTCTGGAACGCAACTGGAATATATTGCTTAATTGCTTAAGTGATCTCTGGCACAATTTTAACCTATGCCAACTAGTGAACTCCGAAAATTCCTGGGTATGGTTTGAGAATTCACATGAGCTAGCTTCATTCCCAGCTGGCATCTAGAAATTGTCCTTTTTCAAGCTGAGAGATTTTAATAAGAGATTAAGATATTCCACACCTGATTGCTTCAGTCACTAGAACATTCTTGAGCATATTCTCTAGTATATATATGTATCTTTCTTTAAGCGCCCCATGAGGAAAGGAAAATGGAAGCCCTCAAAGCCCTTTATTTAGCATATTTATAATGGAAGCCCTATATTTAGTAACCAAGTCATAAGAACATGAAGCTTAAATGAACTGTAATGGGCCAAAGCAGAGGCTATCTAACCTAGGATCTATGCTCCAGCAGCACCAGATGCCAAAAACTGCCAGGAACTGCCAGGCTGGAGCTCAAAGCTCCCCAGGCTGCACATAATGCATTTTTTCTTTGTGAATTTGTCTATTCACCCTTCAGACCCATGTGAAATTCTGAGCATGGCAACACTGGACAGGATTGTGTTTCACAGTTATCTTGTTGCACTGTGTGAATAATTAGCTCCTTTAATCTAGACTTTTGCCACCTTCCACTTTCATTTGATTGCCCCTCCTTACTCTTACACTAAGAGATGGTGTTGATGGCTTCACAGTTGTTCCTCTATGCTGGCACATGCTTTTATAGGTATTTGCCACACTTCTTTGGCTTCTATGCTCTCTTTAGGAAGTTCAGGAAGCTACACTAGTTTTAAGTCATTCTTGTACCAAGAAAAAAAAAATCATACTACACCTTAACCTTGTCACTTACATGGATATTAACTAGTCTTACTATGTCCTTCTTTGCATGGGGATGAGACTTATCCTGTATGAATCCAGTTCGCCCTTTGAACATAGGGTCACAATAATTGTTTTCTGCTTTGTTCCCTACTATTTCACCATCAGTCAAAAAGCTGTATTTCCTTTATCACTATGGAACATTAAAAAAATGTTTTCTTAGACCTGTTACAGTTCCAAGACCTTTCTAGATGACTTATACCTAATCCGAGTAAATGGATCCCTATTAGGTTTCCCCCACCTGCTCAACAAGGATTACACTTTGGCTTCATTAACACTGACTACTTGCCAAAACAGTAGACATCTAGAATGCAGGCATGCCCTCTTGCATTATACAATTATCTACTAAATATCATTAATACTATGGTCACACTTTTCAAATGGTTTCAAAACCCTAATGAATAGCCTAAGTTTTACTGGATTTTTTTTTAATCAAAAAACTTCCAGTTTTGTTAAAATAGAATCAATATTATGTAGTCAGACTGATGGCTATGCCTTAGGGAAGCTACATAATCTTTGCCCAGGAACTGTGATGCTGACTTTCACAAGTCAAGAAATATTTCTGTTTCTCTTTGAGCCACCTTATCAGAAGTTGTAAGACTGGCTAAGAATCTTGCTGGTAACATACACAAGAAGTTAAAGCATGATTGTCTGATGAAAAGAGTGCTTTGTAGTTGCTTCTCAAATGCTCTACAGAGTAATAAATGTAATTTAATCATAACTGCACTTGTCAGATGAGTAAAAAGGGATGTAAGAATTAGCCATACTACCACAACAAAACAGTTATATCTGCAATTTAATGTCAGCTAAGAAATGCCATTTTCCCCTCTGTGTTGCAAACAGGCAATGACCTAATTTTGGGCACAGCAGGGCACATTTTGTTCAAAACCTCTACTTCTTTAACAGCCTTTCCCCCTCATTTCTCCGATATTGTCTAATTGTTAAACTGTTAACCTTTCAGACACAAGACAATACACAGAAGCATAGGTGGGCCATTCTACAGTACACATTTAACTACAGCAACTATCTTGCCACCCCTGCAAGAAACCTTCTTAAAACTCCAAAACAAGTCCAGCTTCACCAACCTCTACCCAACAGGACTTCTCACAGAAAATGCCTTGACAGGAATCATACAACATAAATTCATGGCACAGGAGACAAGGACCTGCGTCAAGACAGGGCTCCCTTTGCATTGCTTACTATCATATCTAACAACAAAAGCCCCAACTGGATTATCTGGGTAAACCAGTAACTGTCGTAAACTCGGCAACTGCTTATAAAAGCAACACCTCCCTTGTGGGTACAAAGAAGAATATTACACAGAGTGTGTCCTCATTCTGCATAATCATAATATATTTTATGCATACTTGGTTACTCTATGAGCAGAGCTTGATTTACAAGTTAGAAAACAATTTCACTGAATCTAAAGTAGGTTTTGTTTTGAGGTCTACCAAGTTTAGAGCTCAACTGCATTTAACTCATTAGCATTGTACAAATTCCTAGTGTTGACAAACTGCAATGATGCTTTTGCATATTAGAATATAAGGTTACAAACTCTGCTGTCATACCACTCAGGTTTTTTTATTAAAGAGCAATACAGGAAAAAAATACGAAATGTATTTTGGGGGGCAGGGGGAGAAGGACAATAAAATCCATCTCCTTTAACTTCATCCCTTGTTCATTTTAATGATGTAGAGCAGTGGTGCCAAGCTTTCTGTTATTCAGCTTCTGGAACAAAGATGGTAAAAGTAATCACTCACACCATTTGGAAATTTACAGACTTATCAGTGAAATTTAAAACTTGATAAAATAAAACTTCTTCTACTGCTACTCAATATGAATCCTAGCCACATAAATTGAATTTTAAAAGTTCAAATTTAATTGCATAATTGCAGCATCTGAGAACATTTACAGAAATTTCATAATTTGAGCATTCTACTGCATTTTCTGAGTGAGTATTCACTGCCTATTTTAAAGCCAATTAATATAGCCAGCTCAGTTTCTCACAACATTATTGAAGAGAATATTGTATTTAAAAGGACGGGTTCTTTTAGAAGTAAATATTTCTTTGGAGTAGGTCACACCACTAATTCAACATAATGAGTGTATTCTTTTCCAACATGTAGTAGGTTACTTTGTTACTACTGTGTTTTCTGGAGGAGGATTTTGAAATTATCACTACTGCTTTTTACAAGAGTTTTGGTGAGGACCTTGTGCTTTTTATATAGCTGTATATTTGGAAAAGGTGCATAGGGGAAAGAAAGAAGGTAGTCCACCAAAAACTGATGGGCCATGGAGATAAAAACAATGCTGCTCAGTTACCTTTACTTTTTCCACAGACAACCTCCAGCTGGAGGACATACCTTTGATTCCAGGAACTTGTCACACCCTTCAGGCTGATGAGCTATGAAGCAGTAAGCCTATGTTGTCAGCTGTACACTGGCTGTCTCACTGTAAGAGCTGATTCTACCTTTCCTCCCCTACTGCAGGACATGTGGTATCAACAATAGGTTCATGAAAGCACTTTCTGCCTGCAAAACTTAGCCACAACCACTCATCACACGTTTGCAGAATGTGATCATGGCAGCTACTGACAGTTTCTGACCGGGCAGCAGAGAGCTGTGTGTGCTTTGATCGGCTTCTGGTGTGAACATTTGCTGCAGAGCCTGTCAAGTTAATGACTTGCTGTAATTCAAGTGTTTCTCAAAAAAACATGAAGCAAGCCAACACAGACAGTGGCACATCTCATTATAAGAAAGAATTATTACAATGGATGGCTTATGGCTGACAGACATTATAACATAGTGGGCCAAAAGTCATAACAAAGAGTGGTAGCAAGATTATAGCTGCAAGCTGTTCAGCCACCTCAGTATACACCAGAACAGAAAGCAAAACCCAATGGGATGGCTTTTTGCAGTGTTTACATACAGCTGACAACAGGTTGTGGGGCAAAGATCAAAGACTTATAAAATTACTTTGGCTGGATGTAACCTCTGTAAGTCTTATAGGCCAAGTTCCTGCTCACAAAAAGGGTAATTAAAAGCCTAGAGTTCATTTGCTCAGGGTCCTGTCCAGTTAAGTTTAAGGGCTACAAAATCACCTCTGTGATTAATCACTCCCATTTTGTTGCTTGTACAAAAGCATCTAGGTTTCATGTATTTCTCTAATGGTTCAATATTGTTATGTTACATGTTGACACACTAGCATCCACTTTGAACCTTTTCCCAATTTTTAAGAGTGATTTTTTTT